>JAHFWJ010000705.1:1200000-1800000 GCA_028555115.1 Himalopsyche japonica
TTCAATCGACGTGAATTATTTTGAAAGGACCGCATCTCTCGCTGTCATTGTGCGATGTCCACATGACGTGTATGAACATTTAAGGCACCCATATAATTATATCGTGTAAAACTAATTTTGATTTATTTTATGAGTTCGATGGTACCATCGCCGACCGATAAATTAAATTTGATACCGCAGCAAATAATTTTACGCATGCTTCTTGCAGACATATTGCGTACGTGATTTACAGCAAATTTCCTTTATATATCGTTAGTTCTCTCCGCGGACCTGACAATAAATAATTCCGAAGGTATATTGGCATCTAGCGACGGAATGTAAAATTTATGTTCTTTTATTTGAAGAATTTATTACATCCAAAAAAGTATTTTCTTAAAGTCCTACGTTTCATGAGTGTTTCTATACTTTATGCACTTTTAAACGAATTAATAAAAGCAAACATACGATCTCTTTTCTACATAATTATATTGAAACAATACCTAGTAATCTCTTAAGGCCGAGAGTGGTTCTCCTCGACTACCCCCTATAGAATTGTTATTATAGTTGTGTGTGCATTTGTATGCATTTTTATTGGTGTGAAGGTATTGTACGTGGAGATATAAATGATATCCACGTGAACTGGATTCACCGTGAACTGCTCAGCTCTGCAGCGACTTGCGTCTATCAACAACGACACAACAATTGTACAACCTAATAAGTCTATACATAAGAGATGAAGTAAAAAAGAAGAGCTCTGATACTAACGCTTCATAGATCTTAACGCTCCAAAAAAAACAGAATTGCGTTTTTTGAATTAACCTGTGTGTATCACATTAGAAGAAGAGAAGAATTACCTTCACAATGGTATATACATAACAGAATATTTGCAACAATCATCAATTAATATAGTAATTAATTTTGTCTTGAAAAAATGATGACAGTAAAAAATAATGGACAAATAACGGATTGAATAACGAGGGGTAAGTAAGGTGAGCTTTTTGGTGAAAGCTCTCTGAAGACAAAACTATATCTGTGTGTCCAACGGGACCATCGTGATTATTTCTACATGACCAAATGACTGTTGATAGATAATTATTAGAATTGTGGCGAGATGGATTCCAAATGATACCAATCAAGAATGTAGACCAGTGATGCACAACCTATTCGAAGCATGGGTAAATGTATCAATCTATTTTTTTTAAATGAAATGATTGTCAATATTTATATGTTTATAAAGCAATGCGTACTTTAAACATTAGCATTTCAGAACAGGTAGCTAGCTACTTGTATTATAGATCAGATAAAAATTCATCGACATTTGTCAAGCAATTGCTATCGAAAAAAACATTCATTCAACGCGGATGAAGGTGTTCAATTATTGAAATGTTAAATTGTTTTTATCAGGAATTTTTAATAATAAACAGAGGTCAATTATTAAATTAAAGCTATATTCCTACTGACCAGTTTAATCTTTCCAGTTCTCCCTTGTTTTATCTCTTACACGAAATCAGTTCAATGAACCGATAATCTCATAAATTAAATTCCTAAATTACGTCAATGTTTAATTCCCCCCGTTACCCACCAATTTGAAATTACAAGATGTCTCTAATTTTATAACTATCTACTTGCATTACAATGATGGTTGATTATTATTTGTTAAAGAATCCTTTCGTCAGAGACTAATTAACAGTATTTAGTCTTAAAAAATATATCACAAGCAATTGAGTGCGTCTTCTCTGTTCGCCCATCCTACATAACATAGCAGAATTTATTGTGTACCTTTCTTTTACACTACTTAGATAAGTAAATGCACGTTTAAGCACAGTTCTGATGAAGGTAAGCCGAAATAGCTATCAACTAAATACCTTATAAGTGTTGTAGAACTGAAATACATTGCTGTTTTGTTACGGTGTTATTGCATTTTTATCATGAAGTTTTTGCTATTTTAGGCGGTAACAAATAGCGTTTTGGGTCTCGATTTGTGCATGACTGTCGTAGACAAATACCGAACGGCAACCAATTCGTTTCACGCTGTGATGATTATATATTATGTGTACTGACTAGATGTGTGAGGTCAATTTTATTCCGGCAAAATTTCAAGAGCTGTGATGTCCCAAAAATATTATTCCCAATTAAGGTCAGGGGCGCTGTTTGAGTGGTCGAGTGTGCTCCAAAACTAGGTCCGAAATCTTCGTCATGCGTGCGTAGATTTCTGTAACAAATTGCTTATTTACTGGCTCATCAGGTCGGCTGCATAATGGATAATTTATGTTTCGACTGTTACGATATGAAGATGTTTTTTAATCGAGTGAGACAAGCGAAGAACAACCAACATTTTTCTATAATTCGAATGCAAGAATGATTTCATGTTGACTTTTGAATGCAATAAACACTCTAAAGTATTACAAAATGAATCATTTTTGTTTATTTTTATAAGTAACCATGGAATCCTTAATATTCAGAAAGAATCACAAAACATTTACTTACACCCCTTGTTTGGTAGCTAAATGTATAATATATCTTGAATAATTTTAATAATTGCTTAATTTGATTTGTTGAAATTCTGTACGAATCCACATGTTTTATCACTAACGACACGGGTTTCACCTTTATGCATCTTCAGGCACACACGGATGCAACAGAACTGACGAAAAGTGAAACACGGTTCGTTAGTGACAAAACACGTGTAATCGTATAAAGTCTTAGTCGTTCAAATTTGATATTTAAATTCCATCATGCACCTTCAGTTGATATCAAAATTTAAAAAAAGACAGTCTTATATCCAATTTGAGATAATCAATTATAGTATTTAGGAAATATAATATGTTGCCTACTTGAAATAATTTCACATAGGATATATAGCGAAGAAGAATTAGGACGATAAACTGCTCCTGTAATAATGGCAATGAACCTAATTGAGCTCTGTTTATTTCTAATAGTTACATATTATATTAGCTGAATTAAAAAAATATAAACCCTCAGTCAAGGAGATAACATTAACCTTTTGCTTTTCGAACAGACTGTTATATAAAGTGTGTTAAAACTATGAGTATTCAAATCAACTAAGATACTTATAAAAGTATTATTAATTATAAAAATGCTTATTTTCCTCATTAAAGATGTCACGCAAGCTTCAGCAACGCCATCACTCTTTTCAGAGACTATTATTAAAATATTTAGCTAATTGAACTGAAGTGAGCAACTAGTGGAAGATTAATATAAAGCATTTTGCAATGATGTCTCTCGTAAAGTGATGAGACGTCGCGTGACGTCACAGCTTCCGCCGCGACGCCGACGGGCGCCTTATATAACTATTCACAATCATCATCTACCCGAATAGTAATGATATGGTATATATACAACATGGTGTTATTAAGCCATAAAAAATTCTAGAAGACATCATTCGTTTTGGCTTATTTTAAAGGTATCGATTTATATATTATTTTTTAATTTATGATATCGACTGAAGGTGTTTGATGGAATTTCAATATCAAATTTGAATTGTTAAAACTTTGTACGATTCAACATGTTTTATCACTATACGGGTTTCGCCTTTTGTCATCTTCAGGCATTCTATCATACGTATACAACAGAACTGACATAAAATAAACAATTAGCATCGCCTATATACCAAAGTTATTAATTACAGGAAAACACTTATCCCAAGGCAAGCAGTAAATGGCATCTAAAACAAATTTAATAATATTATTTTAATAATAATCAACACAATTGCCTGTGAAACTTTTTAATGAATTATCAATTCAAACTCAATATTTTAGATAATCGTTCTCTGACTGTAGAACGGAGGGGGGCCACAGAACTGACGCACGATAAAAAGTTACCATGATGAGACAATTTTAGAAAATATCACATTGAATAATTTACCGGATCAAATGGTGATAAAGAGGAAAAGTAGGAAAAAAATCCGAGAAAATTAAAGTTTTTTGGTTTCCGGTTTTAGCCCTGGTTTTAACACATCGAATTTTTATTGTATCATTTGATAATGATCGCGACGAGCGAAACCAGTAGTGATTATCATCTAATGAAATTGTAAATATGCCGACAACGGGTTCGGTCTCTTCTACGTCACTTTTATTATAATTTTCTATTTAAGTCAATACAATTTGCCTTCATTCATTTTTTGTTGCAACTATTCTTATTTGACGAAACTGACCTTGTGGAACAATTGTGTGAATCACTAAATAACTCAATCGCTATATAGTAATTCCTTCCACCTGTTACTTTAGAATACAATTTTTTTTACATTACTTGACCACAATGAAGCATTGTTGCGAACAGTTTGCGCTCAGATAATATAACATTTTTTTAATCCAAAACGAGCTGTTTCCGGTTCGCTATTTTTGGAGTGCCACATCTCATGATTAATTCGGTAATATTAGCATACATCTGGGTTTTGAAATACATACAATATGATATAAAACGAGATATCGTATTAAGAATATTGTGTTGTAGTTTTTTTTATAATATACGGAAATGTTTTTTTAAAATCACGATCTGTTAATGTTTTGCGGTCATTATTTACCTGGACGTTTGTTCATTTATTTTATATGTCTTTATCTGCTTGTTATATTCTTGAATGGTGTTCTGTAAATCTCTACCTGCTTTCAACTTTATAGACAAGGTTCTTTGGAGTAAATCAGAGATCAAGAATGATTGGAAAATATCTTTATGTACCAAATTTGCAACTACGATTATAGTGTCAAATGTTGGGGATATTCAAATTGAAAGTGTCAAATAAACTCAACCGACGATCAAGATTAGAATAGCGTAGCTAGTTATCTCATTATAACGAGAATAAAATTGTTTATTTTGTATGTTTTTTTTATAATCTAAAAAAAAATATGACGCAGACATTTGTAAAATATTTTATATCGACTTAAGCAGGCAAAAGTATGTAACCTACACAGAACGAATTTCAAAAGGAGTAAAAAACGTGAATTAGTCACGAAATCAAAATTTATAAAATGCATGAAGACTAATGAACTGGAAATTTATATGTGTAATCTATTTTTTTTTAATTACTTAAATTAAATTTTTTATATAATACAAACACATTTTTTTTATAGTACTTATTTCCACAATATATTTTTTGATCAGGACCGGTTTCGCTCAATGCGAGCATTATCAACTGATGATTATCAGATGATAATGCTCGCGATGAGCGAAACCGGTCCTGATCAAAAAATATATTGTGGAAATAAGTACTATAAAAAAAATGTGTTTTTATTATTTAAAATATAATGCCTTTCCATCAAGAAGTGACAGTTAACACCTTAAAAGTGACTTAAATTAAAAAGAAACGATAATTTGGTGTGAGTCCTTTTCTTGAATATTTGAAAGCCGTTCTTTTTTAAAATTTAAAAAGAACATTTCAGCACTACAACATTTTATTGATTGAATTGGCATTTATTTGGTAGAACTCCATTATAACACGTTGAAAAAATAGTAATGCATTTTAGTTCTATAAAATTTATAAATTTTGTAGAACTTAAATACATTGCTATTTTTACATTAGCTTTATATATTTTATGGACAGAACGAATATGGAGTTGCATGTATTAAGGAAAAAAATATTTTGATAAAACTGATGGTTACACATCCACGTAACATATACATTGGCAATATTTCAAAATTAATTGTGACATAAACAATTAGATTCAGAATTTAGTTTGTTGATAAAACAGAGAACTTGAACAGAGAATTGCTAAATGATGTGATTATTTTAATTCTTTCACGCTAACGTCAAAAGAAAATATTACTCCATACTTCCATAATCATCCGTTTGTTAACGGCACGATATCTTTTGTGTATCGATTGAGTAACGAAAAGTAAAACAATATGATTTATTGTAAGAACGATTGTCCGTAATATTTTGAATTATTACTTAACTGATTTATACAGTTTTATAACAAATACAAAATCGTGCCTTTTTATGAGTATCCTAGGGTTTATTGTGGTCGTGATGACAGTTGGGTATCTTTGTTCATTATGACAGCGTTACAACGTCTGCGATTATAGTGCCCATTTATGTAAAACGTTTTATTCAATCTATATCATGATGTAAATTCATCATTACATGGGCACATTCCGAATGAATAAACCTTCATTTCATATTATATCGATTAATCAAAAGGGATTCATTTATAACCTTTAAGGAAACTTACTTGCTGTTTGTATTGCAAAATATTGAAATAACATATGTTACTCATTTATAAGCCAAATGAAATTTACTACCTAGAATATCTACAATTTTATAATATTAAGAACATGACCGTTTTGAGTCAATTCTGTATTTCTGAGATAAGAAAGTCTAGATCAGTGAAATTTCACTGTGGTCGCATTATAAACAACAGTTGTTCTATGGAAATTTCTCGTGGCCGCACCAAATGTGATAAAAATAGTTTCGATATTTATTTTTTATATATTGCATTATACTGAATAATCTTTCATAATATACAGTTGTAGGTAAAATCGACAAAATTAATAAAGCAATTGTTGTTAATTCTTTGGCTTGATTTATGGTCAACGCATTGTATAACTTCGACTAAAATTTTTGAGCAGTTTTATTATTAAAACGGCCCTTTACTTAAACTCGACTAAATGCTGGATAAGTCAGGTTTATTTTATCAATTTTAGAATAATAATAATAATAGAAATTCATTCAACACATTTTTAAAATATCAATATTTACTATAAAACTGTTGGTGGCCGCACATGATAACCACTGGTCTAGATACAATTATGATATAATTATTTCATTCCAGATTAGATTTCAAAGGATTGCAATGTATAAATATAATTATCATTTACACTTAATGAAACTCACTTTTACGGTGTTAATTGTTATTTCTTGGTTGAAATAAACAATTTAATATAAACACAACATCTGGACTGGTTTCGCTCATCGTGTACATTATCAACTGATTCAATACAAATTAAAACAAGACCATTTATGTTTGTTTTGAGTTGATAATATCCAGGTGTACCAAACTGAAGGCTCAAGAAATAGGAAAATGATTATTTAATTTGTAAACAAAAATAAAACCATTATGAGTTCAGAAATAATTTTGAAAGTATTTCAGTGAAACTTTGCTAATATAAAATTGTGAAAACTGTACAAAGCATCGTGTTTTTTACTAAGTTCTTACATCATATTAAAGTCATATTTATTTATTCAATCGACTTCTTTGGCCTAACTGTATGAAGTATATTCTAGCGATTATGGATCCGGATTAACCCATTCCGTGCTGAGCTGTTTGAAGAATATTTCAAAAATTAATACAGCAGTGTTGATGTTAATTAAAAAAAAATTTGTACATAATCAGGAATTTCGGACTATATTATTTCACAAAAATTAGTTACCACGCTAAAGTTTTTAGTGCTGTTTACGCTCTCATTATTGTGAGTTTCAACTTTGAACATACTGGAATCTGCCTTCTCAACATTTGATTCAATAGCAATAAGTGGGTTAATGTCTCGGCAAGTCACTTTAAATTATGTAATTTTGAAATCTTGGAACTGTTTATCAGAGTTTGTTGTATAATATATATTTAAGAAAAAATACTGTTTCATTGAATTTGAATTCAATATTGATTTCAAAAAGGTGTCGAGGTGTTACAATAATAAAAACAGCTTTTAAATATTCCTGAGGACGATTGATGTAACTTTTATACAAGTCGACTTATAAATTAATAAATTTTTTTAGTGTTTCTCAAACTTTTCAGAATTGAAAACTGTTTTTTAATTATTTATCTTACATAATGAGTAGATCTATCATGTCTGCAGTTGAAACGAATGCATTATCACACCATGTTATTATTTGTGATATATTTTTACGGTAAATAATATTTTTCTTCACAGCTGCGAATAATGTCTTCAACTCACTCAAATTGTGATTGAAATTAATTGCATATTTAATCTGTGCTGTGGATTATATATAATTATCCGATGAATAGTTCTCTGAGAGTGTTGATTGAATTGTTACTTATTTGGTAGAAACTCCATTAAAACACGGTGAAAAAATTGCAAAGCGTTTTGTAAAACTAGAACACATTGCTATCTTTTTACCGTTTTCTCTGAGAACACTTGGCTAAGAAGCTTATCAAGTATCACAATTACTTATGCAATACGTTTAAAAAAGTAATCAAATTATATTGAAAACTGGAAATATTGAAGCTTATTAAGTAGTTTGACAATCGCTGGTATTCAGTAAAATGTAATGCAGTGTATAAAATAACGTATTTTAAAATGTAATGTAGTGTATAAAATAATGTATTTTAAAATGTGTAGAAGATTTTTCTCACGTTATTCAATAAATATAATGTATGTACGATTTACATTAAATTTAATGCAGTAGGTCATTGAAGTGATTATGAAATAAAGCTGCTTAAAAATACGGTTTCTTCGAAGGGCGTATAATGTGACATATTTTATAATAATTTAAATTGTTAATTACATATTTCCACTCGATCATGGTAAGTGTTTTATGATCTTTATCCGATCATGTAAGCACATGATTAATTCCTATCATATAATTTGTCAGTTCTGTTGCATCCGTGCGATGGAATATCTGAAGATGCCGAAGGGTGAAACCCGGGTCGTTTGTGTATATAGAATCGGATTCGTTTAAATTATTTACGATTCCACTCGGTTTCATTTACGCAATATAACTGGCAGTTAGCAAACAGTTTTCATCGCTGATATATGATATATGTTGAATTAAAAAATAGACTCTAAGGTTGGAGTTAAATACAAATTTGAAGTGATTTTATTCAAATAATATTCACATTTGGAAAAATAATTTTAAATCCAATGCAAGTTAATAACGTTGGTGTGAATGTTTTTATAATTTTTTACTTGGAGTTATATTCTTATTTTAAATGAGTGGATCACAGCGGGAATAAATAGCAGGTGCCTTGTTACTTTAATAACAAACATTTTCAAATGTTCAAATAATCTTTTGAAGTAATCAGACGTAAGATGTATAGAAATGAAAAATTAGCAAGTTATAACTATTCTTTGAATAGAGGCAATGAGTTCAACTGGGTTTTGATGACTTTTAAATATTTTCAAAAATATTTAACTACAAAAATGTCACCATTTCATATATTTTTTAAACTTTATTAACATTTATATGATAAACATTTTGATAGCCGTTTTGTATGCTATTCTAATTTTTGTTTTTTTTCTTTGGAGGTAAGTTGATTAACTGGAAAATTTTCACCTAGTACAATCCTGGATCGCTGACATGAAATCGTGTGTATATTTCCATTTTATTTATTGACATCAGCTAGAACTCGTAGTTTGACAATTCCTGTCCATATATTTGGCCAATTTATGTATAATATTTATGTGTGAAGCACAATGGGCGTGGGAAATTAAAAAATAAGAGACTAATTGCCGCTTTATTAGTACGTTTCTTTTTTAAAAATATTATTTTTTGAGTTTATATTATCCTGAAGAATCTTTTGGTATTTATAAATGTAATAAGCTTATACATAAAACAGATTTTTATAAATGTGGCTTGATTCCTTTTTTCTTGCACACACGAATATTTCGCTTAAAAATAAACAAAAACTAAACTGGGCAATATATGCATTTTTTAAATAAAGTATGCTCTCGTTAAAACATGTATATATATAATTTGTTTGACCATCTTTAAAGCTTGAATTTTTCCATTTTATGCATTATAGTGGCCGAGGTCGAAATAAAAATATCTTCAAAATTAAATCTTTTAAAAATATAAATTCCTTGAAGGATTCCAAAATAAGAAAAATACCACAAACACGATAAAATAATTCCACTGTCGAGGATACAGAGCGTCTCACGTTTAAAGATCTCCTCAATTTATTTGCGGAGTTTAGGGGTGAGGGAGTACGTGGGTAGATATTTCATCCCCTCCGATTTTACTGCCCTCTAGAGAGCCTTAAAAACGTGAGGCGTTATATGTTTTCAAACATCCCGAGAATAAAAAAATCCCTATTGAAATAGGTGTGCAACGGAAGATTTTTTGTAAGACGTGTATTGTGGAAACTCAAGAAAATTTTGTTTGATCCTTTTCGTGTAAATTGAAGACTATAATAATTGTGATGAATTTATTTACACTAGAATAATATTGATTCTAGATAACTATCAATTAATTTATGACATCGATTTGAAACTGTGTATTATTCCAAAATTTTGTCAATAACTAACCAGATTTCGGTTTCATACATCTTCAGGTATTATAATATATCACACGAATGCAATAGAACTGACACACAATAAATATTTTTATTTGTTATATACAAGATAACTTTGCAAAGTTTCAACATTTAAATTTCAATGTAAAATTAATATTTTTTTATTTATCTGCAACACATCTTTTATCTTAAAAAACATTTTTACAGCGGCTGACAACCGGCGGTATGCGAAATTGTTGCAGTACCGCCATATGAGCTAATAATTTATAATCTCAAGTACTATTTGCAATAACACACATATTTGAGTACTTTATCTAACAAATTCAGTTTTATTACAATTAAATTTAAAAATGTTGCAGATTTTTTTTTAATCTTTTCATTTTTAAAATAAATTTGTGAGTTAAGTGATTTAACTAATTAATTTATATATAAAATGTTTTCCTTATTTGCCTAGGAATTATATAGATTCATGATGAAATTTGTCAACAGCAGTTGTTTTTACGAGAACTTATTTTAATTTAGTAATTAACTTTTCTCCCTGAGATATTTACTTTGATGTCCCATTTTTGAAGATTATTTGAAGATATTCATATATCTCATATTCGTATACTCTGCTCAAACATATTACGAATTTGAAACCTTAAGCAATTGTGAGATTTGACTCTTCGACAACAGGGCCGGCTAATATTTAAAAAAAAATGAAGACTAAATACTGACCGAACCTTGTGGCCTACCGAAGCGTGACCATAGCCGTTACGCTACGGATCTTGAATATTACATTTAATTTAAAACCCGGCATATATTCCACTAATCCGGCATGTCTCACGTCACGTCTGAGTGTTCCAAGTCTACTTTTTTTATTAAATACTTTGAATTGTTGATTGTCTGTCTGCGGCTAGGAAAAAATCTACGATCTGCATAGTGTTGCTCCCTAAATGGTTAAATACATTTAACACATATTTTATTTTCAATTAGTTCGCTTAAGGCACGGTCAAATTAAGTGTTTTTAAAATTTTACAAATTATTGTGCATTTATCTAATATAAAAAAAAGATTGCAACTGATGTTTACTATATTATTACATTTAAAGTTACAGTAGCCAATTCGATAGTAATTTGGTTTTGTTTTAAGTCATATCTAATTTCACTTTTGTAAAGTAACTTAAAGTCGCGTTGAGAAGGAAAGAACTCGCAAAACCAATAGATTACAAATAAGCCTTTTAAAATATTCCCTTCGTTTATATTATTAATTAAATTTCGGT
The DNA here is from genome assembly GCA_028555115.1 of Himalopsyche japonica. Classification (NCBI taxonomy): domain Eukaryota; kingdom Metazoa; phylum Arthropoda; class Insecta; order Trichoptera; family Rhyacophilidae; genus Himalopsyche; species Himalopsyche japonica. The sequence continues at coordinate 1,211,442 of JAHFWJ010000705.1, forward strand.
CAATGAAAATCATTAAACATAAAGTTTTTTTTTAATTACACAAGAGCTCGCACGATTTTTTTGTAAGTAATTCAAGTCGAAGACAAACCGAAAGACCTCACCAAAACTCATTTTGTACTTGAAATTTTTCTTTTCAAATCGAAGATTTTTCAACAGGTATGTTGCATCCGTGTGATAGAATGCCTGAAGATGCTAAAAGGTGAAACATACGTGTTGTACACGTGTGGAAAACATTGTTGTATCGTTCAAAATTTCATTGTGCATTGATTTATTATCGCTTTTCCATGTACCCCTTTCCGTTTGTGTATTCATATGGCCAAAATCTAGCGGACGTCGATAGTTCTAGATCAGATTTTTTGTCTCTGTTTAATTTTATTACTGTATATTTTACAACGAGAGTAAGAAGTATTAGTGATCGAGTTAGGACAGTGAAAGTACGGTTATAAAGCTTGCTACGGGTTTCGCTCTTGATTTTCGTAATTGAAGGATGAGTGGGAATGGATTTATTATACATCGAATCTGTCGTATATATTAATCGATTGATTCATTGAAAAAAACTGACAATGCACTGGATTTGAAACCGTGTCATTAGACACGTATGGCAGCGATCTTTAACACTGTACCATAGACACAACAACCGCTAACGAAATATTATCAGCTTAAGACTAACAGCCCCGACCAAAATTTTGCAAACCTAGCCCCTATGCCTGGCCCATTTTTGAACAAATGGCTTATTTATTGTTATTAATATTGGATATAATCAAATGAAATTTTCTGAGATGCTTAACGACATTATGATAATTACCCAAAGATTGGTTAAATTGTCAACAATTCCCCATATGTAGAGCCACACTTTGTTGTTTACACATGTACCGAGCCCCAGTTATTTTGCTTCGCAAGCCCTATAGGGGCTATTTTTTTGTGTTGCCGTTATAGGAATCAAAATCTGTTTTTTTATATCCCCAAACAATCTGTTTTATGAATCTTGCAAAAATTTTCCTCGGAATGGTCTCGGTGCCTCTTATATATCGTCTACAGGAGAGGAGGGAATGTTGGTGTCGTGTATTGCACGTGAAACGATTGTGTTTTTAGATTGTGTAAACCAATAATTTCATGAGCGATAAAACTAATTGAATGACCGATTTGAAATGGCTCGAGTCTTGGCAATAAGAAAACATTAAATTTTTCTGTCAAATACTTCGTTTAATGTCCCTAATTTGTCTTTTTTCGATGGGCCAGTCTATCACGTCTAAACACGGTTCCGGGATTCGATGAGTTAAAAAGACATCACTATTTCCAAGTAGTTAGAAATAAAAATCTAACTCATCCGTATTATTTTTTGGTGCTTAAGGTATCGTGTAGAGACCAGGAAAAAATATGACTCCCATTTAATCGAAAATAAAAAAAACCGTCTGCCAACTGTTAGTCACAGGCGCCCAATTTAAGAACTACATGTGCAAACACAAAAAATATGTATGTTTTTTTTTTAATACACATCTTGCATTTCTGTCTGCTGAATTGCAGATGGCGTATTTCGGGACATAGACAGTCATCCTTTCGAATGAATAATTCGTCTTAATAGATAATGTATTAATGAATAAACCCACGATGATGTCAAAGAGAAAAAAATTAAATGTATCATAATTAAAAACAGATACTGTCTATGGTAGGAAACTAGTCTAATATCATCAAAACTTGCATTTCCGTTGTTTTTTTTTTCAAATTTTAATATGGGGCTTTTTGAATAATAAAATCACGTATTTTAGTCACTCTTAATGTGTTAACTGTTGATGGAAAGGCAAGATATTTTACATAATAAAAACACAATTTATTGCTGCATATTTTCATAACATTTTTTGATCAGGACCGGCTTCGCTCATCGCCAGCATTATCAACTAATAATACATCAACACTAATATATATTTTAAATCACTTTTAATGTTTTAACTGTCAGTTATTGGTAGAAAGGCATGATATCTTAAAGACACAATTTTTAGTCCGGTGAAAAAAAATAACAATTTATTATAGTTCTGCAAAATACATTGCTATTTTTTTCATCGTGTTATAATGGAGTCTACCAAGTAAATGCCAATTCAATCAATAACAATTTTTAATACTTATTTCCATAATACATTTTTGTGTTTATACAGTTGATAATGCTCGCGGTGAACAAAACCGATCCTGCTCATTAAAAATAGAACTAAAAACAGTGTTTGTATTATTTAATATAGCATGCCTTTCCATCCAGAAGTGACAGTTAACACCTTAGAAGTTAACATGGAAAATAATAGAATTTCAGTTGTTTAGGCATTGAATAATACATTAATATAATAGGTACAGTGCGAAGTGTTAAAAATGTAATTTTTTTTTGTGATCATATATCTTTTGACCCAAAGTGAGTCTATGCACTGAAACAGTTACGTCACTGATGTGAAAATAAGTCTGTCAGAATTTTTATTAAAAATATCTCAGCCAACAAAATACATGCAACAGTGCCTTTCGTAAATACAATACGTGTAACGCAGAAAGTTTTGAAAAATGTACATTTTCCGTTTGTTGTTTGAATTCAAAATATGCGGTGACCGCGAAAAATTTGAGTTTCCACAAAAACATTATATTCGGTAAAATTCTCTGAGCGGACATCATTTTGGCGCGGAAATAACTCTCGTTTGAAATTTCGACACAGACTGAATAGGGGAACATTATGTTGGAAAAGTTTTTCTATAAATTTGCATTCTATAAAGTATAATTTTAAAGGTGAACATTTCCTCGGGTAGAATCCCAAAATTATGCGAGGAAAATATAGCAGAGAGAAAATAAGGCACACGGATATGTTAATACTTTAATTATAATAAAAATACAAATAAATACCTTCGTGTAAAGCAGTAGTCTTCAAACTTTTTTGTTTTTTGGACCCTTCTTCATTATAAAAATATATATAGCAAAATAAATTTAAGTGCTAAAGTTACTTTATATAAAGTAATACATACATATAGACATACATACATATATATCAGTTGATAATGCTCGCGATGAGCGAAACCGGTCCTGATCAAAAAGCATATTGTGGAAATAAGTACCAAAAAATGTGTTTTTATTATTTAAAATATCACCTTAAAAGTAAATGTAAAGACGTTTAATCTGTTGATATACCGCTAAGTTTTCTTTATTTATTATTGGTAAACCTTCTGATTTAGCAAAGATTTTTATACAACTCATTTCTGGCTCGAAAATTTTAATTGTTACTCGCAGAACCCCGGGGTTGAGCGGAACATAGTTTGAAAAATACTGGCGTAGAGTAAGTCTATACATGCTTCTCTTATGAGATAAAACGTGTTATATCTAGTACCACGTTAATTGGAATCAAGTAGTTATCAATTTTATTGTAATATTAAAATGATTTTCCACATCGTTGCTGCCTGCCGACTCTGTGTGGTAGACAGGTTCTGCAACTGAATTACCAGCAGTTTTCGTAGAATTTTTTCAAAAGCCATACTTTTGTTTGAGTTATCTGTCTTTCTTCGCGGTTTTTTATTGCGGATAATATAATATATACCGCGTTAGTCAGGGAATGAATGTAAGTAGTTTTATTTAAAATTATCTTTCGTAAAATAATAGCCAGAAACTTAACGAATCCTCTGCAATGTTAATTTTACTGAAGTAATATGTATTTGGTCTCTAATAGCTCATTTTGAAATACGACTGTAAAATTTGGTTGTGATTTTCCTGTTTTCTGAAATGATGAAGAGCTCCGTTTGTGAAATGTAAATTTATTCGATTCTGCGGTACAGATAAATCACTTTTATTCGAATTCAGCGTAGCGTTACTTTGTTTTTAATTTATTGCCAATAAAAATCTATTCGTACAATACTCGAGCACTAAAATGAATAAGGCTAAATAGACGTGAAAAAATACCTTTGAACTTAGAGTGACAAAAATAATGATTGCAATAACAGTTTTATGGGGCTGGTATTTTAGACATTTCTCTAACAGTTAATAACGCTCCCGACGAAGGAAACTAGTTTTGGTCTCATTAATACGAAATTGTGGAAACAGTTCCGAGCATTATAGTGTATTCACTTTTGATGTGATAACTTTCACTTCTCAGCGGAAAGGTTTAATATTTTAAATTATAACTACATATTTTAATATTATTTCCACAACATATTTGTTGATCAGAAGTGGTTTCTCTCATCGCGAACATTGCGCTATCACCAATGAGCGGTATTGTTCCTGATCATCAAATAAATTGTACAAATATTACTTTAAAAAAATTGTTTTTCGTTAAAATAATGTAAATGTAATGTTTTTTTCACCAAAAATGACAGTTAAAGTGATCAATAAAGCTGTCCTAAAAAAATTTTATGCCCTTTAAACACCGAAAAGGCGAATTTGAATTATTCAAGCTCTGTAAATTTCGATGTGTTTTGTCACTAACGACCCGGGTTTCGTCGTTCGTTACATCAGATATTCTATTATATTAACCAATTGTACTTGAACCGACAGTATGTATACAGTTTACATCGTTTATATAAGCTTAAGCACGGAAAACATTGGCTTTAAGTTATGGAGATAAATATGAATCTAAAAATATATGAATACATATTTTATTATTTTTATAAATATTTGTTTTTTTTTTTTTATAAATTTTGCTATTAAGTAAATAATAATCCGATAATGACGAGTATTTTAAAATTGCTTGATTGAATTGGCATTTACTTGGTAGAACTCCATTATAACACTGTGAAAAAGTAGCAATGTATTTTAGTTCTACAAAATTTTTATAAGGTATAGTTTATAGCTATTTCGGCTTACGCCATCGTCAGAACTATTTCTTCCCTTTCTAGATAGTTCTGACGATGGTGAAATTCTGTGGATGGTAGTTGATAGCTATTTCGGCTCACCCATCGTCAAAACTACGCTCAAACGGACATTTGCTTATCTGTTGTATATATAGCTGTGCAGAAAAAGTACACAATACATCTTCTCTCATGTTTCAACGACCTAGCTTATTTTCTGCTAGCAATAAAACTTACTAAACTAATAAAAAAAATAGATGTTCGTTTGAATATAGTTCTGACGATGGCGTGAGCCGAAATAGATATCAACTATTCAGTATGAAAAATGTAGAACTAAAATACATTGCTATTTATTCACCGTGCTATTTTTAAATATGCTTTGCTGAACAAATATATAATGATAGCATACGCGACACAATACAACGACGTACTGAGACCAACTCATACAATTTGATTGAACGATAAAAATCCTAAGAAATGAGTGTCCTTTTCATGACACCATGAAGCTATAAAAACCCTCATTCCTTGTCACCTTTTATGTATGCATGTGAAACTAACGCCTTTCGGGTCGGGATGACTGGAAAGGCAAATATTTGCCTGGCAACTAAGGGAAAGTGCAATTTCACTCGCTCTGACATATTGGTTTTTCCTGAGTAAACATTTGCATTGCTCCGTTTGCAGTCGGTTCGGGCGCCGCGACGCTTGCGACGGCGCCACGGCCCTAGCTATGACAATCTGGGATTTAAGACCCGTGTATTACATCCCCACTTTAATAATGATTCAACTCAAAAATTTTCAATCTTCAATTCTTACTACAAAAAAAAAATCAAAGAATCCAGTGCAAATCCAATTGCGCTTAGTGTAGCATCGATACCGGTTGACAAATCAAAAAATATATTGTGTAAATAAATACTAAAAAATTTTAAAGTTTTTTTATTATTTAAAATATCATGCCTTTCCATCAAGAAGTGACAGATAACAGCTTAAAAGTGAAGATGTTAGAAATCACTTTGTGAAAAACATTATTTGACACGGTGAAAAAATAGCAATGTATTTTGGTTATACATTTTTTTTTTATAAGATATAGTTGATAGCTATTTCGGCTCACGCCGTCGTCAGAACTATGCCCAAACGAACATTTGCTTATCTATATATAGCTGTACAAAAAAGGTACACAATACGTCTTCTCTCATGTTTCAACGACCTAGCTTATTTTCTGCTAGCAATAAAACTAAAAAAAACAATGTTCGTTTGAGCATAGTTCTGACGATGGTAAGCCGAAATAGCTATCAACTATATCTTATAAAAAAATTGGAGAACTAGAATCAATTGCTAATTTTCACCGTGTTAAAATGGAGTTCTACCAAGTAAATGCCAATTCAATCAATACGTTATTTGACAATAACAAAACACACAATGTTTATGAAATGTGAAGTAAATATTTGATTTTAATACAGCTGGTTGGTGATTGTGCCCAACAGATGGAATGGATACGGTTGTGGAAATAAATCTTGGTTACCGGTTTTCTCTGGTCTCCAAGTCAAGTAAATACCAATCGTCAGTATAGTGAGGAAGGTCACGCCTACGCTCTTATTGACCAGTTTCTATTCCAGTTCGTTGCTCTTTATATCATCAACATTATGCACGTAATAGGACATGGTTTCGAACAAAATATAGATATGACATATTCAAAACGTCCTCTAACTGCTACCGTCTTATCTAATGATACGGCTGATTGCAGCGTGTTGATATTTGACACTTCAAAATGTAAGTGTTCACAATATTTAAACATTTGCCATATACATAATTTGATAAAATCGATATATTGTAGTTATTTATAGCCTGACTTGTTTTAAAAATTCTCAAAATTTTGTGTCAACTGAATTAATCTTTGATGTAATTAGTGATGCAATATCCTTTATGTAACTCAGCACGGAATGGGTTAATAAACATCGAAATATTATATTCAATTAAAAATACACTTAAATTTTAAAAATATTTTCAATCGTTCAAACTTTCAGCATTATCATACATTTTATAAGTACTCAAATGCACTTGAACTGATAGTCAATAAACAACGTGTATTGTTTATATTTAAGATAAATTACAAAAAATATTGTCCATAAGTCTAGGAGTAGAAGTTTGTTGCCTTAATATATAATTAAAATAATTTTAATAATTAATTATTTGATATAATGATATGTATAGTTGGAAATGATAATTTCATAACCTGAAATTGTGATTAGAAGTTATCACAATAATCGACTACAATAAAAATTATACATGGTAATTTTTAGTTACTTCAAATATTTGAGTTATTGATATTTAAATCAAATATCATGATGGCCTATTGTAAAATATAAAATAATTAAGTAGCCTTAACTGTTCGTTTAATAAAGACAATGAACTAAATTGTGCTGTGTTAAATCATAAAATTTTCTTATTTTATACCTATCTTATTTTTAATACTTATATGTACCGTATAAGACTTAATTTGCTTTTTCAGTTATATTGCATCCGTGTGATATATTGCGTGAAGGTGCTGAAAAGCTAATCGGGACAGTGAGTTATATAAAAATATTCTATAAACCACTATCAGTCGATATCGTAAGACGTAAATTATGGCACTTGTATTTAATTAATCGTTTTATCAAGAAAAGGTAATGCACACATATTCATGGTATTGTATAAAAATCCATATAATCTTGTAAAATTTCTCCGATTGGGTTGAAAATCCTATTCTTCTATTTCACACTAACGTCGAAAATTCGCCGAGTATTCGCATCGCGTACATTCTGTACTACACTGGAATTTAAATTGACCATTTTTTTATGTCTCCCCTAGCGATACTTAAATTGCTTTGGGAGGTCGTCGTTTACGATTTAGTCATTTTTTTCAGTTTCTTTGGTCAACGAGACAGCGCATGTCATTTACAATAAACTTTTCTATTTGGTACAATGTTTTATCAAAACATAAACGCAGTTTCCAAATCATTAGGCAGTTATTATTGGTCAAAAAAATTTCCGCTCCGACTGTGAAGCAAATTGACAGAATAAGAATAATTTATGATATCAACTGGAGGTGCTTGATGGAACTTCAATATCAAATTTGAATTGTTACAACTTTGTACGATTCCACATGTTTTGTCACTAATATCCCGAGTTTCGCCTTTCGGCATCTTCAGGCATTCACACGGATGCAACAGAACGTGTGATAGAATGCGTGAAGATGCCGAAACGCGAAACCCGGGACGTAAGTGACAAAACATGTGTTATCGTACAAAGTTGTAACAATTCAAATTAGAATAAGAATAGATGGATAGTAGAATTTCGACATAAAAACTTTTTCTTTTGGTTGATTTCGCACTGTTAAATACATTATGTTTTAAAAAATCAAACGTACATTATACAATCACCTTTCAGGTTTAAACTGATACTTCTTGCTGGATATAAAATATAATATAAAACTATACATTTAAAAGTTTGGTTTCTCTAAGCGCTAGATACAAAATATGTCCTAAATAATTTTAACATCTACTGATTTATGCTTGTATTAACTTATGGTATCGCCTGAACTTGCTTGATGGAATTTCAACATCAATTTGAATTGTTGAAACATATAATTAGTTATGTTGCATTCGTGTAATGGAATGCCTAAAGATATCAAGGGCGAAATCTGTTTCAGAAAAAATCCGAAAGTTTTAACAGATCAAATTTTAGGTTGCATTATTGAGACATTGTAAATTCCCTCAAGAATTTATTGAAATACTGAATTTATTTTAATGGCATTCAATTTCCGAATGGATAATTAAAAAATCAGTACAAACTAATGGCATTGTAATGATAGGTTTTATCCATAATTATCATTAAAATGTGATTGGGAAATTAAATACTCACAGATCTCAGATTATTTTTATTGGGTGGGATTATTTGATATCATTTTGTCCGAAAAAATGCATAAAGATACCGAAAGGTGACACCCGGGTTATAGATGTTAAAACTTGTCAAGGTGTACACACTAACAGTAATTCAAATTTGATTGAGAAATTTTATCAAGTGTCCTCAGTCGACATCATAAATTAAAGTTTTCTTTTATTAAATTGCCTTTGTATTTTTCATGTATGGTTTTTATTTCTTTAATATTCCTTTGCATGTGATGTCGATATAGCAACCAAATTATACGACCATAAACCATTCTGTTATTTAATGTGTCATTATAACTCATTAACTATGTTATATATAGTATTTTGATAAAGAGATTAGCATAGCATTATTTAAAATAACATAGTATGCATACTTAACTTTATTGTGTATATATATACACCCAGTCCTTTTTTTACGCGATGCATTGGTTCCGGAAAAAGGCGCGTAAAAAAATCGCGTAAAAAAATGATTTCACGCAATTGCATTATATTTCTTTACACGCCCTAAAACATAAATTCGCATAAAATCCGATACACTTGTCAACATTTGGCAATTGTATGTGTATTTAAAAAAATGGAATGCCTTACAAAATTAAGTTTTAAAAATACACATATTTTTTTATTTAAAAAAATAATGAAACATACATGCCTAGTATCATATATAAATATCTTCTTTAAAACAAATTTGCGGAAAAATTGCGTAAAAACGAGTGAAGCGCGTAAAAAAATGTGGCGGTGCCGTCCAAAAAATTCGCGTATAATCGAATTCGCGTAAAAAAAGGACTGGGTGTATGCCAATGTCAAATTTTATAATCTTAGACATATAAATTGGTAGATATAAATAGTGGAGTGTATTGACATCAGAGGGCTGGGTTTTCTTTGTGTTAGATAAGATTGCGGTCCTTTAAAGGTGAAACAAACAAAAATGAATTTCATTTTTTGTTGATAATTTTTCCTGCGCAAAATGCGATTTTTAATATTGATTAACAAACATTGTTTATGCAAATTGCGTTTTTCGTAAAAATTCGAAAAAAATATGATTCTAACAACAGAAGTTGTCTAAAATTGCTTCTTGGTCGCGTGAAATTTCACACCATCTTTTTTTAAAAACTTTATTAATGAGTTTTATTAATATTTTGATGTGTCTTTTGATGGCACCAAAACAACGATGGTAAAATCACAAGATTGTATAGAATTATTCGAAAAAGAAATGTAATACAATAAATATCTTTTATGTAAGATTTATAACGGAAATACGATTTAAAGTCAACAAAAATTGAACTTACATGGTTTATATTAAAATGAAAACTTCATTTAAAATGAATTATTATGTTTAACACCTGTTTTGCTCATAAGAGAACTGTATCGTGAGGTTATTTTAAGCTAAGGTTATTCTAATTATGCTAAGGTAAATGATGAATTTAGATCTCAATTTAAACTAAGAGTGGAGTTGTACTGTTGCAATTTTAATGAAATAATGTACATAACACTACGAACTACAAATTAATTGCCTGTTCTTTGTTTAAATTATAAAAAAAAATTACTAGCTCATTAATATTAAATTTATTTCCCTTGATATTTTCACATCAAGCATAATTATTATACTCTATCATTGTTTAATTCTAACCCGCCCACATGTCCTAAAATAAAAAAAAAAGCTCCAACCTCTTCATTTTTAGATAATAATTAAGATCTACTGTTAAAGTTATTAATGAATAACTTGACGATACAATTAGTAATAGTTAGTAAAATGCATCTCAAAGAATCGAAACACCTATCACACCTGATAACACCCCAAGCACAATAACAAAGGCACCAATTATAATTAATATTGAGTAGTTCCCTGCTGAACTACATAAATATATTCCAACCCTGAATGCTGAATGCAAAAATTGATTCAGAAGAATTTCTGTAGCCCAAACTTTAATTCATATGTGGATTCTCAGAAAAGTTTAAATATAATTTTAACACTGTTAATTCTCTTATTTTTTATGTTAACCAGACCAGTGTTGAGACGTAGGCTATCGAAAAAAAAAGCTTCCCGGAAGATATCACCGAATTTATATAAAACAGGGAAGAAGTTAATTCAAGACTTTGTTTCAAAAAGGTTCTGCAAAGACCTATATTTGAGAAACACTGTTTCAAGCAAAGAAATCATTGATGAGACTTTTTCTTTACTATTCGCATGGAATTCGTAATCTTATTAGTTCATCTCGATGACGCTTCATAAATACGTTATGAACTTAATGTTGACTTCGAGTAATTGAAGTTCATCTACTTTCGAACACGAAGTCTAGACTAGAGAAAAACTTCAATTTTTTTTTGGTCATACAGATACAATCTGAAATTTAATCAGGCTATTTCCATAATTTATTAATTTGTTTATGCGATTTCACCTCCAAAAGACCATTTTATCATTGACAAAAGAACTCAATAATCGTGTTTTCGTTATCAATCTGGATTACAGATTATAATTTTATAAAGGTTACGTAGATATATAACATTGATTACTAAGTAAACATAATAATATTTGAATAATAAAACACAATTTGCAGTATTAATTTCATATAATATGAATATCTTGATTATTATCGCTCATAACGAGCAATATCAACTGAATTTCAATTGTTACAACTTTGTACGACTACACATGTTTTGTCACTGATGTTCTTGTCATTAACAATATCGTTAATGAAAATTATCACAGGCAATTGTGTTAATTATCATTAATAACTTTGTTATAACTGCAATTTACTGCTTGCCTTGGGGTAAGTGTTTTCCTGTAATTGATAACTTTAGTATATAGACAATGCTAACTGTTGTTATTGTACGTCAGTTCTGTTGCATCCGTGTGATAGAATGCCTGAAGATGACGAAAGGCGAAACCCGAGTCGTTAATGACAAAACATATGGAATCGTACAAAGTTGTAAGAATTCCAATTTGATATTGAAATTCCCGGCCGGTATCATAAATAATATCAACTGATACAATACAAACAAAAAAGGCTTTTACACAAATACTCGTCACTAATAATATATTAATGGCAAAGAATATTTACTTCCTTGCGTGGAGGCTTAGCAAATATTTTTTGTGGAGCATGAAAAATACACATCGTTGTTTAAACAGGTGTTTTATTAAAGCGGAACTAATAAACTTTGGGAGATTATTTTTTATTTTAAACTTGGTCGTAAAAACTTTCCGGGACGTAAGCCGTACGAATTCGTAATAATCTGGGCTTATAAAGCTATAACATTCAGCCAGAGCTTTAGGGCATTTTACAACCGGAAAGGATTTTTGATAACATATTAGTGGAAACAATGCAGTGTTACGTTATTTCGGGCTTTATTTGTTTAATGAACACACAAAATTGAGAACTGTTTCCATTTTTTGAAAAATTAAATAAACATTTCGTACCCCTAGTTTTATAGTGTGACAAGTCAAAAAATGATGAATTGACATTTACTTGGTAGAACTCCATTATTACACGGTAAAAAAATAGTGTGAACTGTCATTTCTTGATGGAAAGGCATGATATTTTAAATAATAAAAACACATTTTTTAGTACTTATTTCCACAATAGATTTTTTGATCAGGACCGGTTTCGCTCATCGCGAGCATTATCAACTGATAATATACAATTTACAAGCAAGTCTATTTATACAAAACAAAAAATTGATTTGAGTTAAAGGTAGCAGGTGTACGAAACCATGGGTTCAAGAACTAGGAAACAATTTACATAAAATCATACAATATTGATACAAATAAAGTAAATTAGTATAAAAATTAAATGTTCACAATCATTTATTAAGAATTACAATAACAATTATGGTAAATCAATAATCCATTAGGAGCTCTAAACAATCAATAAGGAAGTAAGGAGTGGGAAATTTTAATGACGAAAATAACCCACACTCACTACTTAATGGAACAAAATAAATTACTACATGAGAATTACATGAATTAATTATATTACATTAATAAGTGATTGTGAACATTTAATTTTTATACTAATTTACCTTATTTGTATCAATATTGTATGATTTTATGTAAATTGTTTCCTAGTTCTTGAACCCATGGTTTCGTACACCTGCTACCTTTAACTCAAATTATTTTTTTGTTTTGTATAAATAGACTTGCTTGTAAATTGTATTCTATCAGTTGATAATGCTCGCGATAAGCGAAACCGGTCCTGATCAAAATATATATTGTGGAAATAAGTACTAAAAAATGTGTTTTTATTATTTAAAATAGTATACAATGTATTTTAGTTCTACAAATTTTTTTATAAGATATAGTTGATAGCTATTTCGGCTCATGCCATCTTCGGAACTATGCCGTGAGCCGAAATGGCAATTAACTATATCTTATAAAAATTGTTGTCTTATATTAGGTGGACCATAATAAATAGCTTTATCTACACTATTCAATATATTTTGATGGGGATACAGATTTTTTCATATAATACATATAATTTTTTGTTTGATGCGGTGGCTCCCAATATGGGTGCGTGAATCCCTCAGAGATATTTTGATTTTTTAACTTTAACGTGTAATTATATGAAATGTAAAAAATTACGTATAAATCTTTTGTAAATTATAAGCAATCTTTTATTTTGATAATGTTTATTATTTTACCCAAATATAATGAATGGCTTTAGAGATATAATTATTTTTAGAACAGTTACTGATTGCGCGAATATTTAACAAAAATGCTTGGGCGGTTAAAGGTTAATAGATGTGGCCAAATTATGGGTGGAAATTTTTTTTTGTAGTGAAATACAGTTTTGTATAACGCATCTGTTGAATTGAATGATTGAATTTAGTAGTTTGCCAATAGAGAGCGAAAGAAAACAGCTCGGCTGTATATTCGCGTAATACAAACTGAAGGAGAGTGGCGTAAGGAAAATCCCGTGAGACGACGTCGCGGCGCCGACGCCGTCGTGAATGCTAGCAGGGGGCGCCGCTCGAGGGTGAACGAGAAACGACGCCGAGAGGGTCTCTAGACTGCCGCAATTTCATATTCTCACAAATACGCTTTGATACGCCTACACTTTGTTGGGAGGTTTGAGATGTTAACACATTGAATTATAACTATCGTTCAATATCTGCTGTAATATTATCCCAAAATATTATTTATTTCACGGTGAAAAAAATAGTAATGATTTTAGTTCTACAAAATTATTTTTAAAAAATATAGTTGATAGCTATTTCGGCTCACGCCATTGTCAGAACCATGCTTAAACTAACATTTGCTTATCTATATATAACTGTGTAGAAAAGGTACACAATACATCTTCTCTCCTGTTTTAACGGCCTATCTATTTATTTTCTCACAATAAAACCAAATTTTCAAAAATTGTAAATGAAACAAGAGGCGGCTATGACAATAAGTTTACATGTGGGACGGAAGTGGTCATTACGGAAGCAAATCAGACCAACCTCCAGGGATAGGTTGGACTAATGGGGACGCTATTATATTAGTTTGTTCGTTAAGAATCCTTTGTGATAATTGATGTGATGATTTCCAGCTGTTCCAAAGCCGTCATTCTGCGACCCTTACTACAATGACAAACATTTAGGCGTTGAGTTTGAATTTATACATATTATGTGATTCGATTCCTTAATAACGTGATTAGCGAATTGTGAATCTGTTTTTTTACTGTTGAATGATCTTACATGTTCCTTAGATCGAGTTTTATTTACCCCGAAACGCATCATTTTGAACCGTAAAATATTAATCAACATATAACTCTGACAAAAACAAAACATATATTATAACTAAAATATTTTGTATTTTTTTCATAATATCGTTATCGTTAGTTATCTTTTTATTAACGTGAAAAATAAGTTATTAATTACAGGACTAGCATTTATATATACATATATATATATATATATATACGATGCTAACTGTTTATTTTACATCAGTTCTGTTGCACCCGTGTGATAGAATGCGTGAAGATGCCGAAAGGCGGAACCCTGGTCGTTAGTGACAAAACATGTGGAGTCGTACAAAGTTGTAACAATTCAAATTTGATATCGGAATTCCATCTAACGCCTTCAATCGATAATAGGGAGGATGCATCTGGACTTGGGTAGGGTAAATGTATTGACAGCTGTAAAGAACAATCACATTTACTAAGCATAAAATTATTTTTACACTTTCATTACAAATTATGTTATATTTTAGAGCTATGGCAACTTTATTGAGCTTTTAAAAATACGAGATATTAATCTTGCACTAGGCGCCGCGCCGTTGGCTCGGCATCCCTTCGACATTGTAAATCTATAAAACGCCAAACGCATAAGAAAGTGTAAAAATGTCGGGTTGAAATTTTAATGGATCTGCCAACGCCCTGCAAAATTTACAACCTCAGATATGTTTGGATAAACGGTGAGAGACGTTATCCTAAGCTTAATGCCCATTTATCTTTATTCTGGGTTGTAAACGAGCTTTTGCAATCTATATCAGTTACGGTGAACCTTCTTTGCTCGGAGTATTTTTCTATCCTTCGCACGGATTTTTCATTGATAACACATTTTTTAATCACGCACCAATTTGGCGCACGTATGCAAGACAAAGTTTGAAAGATTTCTTCAAACGGTTATATTCAACAGTATAAAAAATATCTATATATTCTTAGGATAAAATCAATCACATCTAATCTACTACAACTGTGCAAGAAATGCCACGATTAAAAGGCATAAATAATTAATAAGAAAAGTGTTTTGGTATTTGAAAACTCACTGTTTACATACGTTTTCCTTGTAATAAAAGCAAAAATTAAATGAAGATCTCACAGATTTTGGCAACTCTCTGGCAAATTTTTCTCTCGTAAAAAAAAACATTTAATGTGTTGTCAACCCAACCTGATAGCAGAGTATTTTTTGAAGCAAGATTTTTTGGAAGAACTTTAACACTAGTATAGCAATCCTTGCTGACAATAAAAATATACAAAAAACAACATTGCGCGAATGCCACGTGTTAGTTATCACTTACATACATTGTAGACGTGAATTTTAAGATGAGCTTTTCACGCCAATGCTTTTTGTGAATGTGTTAGCAACGTAAGAAATAGACTAAGCGATTTTTCCTTTTTAAAGGTACCCGAAGACAAATGTTTCTTTCTATAGTACTATTCCATCAACAATGGTTAGTTTACTTTTGTTATTTCAGAGATATTCTATTATCGTTCAGAGAAACTTAGTTCTTTAAAATTGTCGTTATGGTGTCAAGTGTCAAAATTTAAGTAAAATGCCATAATTTATAACTTAGATGTTAACTCTCACTTCTTAGTAAAAAGGCGAGAAGACAATGTTTAGTTGTATTTTCACAGTGTTCTATTTTTAAGAACAGAACTCGTAATTATCAACTGTTATAAATCAGTTATCATGTAGCATTATTAAAAGGCAGGGAGTAAATCAGTTAAGGATCTTAAAGTATAAGGATCACTTGTAACAAAGAATTGCAAATGTTGGGCTTTATCCTTCATACCACTAGAGCTTTTTCGGGTGCTAAATTATTAGATATTAATGTCGAAAGTGGGTCTATTGTTTGGGCCCAATAAATTTGAATTGTGCCCTCATTTTGGAAAACGTTCAGAAGACATTTTCGAAACTTTTTACTTGAAGGCGTAAGGATACCATCCATAGCTTTATCTAACTGACATTCGTTAAGGAATGCTCACTTTTCATAGATTTAAAACTCGAAGAGAAATCTACCTCACCACGTATTTCTTTCAACTTATACGAGACCAAAATGAGAAATATGCCATTCTTGATAATACCAAATTGTGTTCTTCGAATATTTTTTTGAGAAGTCAAGGACATGAATCGTTTGTTCTTCCAAAGCGTAGAACTGGTCTGCCAATGATGATACTAATAGTAAGAGCATTTATAATGTTTAAGAGTACTGCTTCAGATGTCGACATATTTCGTGTGGACGAGAGTGAGTTCAGTCAAATACTATTTTTTTATGATTTAAAATAGATTTAACACAAGCTTTTTTTTAGTTGACTTCCTCGACGCCTAATTTTTTTAAATTTCTCTTGCTTTTTATTCCTTTAATTTCAAACATTTAATTAATCAATATTTTTGTCGTTGCAAAAGCAAAAACAAAATAAATTAATAAATTTAAAAAATTCTCACGATGAGTGAAACCATACCTTGTAGCACAGAATATATTTATTTTTGTATCTATGGCGTTTTTACATACGTATATCTGAAAAATCTTAAGCTCTCTATCCACAATTTTTGCCTTTGTCGTTTTATCTAAAATATCTTTTCTATATTTATCGTGCAATATTTATAATCACAGTAATCCGAGATCGTTTTTTTACCTAAAAATATAATATGCTTAGTAACGTCGCCAACAAATATTTTCCTCACATAGAAACGCATTATTACAATTCAATTTTTCATTTTATATAACACCTGGCAACATTTATCGACGTAAGTATGTATACCCTGACGATTAACAAACCCGATTTCATCACTCGCAAATTGATCGAGCCAAGATATCGTATTATATAAAAGCATCAGAATTTAAACGGTGGAAAAATAACAATGTATTTTATTTATACGAAATTTATAAGGTATGAAATTAATAGCTATTTCGGCTTATCATCATCAGAACTATGTTTAAACGTACTTTTCCTAATCTAGATATAGCTGTGTAGAAAAGGTACACAATACATATTATAACTTTTAAGATGTTAACTGTCACTTCTTGATGGAAAGGCATGATATTTTAAATAATAAAAACACATTTTTTAGTACTTATTTCCACAATATATTTTTTGATCAGGATCGGTTTCGCTCATTGCGAGCGATTGATAATCATTGATAATGTTGTAATAAATTAATATCAGTTGATAATGCTCGCGATGAGCGAAACCAGTCCTGATCAAAAATATATTGTGGAAATAAGTACTAAAAAATGTGTTTTTATTATTTAAAAAAAAATACATATTATCTTCAATTCTTAACACATATTACACATTAGTTTCATATTGTGCTAATAATTTCTATAATGTGATAATTTGATTTTATGCATTTTTCGAAGTGAGAATAGAATTAATCTGTTTTTTTTTTAATAGACGTAAATAGTGAATATTAGTACACCCAGTCCTTCTCTGACGCGAATTCGATTATACGCGATTTTTTTGGACGACACCGCTACATTTTTTTACGCGCTTCACTCATTTTTACGTAATTTTTTCCCCAAAATTGTTTTAAAGCAGACATTTATATATGATGCTAGGCATGTACATTTCATTATTTTTTAAATTAAAAAATATGTGTATTTTCAAAACTTAATTTTGTAAAGCATTCCATTTTTTTAAATACACATACAATTGCCAAACGTTAACAAGTGTATTATGCGAATTTATGTTTTAGGGTGTGTAAATAAATATAATGCAATTTCATGAAATCATTTTTTTTACGCGACTTTTTCGCGTTTTTTTTGTGCATTACGAGAGAAAAATACCATTTTTTTGAGCCTGGAAAATTACCCCATCATCTCTCAAGTTATTATTCAGACTTTTAATCCTTTTAGGGTTAACAAAAAACCGTTTAAGTTGAATTCGTTTTCATAATAGTACCTACCTAAAATCCATTCTCTTATTGCTAAACTTCGCACGTTTGCTGAATGGTATCGACAAAAGCTTATACAGCAAATAATACGCTTCAAATGTGTATATGTTGGTGTGGAAAATTTATACGTTAACATAAAAAGAAACGCCTTTAACTGAGTTAAAAACGCAAAGTGAATAAAGCACTTACAGTAATTTAATCAAAAGCATACACACACCTGCGGATTCCGCCTAACGACTGCCAAATTCCTGATACGTGTACATGCCTTTCCACCAAGAAGTGTAAAGATGTGTAAGTCTTGCAATCATCACCTTCCATCCTTCTTTTAATTTGTAAAACTTAAAAATAACACAGAAAATTATTAAAACTGAAATCAAGAACAATCTTTTGAGATGTGATAAATAAAATTTATCACTAAATATTCACAAATGGAATTTCATTTTTGTAACGCTGGCGATGAACGAAACCGGTATTGATATATAGAATATAAAATTGTTGGAATGTAACTAAAAATTGTCAATTGTATAATATCAAATTTGAACTGTTATTCCATTAAGCACTTTCAGTCAATATCATAAATTGTGATTGATTATATAAATATAATGTTCTGCCACCAAGAAGAGATGGTTAACGCGTAAAAACTATTATTCATTATCAGTAATTAAAACACACTAGTTGCCTTTTCATAAACTCTTCAATTATTTAAACTCTATATTCAAAATCAATTTCGACGTACAAATTGCAATATCTGCTGATTGTAGTAACAAACATTTAAGTTAGGAGATTCAAATATATAATATATATTTTGTTTTAAGAGTATTTGCCTATCTCTACAAATGTGTGTCCAATTAGTAATTTTAATATTCACATTTCGTATTTAAAATAAATTATTAATTCAACCTTTATATAGGTTGCTGAATGAATTAGAAAAGGTTATTTTTATAGTTTTTTGAAATGAAGTATGAATATTTACGCTTCATTTGCAGCTGTCAAACGTGAAGGCACATAGGTCATGAAATGTTAGGTTATCAAGAATACTGTGGAAATAAGTGGTATTGACAGGATCAACTACTACGAATCCATGCAAAAGCTATGCTTAAAGTCTTTCAATTTTTTGAAGGTGAACAATCCCAAAAAACTTTTTATCAATATCGATATCGGACGTACGGCAGCAACTACCTTATGCGACCAAGTTATAATGGTAGATTTATACCTCGGCTAAGCTTTTAGGATTAGATGGGGTGGACAAAACACCGAAAGCTTCATCGTACCATAATTGAAGATAAAAGCTCTCAAACTCAACGTATTTTGTCCCAAAATGGACGCTTATAAATATTGTTTATCGATTTTTATCCAAATAAATATTTAAGTTTGAGCTATTTTCCCACATTAGTGCCCATCGTATTTGATACTGAAATGAGGAACTTAGCTTTATTAAACTATCAAAATTCAATGATCAGGACTAATCAGGAGTTTCCTTTAATGGTTTAAGATGGCGTCAAGCCGAAATATCTATCAAAATTGAAATTATCAACTGAGAATACTTAATAGAGTACAATGTGAAATTTAAAACGTTCAGATCGATTCAATTTGTATCTATGCTAGTAATAAAATGCCCAGGGATGCCGAAACGTCAAACCCAATTGTGAGTAACAAAACATGTGGAAATGGACCGAGTTTTAATAATTCAAATTGGCTAACATCAAACTTAATGATTTTTTGTATACATTTGTACCATGCTTCATACAGAATCTATTAAAATGATTATTGGAAATTTATCATTTGTTCAATCCCTGATACTAAAATTTTATATTAGTAACCACGTCTTGAATTTTTTATACAAGTACAATCTTCTCAAACGTGTCGTTTGGCTTAATGTTGTTTCCCAAAAATCCTTCTATGACTCTTTTTAGAAAGGTTAAAGCTCTTCGTATAGGATAAAAGTTTAAAAATCTCTAGTCGAATCACGCGAGCTTTTTAAAGGGTCATTCAACGTCTATAAAGCTTTTTATGGATGTTTTTACATGTTAAACGTATACAAGTCACCGATATGGTTAAAAGTTCTAACAAATACCCCAGTTAGAATAAATTCTTAAATCTTAGTACCTTAGCTCAAATTTCAAATATTTTTTTAATGTCTAGTATTTTATTGAATATACATTTTTATCTTTTTAACTTTGATCGGGTGTCGATAGAGCTTAGCAAACATAGTGTAAATTACACTACCATAAAATGTATGAAGCCTAATAAACTAGTGATTTATGAATCCAATACATTATTAAGTTATTAAATAGAAAATAGTAATTTGATGTCAGTCCTATTGCCTTTTCACAATTTTGACAGGCTCATATATTCCTTTTAAATAAATAAAAAACACAATCATTCATATATTTCCACAATTTTAAATAATAATAAACGCAATAACGTGTATATTATTGTATTGCATACAATTTTGAGTTTATAATCACCAGTTATACAAAACAAATGGCAAAAATATACAAAAGTTATACAAAATATATGTACAATAAATGATTTTATTTAAAATATCATGCCTTTCTATCAATAAGTGACACTAAACACCTTAAAAGTTACAATAAATGAAGTGAAATAATTTGTTGATTGAATTGGAATTTACTTGGTAGAACTCCGTTATAACACGATGAAAAAATAGCAATGTATTTTAGGTCTACATTTTTTTTTATAAGATATAATTGATATCTATTTCGACTCACGCCATCTTAAGAACTATCCAGTTATGTGACTAGTCCTTATATTAAAAATAAAAAATTGTATTGTACATATTAGCGAAAATTGTATTTTATTATTTAAATATTATATTAAGCGTTTTTCACCCTGAAGTGAAGTGTGTTAACACCTTGGAAGTTATATCCATTTTATAGATTTTCATTGATGGTTTTTTTTAAGTTGTGATTATTTTGATAATAAAAAGAAACTTTTTATACAAAAAAATTGTTTTTCAAAGTTTTTTTAAAAAATCATTTTATTTCTCTACGGATCATTATGATTTGTCGGGGTGATTTTAATTATCTGCAATATGGCAATGAATCATAGAACGTAAAAAAAGTTCACTGTTTCGCCCTTGGTGTGGTCGCCGTTATCATAAACACTAAGTTACTGAGGGGAAGTTTGTCTTCCCCAATCTGCTTTATTACACCCCCATCCATTTTTGCGGAAGTTTTCCTTGTATAAATTTATATATTATGAAGGTAACTTATTCACAATTTCGGAGACTTTTGGGTCCGTGACGTTGGTTGAGAAAAATGTGGAATACGAAAGAAATCAAATGCGGTGCATTTTTATACATAGTCTCATGATGAAAATAATAGTTTATATTTTACTAATCCATGACCATTCCCAATGTAGATCGTATGGCCTTCTCATTGGGATATATAAATTTACTTAAAATCAGTAAGTATTAAAAATAATTCCGATATGAATTTAACTACTCAACTAAGGGTCGATATTTTTTGTTATTTATCTCACATATAAGCTTTGTAAGCTGTTTACTGGCTGTAAATTCAAGTGCGTTCGTAAATAAAAATCTTTGAAGATCAATCTAAGTCAAGTAAAGCAAGATCAATTCTGATGGCATAATTAAATAAGAACAGTTAAGCTCGTCCTTTTCATTCACACATACTTATAAAATTTAATTCGGGCTATTTTTTAAATAATGAAAAATTTTAAATGTAAAAATTCGAAAAAAAAATATCGGTTAATTTCAAGAATTCATTACACATCTAATTTTAATGCCACTTTATACTTTTTTCCAATTTTATCCTGAGAATTTACATACGAAAATCTAAATAAAAAATCATTAAAATTAAGTTTAAGTTGTTAACTGCCACTTCTTGATGGAAAGGCGTGATATTTTAAGTAATAAAAACACATTTTTTAGTAATAATGTGCACAACATATTTTTGATCAGGACCGGTTTTGCGCGAATATGTTTATACTATTCAAAACAATAAAATTAGATTAATTAATTCTTGAAATTAATCGATATTTTTTTTTGCTTAATTCCAAACTTTTAAATGAAATTATTACTTAAAAATATGTTCTTATTGCTTAAAATATAACACCTTTCCATCTAGAAGTGACAGTTAACACCTTAAAAGTGATAAACGAGGTAATGTTTTGAACTATCAAATGCACAGTTTTTTAAATAAGTTGAAATGGATTGATGATTTATTCAGTTTTTAATGCAAAAAGTGGTATGATGCTGCGATCAAGAAATTAGACGGAGTTTCCATAGTTTAGGCAATGCTGTATGTAAATATTGTTTTTTTGTATTATTTCCGCTATAAACATTGACGCTGTTTCAATTTTCACTTCGTATCTATGAACTTCAGAAAACAGCGTAGGTAAAAACTCGCGAGGTTGTTTCGGCCTTGTCCTTTAATAGAAACAGCCTTCAACTTATCAGCAGGGGTTCAAAGAAGGGAGGCAGAGACTTCACGATTATTTAGATACTCACACGTGCGTGAAAAAGCCTTTTTTATGCGGAAAAGTTAGTCAACAAGTAACCGCGACCTTTTTCCACCTCCATTTCTGCCTTATTTCATCTTATTACCATCCCTTAGTGTTTTATTCAGTGCTTTGAAAATAACAGAGGTCTCACCCCAATTTAAATATTAGCAACCAATTATTTTTAAGACCCTTTTACACCCAATATAGAAAATATGGCTTCTTAATAGAGGTACATTTACAGACTTTTTTTCTACGAAAACTTGGTAAGTGAGTTAGTTGCTCAACCTCTCTCATTCTTTTTTAATCAAAAAGAATCATAACTTACATTTTACTTAGTTGCATGGTCGTTGATATATTGTATTTGTCAACTTTACGATTAACGACGTAGCACCCCTATTGAAATACAGTCGTGAGTAGGGTTTCCAATCCCGACGATTTTCAACACCTGGTGAGTCCCGGGATTAGAAAACACAATCCCGAAATTTCGGGATTAATCCTTACATAACAAAACAACTCGTAAAATTATAAAAGAAACTATACAAAAACTTATTGAAAGATTAAATGAAAAAAGATGAAGATATGATCGAAATATCAGAGCCACTAGAAACGTCATCAATCGAATTTACTTCAACGCAGTCATCCCACCCAATTGAACAAGAAACAATAAAACAACTATTACAAGATGAAATCGCAAAAAGCTTAACGACATACGAACCAAGAGTTGAACATTGCACTAGGCTCAAGTTGATCATAAATAAAGAAATGATACTATTTGACAAAGGAGGTTCACGTGGTTACCACCTCGAACTAGTGTATAAATACCTATTGACAATATCCCCAACAAAGAAAAAATTAGATCTTATTTGAACGATGAAACACTCGATGCTTTATTGCTACTTTGTGCATATTTTTCAATATAATGTTGTATGTTGTTATAAATAAATAAAAAAAAATCACTTTTTTATTTTCCATTTTAACCCATGTCTAAAATTATGCGTACATTATATGTAGGGTTTCCAATCCCGGGATCCCGGGATCATAATTTTGGCCCGGGATTGGAAACCCTAGTCGTGAGTCATATGTGAAGCATATGAGATATCCTATCGGCGATATATTCACAGACTTTTTCTACGAATACTGCTTGTTGCTGCGTTGGTTTTCCTTTTTTTACTCTATGAGTAGAAAAGAGCTAGGAGAAGGCTAGCGGTTAGCTAACTTTTATCGCCACACTCTAAGATTGAGCTTATTTGTCATTTTTACGCTGTTTATACTCCAATTTACTAGGCTGTAATCCAACAATTAACTTTTGAATAGTTACAACTTTGTACGACTCCACATGTTTTATCACTAACGACCTGGGTTTTGCTGATGCACGGATGAAGCAGCACTGACCGGTTCTGTTGCATCCATGTGATAGAATGCCTGAAGATGCCGAAAGGAAAAACCCGGGTGACCTAGTGACGAAATATGTGGAATCATACAAAGTTATAACAATTCAAATTTGATATTGAAATTCAATCAAAGACCTTCAGTCGAAATCATAAATTATACAAATGTATCAATTAATTTTTGTGTCTGACTGCGCTGGATTTAAACCGGTGTCGTTGACTACACGACCACGGACCTGGTTATTAATGGCACATGTCAAAAAACGTTTTGCAGATTACCTGTACTCTAAAATTTAAATATGATTATGAAAAAACACGAGCAAAACGAAACGAAATGCGATTTGATAAAACATTATTAGCGTGGCTATATTTCGTAAACTCGCATTGCAGATATTACCGTGCCTACGACATATGCTTTCCAAAACAGCTGGCCGCGGGTACCAGGTAGATTATGTTAAGTGGATAATGAAACCGACTCGCAAGAGCAATGTGTGGGTTTGATTCCCACACCAAACTGCAATTTTACACATTCCATTACAATTTTTTGTCGTAATACATAGTGTTGTTTAATTCCGTCATATATGACATGTAAATTATGACATATTTCGTAAAATGTAACATTGTTTTGAAATAGTGTGACATCGCACGAAAATTAAAAAATTATAAGTCATAAACCTAATAAAACACAACGTTTAGTAATATTTTTACAAATTTCTATTATGGTCATCAGGTAGAGTTTTACTCATTTACTCATAATCAACTGACGCAATACAAATTAAGACAAAGATATTGATACAAAACTATTAAATATTAATATGTATTTCTTATTGTAAATAATAAAAATATTTTATTGATAGTTTTTCCATAACATCCTTTTTGACCAGAGCTAGTTTCGCTCAACGCGAGCATTACCAACCGATCGCGATACTTAGAGATACTTACTAAATTTAAATAGGTGAGTAAGTTTGAGATTAAATATCAAATGATCTATTGTTGAAAATTCAAATGAGACTGTAACTTATTGAAATTATCTTACATCTTCGATAAAGCAATGGATAATAAGGGAGGTTTAACTAACATTCAAAAAGGGTAATGAACTAAATTGGTCTTTGATTATTTTCAATTTTTCTGACAAAAAAGTTATCATTTCAACATTATTTAATTTGAAATATCTCACAAAATTTCACATTTTATCACGATTCTAATTTTGTTTTTTTTTGCAGGTAAGTTGACCCTATTTACTGGAAAATATTCACTCACCACAATTATGGATCGGTGACATGAATCATTCGTATGTAATTATTTTAATCTTTATATTATTCATTGATATCGGTTTGAGCTCGAAGATGTCCAAAAAATTTTCCTTTTAACATCAGCCATATCAAGGGCGTTAGGCATTAAAAAAATTAAATCACATATTTATGCCAAACAACTGCAGTACATACATGCATAAAGGAAAAATGCTTATGATTTAAGCTCATATTGGTTTTTATATATTCTTCATTACGTGTTGTCAGTAAATACACATCTAAGTAGAATTGCAAATCTTTTTTCTGTGAGTTTACATGTAGTGTTAAAAATATATAATACATTAGCAAGCGGCGACAGTGGAACAGTCTGAACGCGACTATGTCGTTAATAAGGTCCTTCTCACTGCTATTCTATTTACGTTCATTGCTGCTGTGTCCAATGGTGGATTACTGAACAACTGAAAGTAATTAATCTTTTGCAGATTAAATCAGAAAGTGCTAGAAACAGAATGGTTTTTCGTGCTAATGTTGATTTAAATCTGTAATTGCACGTTTTATATAATACAATGTCTGCTACCATTGTGGAATATTTGGACTTAAAGCAGATAGTCTCAACATAATTTATTTTAACTCACTGATTACTAACGTCTCAACTGTTGTGACGACTGTTTGCAGTTACTTTTAATGTGTTAACTTGATGGAAAGGCGTGATATTTAAACACATTTTTTAGTATTATTTCCACTATATATTTTATGACCATGACCGGTTTCGGTAATCGCGAGCATCATATGATACTTTTTTGTTAATTCTATGTTATTTTTTATTATTATTTCAAATGAGAGCACAGTATTGAAATTACAAATTATTCAATGCATTAAGCACGATCTTTTATAACTTCGACTTACGGTGTTTGATGAAATTGTAATAACAAAGTTTCAGCAATTCAAATATAAATAGTATATCATAATTATTTCTGAACTTAATTGAATGAAAATTATGTTATATTTTTATTACAAATAAGTAGAATGAGGTCCTTAACATTTTATTTGTGAACGGTTATCCTTCATTTAAACATATGTCATATGATAATAGCGAAAATATTGTTTAAATAATCTTGTTTTAATTTTATTTGGATCCGTTGATATTGCTTGCTGATTTTTTAATGTAATATACCAAGTATATATTATATATATTGATATAGTTGATTCTCAAAAATATATGAGTGTTACGAGTGTTGACACTTTCATTTATTAGCTAATTTGTGTGCTAAAATATTTCTCGATTAAGATTGTTAGATTTTGGCTTTCTTCATTTAGGGCATTCTATCACACGAATGGGACTGACCTCGAGTCATAAGTGATAAAACATGTGGAATCGTTAAAAGTTTCAACAATTGATATTCTATTAAGCGCCTTCAATCTAACACGGTGAAAAAAATAGCACTGTATTTTAGTTCTACAAAATCTATAAAATATATTTTTTTTTATAATTTATGATACCTATAGCAGGTAGAAGTATATCTACTCGAGCTAAGGAACATGTAAGATCATTCAACAGTAACAAAACAGATTCACAATTCGCTAATCACGTTAATAAGGAATCACATAATATAAATTCAAACTCAGCGCCTAAATGTTTGCATCTTTGTAGTAAGGGTCGCAGAATGACGGCTTTGGAACAGCTGGAAATCAATAGACATCAATTATCACAAAGGATTCTTAACTAACAAACTAATATGATAGTATCCCCATTAGTCCAGCCTATTATCGGGGGATGGTCTGATTTGCTTTCGTAATGACCACTTCCGTCCCACATGTAAACTTATTGTCATAGCCGCCTTTGTTTCATTTACATTTTTTGAAAATTTAGTTTCATTGTGGAAAGTAACAAGCTAGGCCGTTGGAACAGGAGAGAGGATGTGTTGTGTACCTTTTCTACACAGCTATATATATGACAGATAAGCAAATGTTAGTTTAGGCATAGTTCTGACGATGGCGTGAGCCGAAATAGCTATCAACTATATTTTTTTTAAATAATTTTGTAGAACTAAAATACATTGCTATTTTTTTCACCGGTTATAATGGAGTTCTACCAAGTACCATAAAATACCATAAATTATAGCCCGATTTGTTCTGAAAATTTCCGTAAGTTTATTAAATATTTTTTATTGTTCTTCATAATATTTAATCAATTTTTGAAAATTTGGTGGTAGAATATCCTTAACGCGGCTCAGCAGGAAACGAGTATTGAGAACCGGTTGGATTTAGAAATATTCTTGGTATACTAGTGACTTTCTCTGCGCTTTGTGTGCAGTATCGGATAGTGGGTGGCTAAAAACGAATCCAATATGAAGCATATGGCATAACGGAGTTATCTAACGAAAGTTTTTCTACGACAGTTACTCAGTTTCTCAACTGCCCTTTAAGGAAGTAAGTAGGGGTATGACTAGAAAACGCCTAGTAGAAATCTCCTCCAGGCTATGCTCTAATTCATCTTTTATTTCAAAGGTATAGATCATAGACTCCCAACCTGGGGTTCGCGAAGAGTTTTTTGGGGGGTCGCTAACTTATATGGTCAACTGAAAAAAAAAATTGTATGCTTTTGGATTGTATGGGGGGTCGCGGGTTACATGACTTTTATGAAAAGGGTTCGCCACCCGAAAAAGTTTGGGAACCTATGGTATAGATGGACTATTTCTTCCTAGTTGTCACGCACAAAAGCATTTATTATACTTCAGTTCAAGCATATTATTTTCTGTATTTGTGACAGCAATGGTCCTAACATCTTACAATACACATATTGTTAGTCTAGTTCGTTTTTTTTTTATCTTAACAGTGGATTCAAGGAGTGCGCATGTCGACTATTTTATTGGATTAAATATTATGATTTCGAATTATATAAAAAAATATGTATTGGTTGTAAAATTTACGCTGTAAAAGAGCGGTTGACCAATATCCTTTTTTGTAAATTATTTCTTTTATTTGTTATTGTAATGTATATAAAAACTTTATGCAAATCAACCGAAATGCTTTACACCACAAAGGTGGGCGGAAGGTACCAATTGTTGTTAGGATGGGGCATTCATTTGATTAAGCCAAAAACCCAAATAACAACAATGTACGAGCTCACCAGATACCAAAGTTTGAAATATTTTTTAAACTATATTGGCTGTGGAAAATTTTTGATTACGACGTGATTAAATACGGATTTATTCAATTACACTTATAAAATATAAAAGGTCATTGTATTTTGAGAAATTTAAATAAAATAGGAAAATTTTTATTTTACCGCCCGAAAAAATGACACAGAATCAAAGTTGTTAATTCAATAATGGATGAAGACGTGTCTAATTCCAAGTATAGTTGATATAATATATACGTTTTAACTACATTTCCATTTCATTGACTCGGCGGCAGAGGTGACATTCGAATGTAAAAGGTTAATATTATAACATAATAATTCAAAAAAAATAATTTACATTTTTGTTAATTTTTAAAAAAAGTGTTTTAACATAACCTTTCTAAATAGTTTGTGCCGATCTAACCTACAACTAGCTTATAACCGTATGTGTTTCTTTCTATATTTTTTTACTTCTTGATTTAAGTTATGATTTCGAAAGAAGGTGCTTGATGGAATTTCAATATCAAATTTGAATTGTTTCAACTTTGTACGATTCCACATGTTTTGGCACTAACGACCCGGCTTTCGCCTTTCGGCATCTTCAGGAATTCTATCATACGGATGCAACAGAACTGACGAAAACTGACTGCCTTACAAAGTTGTAACAATTCAAAAATCTTGATTTAATGTTATAAATAAACCACCTCCACCACTTAGTACTGCATTCGTATTCAAGATGAATCGCCATTGTGTCGGCAAATTAGTCGATGAGAACGTTTAAAGCTTATTCTCGCTCCGACATTGCCATTCCGCTGAATTGCAATATGAAATCACACAAAAGCCGACAGCAAAATGCTAAGTTTTATTAAAAACTCTACTCTATTTTCAGCATATTTCAGATACAAACCAACTCAAAAATATTCCTGCATAGTATTCATTTTAAATTATATATAATTTTGATATTGTTGACTGTCAATCCACGCTAGGAAAACATTATAATAAATCTTACAAGTGTGCAAATAAAACGATTTATTTAATTTTATATAATACAAACATATTAAAATATTATTCGCGAGATTTATTGGTTGATAATGCTCGCGATATCGCAAAACACTTTGTGGAAATAGTCCTAAAAATTTGTTATAAGTATTTCAAATAGCATGTCTTTCCATCAAGAACTGATTGTTTACAAAATATTACAAAGTGATTTTTTTAAACACACGAGTTTACATAGAATAATGGGACTATTTGATGAGCTAGATGAAACAAAAGTGGCATTTTCTATGGATTCGGCAGTAAATTTGTAGAAATTAATTATTAATGCTCTACTTGATATGTTGTACAGACTGGTCAAAAATCAGAATTAAAAAACATAAGACTTTTCACTGTGTTTTATTTATTATAATTTCAAAAATAAATTCTAAGTGTTTGTAAAAATTAGATCGAAATTTGGCGACCATTAATTGACTAATTATTTTATTTAATCGTTTTGCTAACGATCTACGATTTAACCTATTCGCCGCTGAATTGTATAAAAAATATTCCAAAACTGAATATTAAAAGAAACTGTATCATTTGTGTTGGTGTTAATCAAAATTATGAAGAATTTCAAGACAAATTAGTATATAAATTGTCTCTTACGCGTACGTTTTGACATTATTCATTGTCAACTATCGACGCGCTGCGATCAACCTTCTCAACAGTTGAGACGTAACTGGTCAGGAGTAAACGAAGATATGCAATTAGCAAATATAATGTTGAATATTACAAGAAACACTTGAGGCATGTAATTGTGACTAAATGCTATCCGTAAATTAAATCTTCTCGTCTGATGATTATCATTTTGAATGTCGTTTCTCTTCTCTGCTGCTGTGCTGGGAAACTTTATCAT
The DNA here is from genome assembly GCA_028555115.1 of Himalopsyche japonica. Taxonomy (NCBI): domain Eukaryota; kingdom Metazoa; phylum Arthropoda; class Insecta; order Trichoptera; family Rhyacophilidae; genus Himalopsyche; species Himalopsyche japonica. The sequence continues at coordinate 1,241,898 of JAHFWJ010000705.1, forward strand.
CGGACTCTTAGATTTTTTTTTTATGAACGTTGCCCATAGAGATATAACTTAATTATGCGCAGCCTCGTGCCGTAAAATGTATTATATCATTTAATTGCTTTAATAAGTTTATCGCCATTATATAACTTGTGGTTAAACGTCGTAAAAGTTAAATGATTCGTTAAAATTTACAGTATAAGCGCGGCGTAACTAACCGCTGAACAAAACGGGGCGTAACACACTAGACATTTATCCCAGGAAATGAAAATACGAAGATTTTATCTCCGCACGTCTCTTGGCGCTATGTTATATGCAAAATTTTCGTCGTGACATATCAGTGTTATTATATATCATGCTGTAGCAAGTAATTTAATTTATTTTTTATACTGATTGTATATTTAACGGTCGCCCATATATATAACACTCGATCATTATCTGTCCTAAAATGTTTCCAACAATAATATAATATTTAAATAATAAAAACACATTTTTAGTACTTATTTCCACAATATATTTTTTGATCAGGACCGGTTTCGGCCATTGCGAGCATTATCTACTGATCACTCGCGACAGTATGATGCTCGCGATGAGCGAAACTGGTCATGATCAAAAAATATATTGAGGAAATAAATACAAAAAAATGTGTTTTTATTATTTAAAATAGCATGCCTTTCCATCAAGAAGTGACAGTTAACACCTTAAAAGTGATAATATAATATTTAAATAATAAGTCTTAAAGCTTAATATTTATATCTAGAGAATATCTTTATGGAATAAGTTTGTCCTGTAATGGAAAAATCAATTTAATATTCGAAACATTGGCCTCACACCCGCGCAAAAAATGCTTAACCCTCTGACTGCTAACGTCTCAACTGTCAATACTGATAATGACAGTGTTTTGATAATTAAAAATATTAAGTTTTCGTGTAAACGCTAACTTTTGTAGGAAAATATGGCCGTATTTGTCCTGATCAATTTCATGATTCTGTTTGACACTGTCACTACTAATATAAAGTATGTATTAATAAAACAGCGTTCGTTCACCATTTGGCTACACGGTCGATAATGAATTCCATGTGACAAAAATATTGAATATGTGTGGTCTATTAATAGTGTTAAGCTCTAAATGCACTTTAGCTATAATATAATAGCCTCTTTGATATAAGTACATCATAACCCCAGGACAAAGCACAAAAGCAATTTCGGGCTTGGAACGATTCATGTCAATCATCACGGAATGTTTACAAAGTACCGGGTATGATACAAAACGGGGCGTGTATACTGCATTATACAATTTAATAGGATTGCGCGCGCTTCATTTGATTTCTATTCTGAATACTGTATTCATAGAACCCTTTTATTTATAAATGTCATCTGTCAAAAACGGTTGCATTCAACAGACGCCATCTTTTCAACGCGCTAGAAGTACTTATTTATTTGTATGATAAAGAAGAAAACTTCTTTGCCGAAAGTTCAATTCAAATAAAGAACGTTCTTCTGTCACAATATCTGACAGGGCATTAACTCTTCGAATCTGCCCAGTACTTACTTGGGTTTTTTTTTAAATATTATAACGAAATAAAAATAATAGAGTCGATCGCTATGTATATTATATGATTTATAAAATCGACTGAAGATGCTTGATGGAATTTCGACATCAAATTTAAATTGTTGATATTTTGTATGATTCCACATGTTTTGTCATTAACGACCCGGGTTTCATCAGTTCTGTTGCATCCGTTTGAAATAATGCCTGAAGATGTCGAAAGGCGAAACCTGATTTGTTAGTAACAAACCATGTGGAATCGTGCAAAATTTCAATTATTTTATATTAAAATTCTACTAAGCACTTTCAGTCGATATCAAAAATTAATGTTAAACATAACATCCAACTAACAATTACCCCAACTAAATAATCATACAGACGTAATTTATAAATAGTTATGTTAAGGTTAGGTCCAAGAAACTTAATTTAAAACAATACCACGGTTATGATTTCATGAGAAATTATATTACTCATTTAATCCCAGTTACAATGGATTCAAATCTGGTGAAAACTAAACATTCTGGATTAGAGTCCGGGCGTGGGAAGTGAAATTGCCACCGCCAGTTAGTTAGTTATTGTAAGTTGGTAGTGCAGCGAGTTTGACAGCAATTAGTCATTTTACAGTGGCGCCAAAAGACCGGCCCTCTAATTGGATTTTCTGCGAACTAAATCAGATGCGATTAGATGACAAAGGATGTCGCTGTTTGCATAAATTCTCCCACCAAGTAATTAAATCGCCTAAATTAATTAAAAAAAGATATTATCGTACTTTTTTATGAATTGCTCTGCTTTATTACGGCAGTCATTTTTTTATTATCTTCTCCCAATGGGACTCCTTGTTAATTAATCAAACGTCAGTTCCTAGTATAAACTTTAGTGGACTTCAACTTCTTTAATAACGTAGTCATGGTTTAATAAACTGAATCCACAATTTCATACTAAATGTAACTAAAATCAATTGCATAGATTTTTACATTGTCTTTCCTGCCTACCGTGCTCTCTCTAGGACACAGTTTCCCAACCTGGGGGTCGCCAATTTATACGGTTAACTCCAAAAATATTTTTTTTTGTATACTTTTGGATTGTACGGGGGGTTTTGCGGGTCACATGGATTTTATGAAAAGGGATCGCCACCCGTTAGTTGGGAACCTATGCTCCAGGATATGGTGAGCTTAATTGATTATCTTAAAAGAAAGACGCGAAAAATGAGATATTGCAATACTTATTCTATTGGAATGCGCTATTAAACATTTTTAAATCTATATTTGACGTGGAATCTCTGTCGACAAATATAATTTAATTCGCTTATTTTCATTTCATTCTTTGACTAATTTACAAACTATATCGTTAAATAAAACTAACACAAAGAAAACTCGGTCATTCAACATGGCTTTTTACTAAATGTGACACGTGTTTCGTTTCTTTAAGAAACATCTTCAGACCAACTCTACAGAAAGGTTATACATTATTAAAGATTGTAGTGATTTTTATTTTTCAACTTAACTAAGAATAGGGTGGAGCTGTTCCCTTTAGTAATGGACGCGGGGAGTTGGATAAAATCAAGCAATAGTAATAATATAGGAATAAATTAATCTATTCACTTAAATCATTTTCAATAAATTGATAATGTAAATCACCATAAACTCCTTCGGGATTTTCAGCTCCAAAAACAACTAAGGATTTTAATATTTATTATTGTCAAGGAATACGGCACCATTGATGTCGGTTAGGGTCTCAGGGAGGGTTCATAGTATTTGAATAAATATACATTATAACTTTAGTGCACTAGCTTGTACATATAGAAGAAGTAAAAAAGCAAGCTGCAACCAAAAACTGAAATAATTTGTTAACCCACTACTGTAATGTTAAATGATATGCAGAATACGGTATGTTTGATAGTAACTATCAAATCCCTTCATATTTTAATTTTCCGCTGTTTTCAAATTCAGTTAGTGGTTGACTAGTTATTATATATATATATAGATTACTTTCTTGGTTTGAAAAAAATAAAATATCGCTAGAAACACAAAAAGAAAGTTTACTCCTAATATCGCTAAGTGGACATGGTTTTGCTTTTAAACACTTCGAGGAAAGAAAGACATAAATAATCACAAACTTATTTTTATATCGGTTCAATAAATATGACAAGAATTTACAGAATATATAAATAATAACATACTTATACATAAACAACATTTAAAATTCTACGATTAAAATATTATCCCTTGGACCCTTAATGTCTTAACTGTAGAAAGCCGATTAGAGTTTGCTGATAGACGACGATAAATTATAGAAAAACTTTCGGATACAAGCCTTTTTTGCGTTGAAATATTGCCTAATTCTCTGTAATACTCGGTGTTGGAATCTTTTAGAGCTCAATAAAGAATCGGGCAAGGACATAAAAAACAAAAAATATGATAAAGTTGGGTCCTAACTACGTGATCCAATAGTTGACTGAAGGAAAGCAAAACGGCATAACCCATTGGTTTACATCAGTGCTTCGCATTTTTTTTTATATCAAGGCTCCTTTAACCGTTTCAACACCGCGAGGACACATGTGTCCTTTAGGCGGGAACGACGCCAATACGACGAGACTTCTAAAAATACGTTTAAAATATTTCAATTGGAAATATCGTGTTATTTTTTCACATATTGCTAGCGACATCTATGTGGCTATCATGGAGGAAAAAAATGTGCCATTCCTGTTAACAAATATTACCGAAAAATCAAATTCAATAGAAGTCGACGTAGAGAGGTTGCTAGGGGTGCCACTTTCGGTGTAATCCATATAATTGAAGCGTGAATAATTATGAAGCTTAAATAATTGTGAAGCGAAATAATGCAAGTCTAAATGTATCCCTTGGCCAACTTTCACCATTTAGGTCTTTTGCCTTGAATCTATACCTGAATTCTTGCTTGTGCCAGCTTGTGACAGCCCTGAATTTTTCTTTTTTCACACACAATTATTTCAGTTGTCAATATCTTGTCCCTATTATTCAATTTTGATTAATGTTTTATAAAATATTATTAATGCTAGTGACAACTATATGTCAATTTATGAATAAAACCACAGTATTATTCATAAATTCGATAAGGTTTTTTCTTTTTAATAAAAAAAAAAATTCGCGGTATATGAATGTCACCTAGCCTAAAATTTCGCGGCACTGAAGTGGTTAAACAAGAAAGCATGATGAAAAAGAAAAAAATTGCCTCCTGGTTTGGGAAGCACGAGCTCACAAGACCGATAAAAGAAAAAAAATGTCACGCACAATAAAGTGGATTTATGTTCGCTTGTACTGTGTAATAACAATTCAATTATTTAATAACTAAGATCTATTTCACACAGTCGGCTATTTCTATGAACCCGAGAGTAAGTAGTGATTAATTCAGAACACTGGTGGGAACTTGTGGCGTCGTTTTATTTACAATTACACTCCACTGAATCACCGTCTGTCTGACTGCTCTACGAGTCTATGACCTTAGCGAATGCCGCGAATACGCGAAAGCTTGTGTAAACTTTATGTCTGTTGGCCAGAAGTGAAGATTTTTTTTTGATTTGCCAGTGTTTATCACCAGGGCTTTGAAGTCGGAGTCATGGAAAAAGAGCGGCTCCGACTACAATTTTGATTAGACGATTTTGAAGAATATCTCAATGAATAATTTGCCGGACTCGTTGGTTAATCTTTGATTTAACGCACATAAATAGGGAAGATTAGAAAAAACCTGAAACAAATAAACCTTTAGTCGGAATCGTGTTGCTTTTTAACGACTATACAGCCCTATTTATCGTACGAAGAATGATCTTCTCAATGATACACCCACTCCTTTTTTACGCGAATTCGATTATATGCGATTTTTTTGGACGGCACCGCTTCATTTTTTACGCGCTTCATTCGTTTTAACGCGATTTTTTCCCCAAATTTGTTTCAAAGAAGACATTTATATATGATGACAGGTATGTACGTTTCATTATTTTTTTAAATAAAAAAAAACATGTGTATTTTTAAAACTTAATTTTGTAAAGCATTCCATTTTTTTAAATACACATACAATTGCCAAATGTTAACAAGTGTATCGGATATTGTGTTAATTTATGTTTTAGGGTGTGTAAAGAAATATAATGCAATTGCGTGAAATCATTTTTTTACGCGCCTTTTTCTTGAACCAATGGTTCGCGTAAAAAAAGGACTGGGTGTATATGTATTTAGAACAGGTGTTAACAAAAAATTTTGTCAAAGGGACATTTTCGAAATCAATTTGCAGTCCATCCTTTCTTTTTTAAATTGTTTTCTTCGAAGAGGAATTACACTGCTTTTAAAACTAGAACCTAAATATACTGTGTATATCATATGTAATTATCAATATGACCCATTTATCTTTTAATTTGTTGTTATAGTTGATTAATATTTGTCGTAAAACCCTTTCAAGAATGACTGATTAACACATCGTTAATGAAAATTATCACAGGCAATTGTGTTTATTATCATTAAATTTGTTTTAACTGCAATTTACTGCTTGCCTTGGGGTAAGTGTTTTCATGTAATTAATAACTTTATTATATAGACGATGCTGTTTATTGTACGTCAGTTATATTGCATCTGTGTGATAGAATGTCTGAAGATGCCGAAAGGCGACACCCGGGACGTTAGCGACAAAATATGTGGAATCTTACAAAGTTATAACAATTAAAATTTGATTTTGAAATTCCATCAAGCACCTTCAGTCGATATCATAAATTATAATTTATTTTCTATCATTTTCATATGCCAATTCGTCGTTCACTTTTCATTTTGTGGTGACAATATATAATATAACATACGTTAAAAAAATATTGCTGACTGTATCAATAGATATATGTGTAGGTATTTAGACTGACTCACATTGACACAGAATAAGATTGATTTAATATCTAATGTTCATTGTTAATAACCATTGACGATGCTCGAGTATGGCGCTCAGATGAATATGCCTGCCGGCTGATTTACCAGTGTGTTCGCTTCGTCATATCTCATTCATTTGTGATTATGATGATGAAGCCACTTGAAAATGATATTACAAGCCAGGATCGCTCTTCCAGCATGATTGCTTTGATCAGCTCATCTCAAACTTTTCGACCAGAATTACGAGAATATTTTCTTCAGTTGAGCATAGACAAGTTGATAACATAAAATATATCTGTATATTTTTAACCGGATCTCTGCCAGAGACGTGTAAATGCGGCCTATAATTCCGTGCGGTAGTGCCGACCATAAAAAAACCGCGTATATATACGGTTCACTTAAGACATACTAAAACTCAACAAGGTCGACAATTTTAGTGATTATACTACAAAATATGTCAACTGTAAGTATAACATTATGATCCTAAGAGATGTCGCTGTGTGGTTGAAATATTCAAATTATTAAAATTTACGAGCTTGTTGAGTTTTAGTATGTCTTAAGTGGACCGTATATATACGCGGGTTTTGTATGGCCGGCACTATGCTCACGGAATTATAGGCCGCACTTAAACGCCTCTGGCAGAGATCCGGTTAAATAGGGTTTGTTGATTTAATTGGCATTTATGGCTTATGGCTTGATGGAATTTCGATGTCAAGTTTGAATTTTTGATACTGTGCACAATTATTCCACAAAACCCAGGATTTATCTTTCGACATTATCAAGCATTCTGTCACACGGATGCAATAGAGCTGACAAGCAGCTTGCATCAATTATATGCAAGAGAATTTACACAAACATATAGACCCTAACGCTTTTGTTTTATCATTGATGACTGGGTTTCATCTTTTGGTATCATTAGGTATGCAAGTACACAGATCTACTCAAATTGATAATCAATAAACGATTTGCATCATTTATAAATATATATAATAAAAACACCATATTTCATACTATTTCCATTAATTTATATTTTTATGATCAGCACCGATTTCGCTCACCGCGTACACAATACGAATTTATATTTACATTGTTTGAATTTGTGTTGTATAAGAAGAAAATGCTCGTGATGGCCAAAATTGGTCCTCGGATTATAAAATATATTTTAAAAATTATTACTAAAAAATGTTTTTTTATTATTTGAAATAATCATTGTGTTTTATTATTTAAGTATAACGCCTTTCCAACAAGAAGTGACAGTTGACATCTTAAAAGACATTGAAATATATTAATCGAATTTATTTCATATTTTTTAATTCGATAGTAATTGGAAACATCGTCTTATGACCTATACAATATTATGATATTGTAATGAGAACTGTTTACCTGCATCAATATTTCTATTTAACATGTAACGGGAAGTAATACATTTCTTTTAAACTGGTGGTTTTAGTGGCGTGAAATATTTTATTACACGTTTTTGAAAGCATCAAATAATTTACATCGAAATTTTATTTCATATTCAATTTCTATTTACAGAACATTTTGAGAGAGACTGCTCAAAATATTGAATGAAGATAGGTCCATCCTCTATTTTACAACTTGTAATAAAACGGTTTATATCTTACAATGCTCGTGATTCATGTTATAAATTACTTAAACAATTCAATGTTGAATCAGTAACCTAATTCTGTTTGTCATATAATATATTATCTTATTATTCTACCAGAATTAAAATAATATTGATCACATTGGCATTTACTTGGACTCTGTGATAGGGTACAAAACAATAACGTCACTTTAAATGTTTTAACTATGGCTTCTTGATGGAAAGGCATTATATGTTTAATAATTAACTTAAGAACTTATTTCTACAATATATTTTATGATAAGGATCGGTTTCGTTCATCGCAAGCATTATCAACCGATGATGACGATAAGTTGATAATGCTTGCGATGAGTTTTTAAAGTACTAAAAAATGTGTTTTTATTATTTAAAGCAATAACGTTTTATAATTTATATCGACTGAAGGTGCTAGATGGAATTTCAACACTAAATTAAAATTGTTGGAACTTTGTTCAATTCCACACGTTTTGTCACTCAAAAATAAATAATTATTATTACCAGGTACACTTAACAAATGGCTCAAAAACTAAAAAAATAAGTTACAGGTTATCATAAAAAAATATATATAAATGAAACAAAATAGTTTTCTGATAAAATGTTAAAATCCTCTTAACAAATTACGGTCCGCGGACGCCACATAGACGTCATTTTCGAGACAAACGTTACGATCCTGGAAAAATTAATAAGAATTTTAAATTTTACTTTCAAAATTTATCAATATTTTCAATATCAAATCAATTAAATAGTACTTATTTTTAATCAATGATAAAAGAAAATTAAATGTCCTTATTATGAGTTTATGAAAACTGAAATGGAATTGAGAAATTAATTCTTATCACGATAAAATCGTTTTATTTCCAGGTTCTCTTGAAAATTTTCTAATTATTTTTTTTACGAAAAAAAAAATATACAGATTTAACATAACACTCAAGAGGTACAACAAAAAGTCATGCGGGTAACACTTTGTGAACCTCTATTCTAGGTTGTTTTAAATTTACACACAATAAGTCATACATACAAAAAAACAAATGCTTTTTCTTATTACCTCTACAATGAAGATTTCCAACCCTTTAAAAATCTGTCATCTCCTCGCTCTCGAACTTATTTCCTGCTTTTTGTTTTGTGCACACGTGCACGCCACTTGTTTCTTTTCAGCCCCTTTTTTCCATGATATTATTCTTTATCTCAAACAAAAGTTTGTATATTATATTTAACATAAGCCGAAGCGGTAAACCTTCGTTCTAGTTTAACTCCTGAATGTAAAATATGTTACCAGAACTCGTTGTCACTTTTCAACAACACTTGTTTTTGACGCCACCTTTAAAAAAAATAGTCAGGCCGTAAGCAGAGACGTATTACACCATAGGCACCAAAAGTTACGCTTTTAGAATAAATAAAGTTTAATTTATTTTCTCTGCTTTTATGCAGACGAAGATTTTTTCCCTATTTAATTGAACCGCGCGACTTTTAATTCAGTTTAAATGGGTCCATTTTTTTTTGCCATATGATTTGAAATAATTCTAAAAATAATCGATTTTAAAAGCTATTTGTTTATTGTTGCTATACATAATAATTTATTCAATATGCATTATCTTTGTAAAAGTCTGTCGTAATAAAATAAAAATTATAAAAAATTCAGTTCAATAATTTTTAATACATTATTATTAGTAGTTATTTTGGCTTCCGCCATCGTTTGAGTTTTGATAAATCTTAATTAAGCTTAGATTAAAATATAAAAAAATACCCAGTATATTATCTCGCGTAGTCTAGAAAAATTACAGCTCTACGTCGCAATCACATTTTTAAATCATGAATATTTTAGATTTACTTGAGTTATTTTAAATAAATAAAACATATTCAATTTCAGAATAGAAGTAAACATGTTGATTGCTTAAAAATTCAAACATAATCTTCATTACTTTAGAGCAGTGGTAATCAAACTGGTGCCTAACACTCACTAACTAGTAGGTGCTGCAGCTTTCACGGTGGGCGGTAGGGGTTTTAAAAACATCAAGTAAATCTACTTAATTAATAACAATTACTGTGAATTTTTTTTATCTTTAATTTGTGAATTTGACTACCACTTCTATAGAGTTCGTATAATAGCAATCATATTTCCTAACAATTTTTTTAAAATGTGTGCTTGGGGAATAGAAATATAGCCATGAACTCCGGGTCGTATTCGAATGACCAGTGGTCGTAAACCATTCCCTGCTGAGGTGTGTAAAGAATATTTATTGATTGAATTGGCATTAGCTTGGATGAATTCTATAATAGTTCTGACTAAGGCGTGAGTTTATCATATAAAATTTTGTAGAACTAAAATACATTGCTATTTTTTCACCGTGTCTAATAATGTAGAAGTAATAGATTTTTATCTTTTAGAAGAAACTTTAGCACTTTTTTTTATTTTTGAGTATCAACCACAACACTATAATAAGCCGTCTCGTTGAAATAGTTGAATAGTTGAAACGTTAGCAGGGTTATTGTACCAAATGTTGCCCGTGCAGATAACTGTGTCACATTACTATTTCATAAGAATAATTTAAATGGCATATTTCTGCCCAATTATTTTTATAATTAAGTTATTACGGGTAAGAATCGCTTGAATGTAACCAGCCAACTCATTACTGGACTGTACGAGCATAAATGCCAACGTAGTTTGGTTGGATAGGCATATTTGATGCGAACATGGATAACTTAAAGTGATTAACTGCGGCTGACCGGTTTCATGTTAAAGTAATCACGCGATATTTCAGCATGCGAAACACAGATTCCCTTCATAATAATTCCCTCTACTCAATTTCCCTAAGCTAATTGGACGTTTCTAAACGTCCAATTGATATCAACGGCAATGATTATAGCAACCCAGGAACTATTCGAATTTCTGTTGTGTAGATGCTAAAACTCGACATAACGTAATGTTCGATTTTCAAGAATTTTCAGTGGGTAGATAAAGTTTTGTGCTAAAAAGAAAAATACAATGTTTACAATACTATTTTTAAAATTAAGATTGGTCGGTCGTTTGACATGCATATCTGACAAATAACAACGCATTCAAAGCAATTCGTGTCGTCCTTTGGAAATCAATTTTTAATACAATATAAAAAAATAATCACTTAATTTGATTTTAATGTACGTAAATTTTCGGCACACCTTAGTGCATACAATTAAATTTTTATAAATTCTCGAGCATTCCTGGCAAATAATTGAAACACGCTAATTTTTGTTACGCAGTTTTTGTTAAGAAGATTGTCCATTGTGAAGAGTCCGTAGCGGATGGTGATAGATATTATGTTGAGTACCACTGGGAACTGTAATAGACTTCGCTTAACACGGTTTCGTTCCACATAATTGTAGTATAAATCCGTGTTATACGAAGTTTGAACTTCATACAAAATTAGGGAATGCGTTTTATAAAAACAATGTTCACTATTAATTATAGCACAGTGAAAAAAAAATATAATGTATACAGTTGACAGCTATTTATAGAAATATATCTTATATATTTTTTAGAACTAAAATACATTAAAAAATTTTCACCGTATTTTATAATCGAATTCTACCAAGTAAATGCCTATTTAATCAATTAATTATAGACTTGGTTTTTCAAATGAAAAATATAGAATCTATACAATTATTTATTTTATATAGACGAAAGTATCTTTTTTCGCGGTTTTGAAATAACACGGTAAAGAAAACAATATTATACATATTCCCATTTTATCGCGGATTAAAAAAAGATTTTTTACAAAATTGGCGGCAAATATGTTTGGTATGATACTAGTAACGTCTTAAGTAATTTTTTCCTGTTTGCTGTCAATATCCGGATATTTCCCAAATGATGTGGTTTATCCACTTTTTTTTGGATCGAAACGACCGCGTTATACGAGTTCTAGCATATTTATCAATTGTCCATTGAAGTAATTCATTTATTGAATTAATATACTGCAATAAAGCGGTCAATAGTCAATACACCACCCTCCATCTTGTTAGCGACAAATGATTCACATATCGCCACCTGTCACTCACAATTTTCATTTTGTAATTTACACTTAGATGTTGGCAATTTCGTCAAATTGGCAATTTTATTTTTAAGATGGCAATATTGCTTAATGGACGCCACAAGCGCTTAATTCGTCATTTCATTGCCAAGGCCAGTGGCGGCTCGTAATATTAATTGCTCCGAGTTCAATGGCATCTCAATTACCATTTTGATTCTCAAACACAACATTTAATAGCATATCACGATAATATTTGACTTAACTGCACGACGCTTGATTCTATATTTATTTCAGACGAATGTTTGACTTTAATAGTCTGTACATCAGCCTTCGGCGTGTGAATAACATTCAAATAATATTTTACTCTAGTTCCATCATAACTTATTTTATATAAATTCATTATAACCAGGGTTGTAGAGTTGTTAAAACATAACTTTTTTTAGTCGAAGTCGTGTTTTTTCCTACCTTTCCTATTCATGTGCATTGAATTAAGGATCAACCAACCAATCCGGCAAATTTATCATTGAGATATTTTTCAAAATCGTCTAATTGAAAATTTTTCTTAATTAGAGTCTCTCGTTTTTCATGACTCCGATTTCACACTCCTGATTATAACTGATAAATGTATAGTTTATTAAGATTTAAAAAAATCATATAAACAAGAAAAAAACGAGATTCAGATTAAGCCGCTTAGAAAGTTAACAGGTTCACTTTTAAAAATGTTAGAGCTAACTTTTGATTTGAAATTAAGCTTAATTTGTCGTGATAATCTTTAGTTCTACAAAAATTATAAAGTACACCCAGTCCTTTTTTTACGCGAAATTATTTTACGCGAATTCGATTATACGCGATTTTTTTGGACGGCACCGCTACATTTTATTAAGCGCTTCACTCGTTTTTACGCATTTTTTCCCCAAATTTGTTTTAAAGAAGACATTTATATCTGATGCTAGGTACGTACGTTTCATTATTTTTTAAATAAAAAAATATGTGTATTTTTAAAACCTAATATTGTAAAGCATTCCTTTTTTTAAATACACATACAATTGCCAAATGTTGACAAGTGTATCGGATATTATGCGAATTTATGTTTTAGGGTGTGTAAAGAAATATAATGCAATAGCGTGAAATCATTTTTTTTACGCCCCTTTTTCTGGAACCAATTATCGCGTAAAAAAAGGACTGGGTGTATACAGTTGATAGATATCAGGTAACGCTGTCATCAGAATTATATTTATCTTTCCTTTCAATTTCATTTTAGATTACTGTGAGTAAAAATATTGTATCGCCAATATATATATTTTGTCTTAGATAAAGTGACAGTTAGGGTAGTATGTTTCTACACTTGGGTATGGGAAAGTTAAGGGTACTAATAGTCTCCGTCTTCTAATGTTTTCCACCAACTTCAAAAGCTAAACAAAAGATACAATGTCGCTTAAAAACTCTACTGCAAGCCAAGTATAAAAAAATGATCAGATTATTCCTATCATTAAACAATATGCTTTATATTTATATTATATAAACGATGAAATAAATATAATTGTATTCACGACATACCAAACATCATACGATATACAGTAATCAAAGTATTTTAATGTTTACTCGAGATGTATAATAAAATTCACCTGTTTACATACAAAGTAAGTGGCACGTAGTGGCATTTACTTGGTAGAACTCTATTAAAACATGGTGAAAAAAATAGCAATTTATTTCAATTCTACAAAATTTTGTAGAACTACAATACATTGCCATTTTTTCACCGTGTTTAAATATAATTTATCAATATTATATAGCGTACAGTTTTACGTAGATCCCATTTTATTTATAAAACTCTAAAAAATGACGTAAAAAATTTTTTGACCATATAACCTATTTTAGTTGTGTCATAGATTTTTGTGGACCCGTTTCATGTTGGTGCATATTAAATCCAGTCTTGAGTTTGTATGCCTTAGGTATTCAATATTTAGAGTTAATATAATAATTTTTTTTGAATCCTCGAGAATTCGTAGACCCCAAACGCCCCCCTCGTGCACGTACTGAGTAATCCGCCACTGGGTATGATATAAGTAAAGGTGGGCTATATGACGGAACTAGTAGATGAAGTTAGACGTTGCTCTAATAGGTTTACTCAAAATGTAAAAGATATAAAATTGATTTTAAGTCGATGATGTTTGATTTTTGAAATTGTTAATTAATGTATAAATATCGTACTGTAGCGCACATCGGTATTAAAATGTTGGTCCTGATATAGATTTTTAGCATCACTGCATCAAACACATTTTAAGACACATATTTGATAACGATTTTATTTCAAAAATATTATTATAAGGAAAAAAAATATTTTCTTCATCTATAAAATTGATTATATCAAAGAGGCGTGCCGCCGGAAACCCCTGTGTGTTTTTTTACAAAAGGTATAATATTCATATAATAAAACACAATTTCCACAATGTTGTATTATTAAGAACAGATGGCCAATGCCATAATCTTAAAAATATATTATATTGAAAATAGTGCTAAGCATTTTGTTTTATTATTTAAATACAAAAAAAAGAGTCAATGACACAATATTGAATAAATTCATCTAAACAACAAGACGGAAAAGATTGATTGAATTGGCATTTACTAGGTAGAACTCCATTATAACGCGGTGAAAATTAGCAACGTATTTTAGTTTTACATTTTTTTATATAGATAAGATATAGTTGATAGCTATTTCGACTCACGCCATCGTCTAGTTCGGACAATGATGTGAGCCTAAATAGCTATCAATTGTACAACTAAAATACATTGCTATTTTTTCACCGTGTTAAACAGAAAGACAGAGTTTTTTATGCTTTGTAATACAATTGTAGTCATTGAGACGTACGCCAAAAATTACCGTCGATTATTGTTGGTTCGCGGAGTTTCGACAATGTTTGACGGGTCTATATTTTTTTATTTGTTATGTTCAATACCCATTTTTACAGCAACAGGCAAATTCTACGTTTATATCCCACTAGATTCGGACCTGTTCAAATGCCACAAATATTAAACGGCTGTCAATTTACGAACTTGCTAGACTAGACAATTTTTTTAGTCGTTTGTCTATTAATTATTATAAACTGTCTTTTGATTGATACATTACTAGATTAGGCGTTAGTTAGTTGATTCACAATAAAGTTCAACAACTTCCATCGCATATTGCTTATTCATATCGATCAGTGTAAATATTAAATTCATCAACTATTCAAATCCTTGTATTTGAGTATTTCTTTGATGACATTCGTGTACTCGAGAACCGACTTCTAATATACTTATAAAAGATACAACGCCTCGCGGTTAGCGCTCATATTAGAATATTTCACATTATTGATTGCTCGTTTAAAGAAATTAACTAACCTAAGACAAAGATTCTGTTTATGTTACATCTCATTTAAAATAACATTGCAATACCACTCAAGCAAAGTGAACTACTAAAACTGCAGGACTCGCTACAATCGTTGGTTTGCAATATGTCATAAGAAATTCATAACCTCAAAGTGTTACATTTTCGCAAAGGCACTTAAATAAGCGCGTAGGTACCACCTACGCACTTATTTAAAACACCTTAAATTCTTGATTACTTTCAAAGTAATCGAATTGGGTTAGTACTTTTTGGAAAAGTTTTCATTCAGTGAAAAGTTTATTCCAAAATCATATTTAGTTTATGAACAACTGACATTATGCAAAATCCCATTCTCAAAATGTGAAACGGTTCACAGCTTCGTAAGAGTTTTTTAATGGTCAAAAAACTTATCAGATGTGTTTTCATTTGATTGTAGTAATCCAAAAACCTTCGCGAGGGTAGAAAGAAAATATTTTGAATGTTTTAAGCATTTCCTATTCCTAATATAGCAGTTCATAAAAGACATACATATAATACAAACAAAAATTCATATATAACACGATGAAGCTATAATTATTCTTCAATTCTTTATAAGAAACCTATAAGCGGAAATGGATAAAACATTGTGTATTAGTAGACCTAAAATAGTGCATGTGTCATTAAGTTGTTTTTCAAATTGATCGTATTTGTTGTGTATGATCAAACTAATTTATCGCAATTGATAGCGAACGAGACCCACCCTAATCACTCTGGCGAGCACACATTATCAGTCATAACTCACAACTCCTACAAATTGCACAAGAGGTTAGACTTGTTTACGTAGCAATTTGCTCCAGTTACGCTTTACATCATCATAAACTAGAGTGAACTATGTCGGAAATACGTCATGCAAATGATATGATTTCATCGTTATTGTAGCGGAGAGAGAATGATTACAGTTTACCCAGTTACACAGTCGTTGACGTGTTGTCTTTACGATGAAAACTCTCAAATAAAAAACATTTTGCAGGAAAGCAATATTTGTATTCGCTTAATGTGGAGAAAATTTTTTCCAAATTAAGGTATTTCAAACGATTACCTATCGAGCCACGGAAAGTATATTACAATATTGACGCGTTTAACACGGTGAAAAAATAGCAATATATTTTTGTTCTAAAATTTTTTTTATAAGATAACGTAGTTCTACCAAGTAAATGCCAATTCAATCAATAAATTAACACGTTGTGTACGGTGTGCAAAAAATTGTGCGTTTTAGATTCTGTACGTTAAACTTTATAGAAAAAAGAGGTGTTAAGCTTTACAATTCTTTTTTTTATATTTCCTTTGCCCTGTAGCGGGGGTTGGTGTCACTAAAATACAAAAATATTATTGATCGTTCAATGATTTAAAAAATGGCTTAAAATTGTTGAGTAATCAACGCGGACTGTAAGGAAAAAATACCCACAATTTATGTGTTAATCCATTACTGCTCGTGGTAAACAAATTAATAGGGATTTTCAGGACAAAAAGGGCTATAATTCAACTCAATTAATAGTTTTTCAATGAAAGTTTTGACACAGTTAGAGTTTGACAACAAATAGCCGACTCAAAAATTGAGCCGTCAGCAATGAGAGGGTTAAATATTTAATATTTCCAAACATTTTAAATATAAAACGTATTTTATTACTTTTAAGGTGTTAACTGTCACTTCTTGATGAAAAGGCATGATATTTTAAATAATAAAAACACATTTTTTAGTACTTATTTCCACAATATATTTTTTGATCAGGACCGGTTTCACTCATCGTGAGCATCGAGCATTCATCAGTCGATAATATATAAAAAATATATTGTGGAAATAAGTACTAAAAAATGTGATTTTATTATTTAAAATATTTTATTACGTCTCGAAAAAAGCAACATTTTGATATTTAGGGTTTATTAGCAAAAGTTTTAAATTCAAAGCTTTGAAAAATTTTCTGTTTATACAAAATAAAAAATGAAAATATATACTCATGCTCTTATTGGGTATGCTTTTATACACTACTGTATGATTTCAACCGGTAGTTATACCATGTTAATTATTTTTATTATACTTCAGAAATAAAGGTTGGGCTATAATGATTTTGCGGTTTTGTCCCATTTAATGCAAGCATAATTGTAGTGGATCTCGCCCTCAATGTCACGAGGGAGACATTAAACTAATCTTTGCCACAATTACGGCACGCCACTGATTATAAAAAGGTGCACCGGTAGAGCCAGAGGATACAAGACAAAAGGTGATCCAATAAATTTGCAATTGATTTATTGCGCCCCTCTTAATTAACTTCAAATAAAATATGGCGGTCGTTTGTAACCTTCCGTCGGAAAAAAAGGTTCATTAATTTGAAAAGGGTATATTACTTCTCTATGTCCCGGGAAGATATCCTGGGACACTACTATTCTAAAGATTATCTTGTCCCAGAAGACTTGAACGTGCTGGATAATTCTAAGCACGAATTATTACTGAAGTGTTCATGCAGAAGCAGTAATCTCTTCCAACTGTTCAATTATTGTTCTCCCTAGATAACGACTTGAATGTTCGTTTACACTTTAAATAGTTAACAATCAAGTTACTTACTGAAACAAGTTTTGTAGTATTCTAAAAACATAGA
Organism: Himalopsyche japonica; assembly: GCA_028555115.1. Lineage (NCBI taxonomy): Eukaryota > Metazoa > Arthropoda > Insecta > Trichoptera > Rhyacophilidae > Himalopsyche > Himalopsyche japonica. The sequence goes on from JAHFWJ010000705.1 coordinate 1,259,931, forward strand.
CTTTCGATATCGACTGAGAGTGCTTTATGTAATTTCAATATCAAATTTAAATTGCTGAAACTATGTTCATTCCTACATCACATGGATTCAATATAACTGACACACACAATAAACAGTTAGCACCTGTTTAATACAATTGAAATTAATTACAAAGGAAAAACACATAAACTGAGACTAAGATCAAAGCATGTAACTGAAATAACTTTGATTAAAAGATGCAATAGAACTGACAGACATAAAACCGTAAACATTGCTTATTTACTAAAGGAATAACACAGAAAAATATAGGCCTATAAAACTTTAAACTTAATATATATTTGCAATAATTCGATAATTACTGATTTGATTAAAATGACTTAAATAATAAACAATACAGTTAAAAGATATTTTAAAAAATAAAAACAAATTTTTAGTACTTATTTCCACAATATATTTTTTGATCAGGACCGGTATCGCTCACCGCGAGCATTATCAACTGAAACAATCAAAACCGGTCCTGATCAAAAAATACATTGTAGAAATAAGAACTAAACTATGCGTTTTCAATTTTTAAAAAATATCACGTCTTTCCATTAAGAAGTGACAGTCAACACTTTAAAACAGTTAAATGACTACAATTGAAATGTAATTCGGTTTTTTAATACTTGTAGATACGAATTTAGTTTAAATGAGTGGTTTAGCATAATATCAGATTTAAAAAAATGTTTATTAGTGTTCGACAAAATTCTCGAAGAGGCCAAAAGATGAAACCCATCATGAATGTCAAAGCGGTTTTTTGTAATTTATTATAAAGCGAAATGTAATTTTTGTATTGCTGGGTTTAGTCATAATAAAAAAAAACACTCATAGAATTATTGTTAATACTCAATAAACACCTTACGAAATATATTTTTGAATTTTTCCAAGTGAGTTTATTGATATATTGATTAACCTTTCGACACGGCAGTCGGCCGCCCTTCTGTGGTAAGGATTCGTGTAAAAAAAACAGAGGGGTTACAGAGAAACCCTCAAATCGCTTCAACGATAATCTTGGAGTTTTTACGTGAGACGTACAAAATTTATTGATTTTATCAACGAAGACACCTAGCTCGAGTTGGTGCTATGAGTAATAACTAAATAGAGACGTCAGTGTGAGCTGGCTTTTTGTTTAATAAATTTAAAATATTAATACTCACAATCGATAACTTTGTTATAACACTTGATATGTTACTAGACTGGACATATGCTATGCTTTTTTAAGAAACATCTTTAGACCAACTGTATTGCAAGGTTATTAGTTACATTAAGTAAACGAATCTTACTCTTAACCCTTACCTTACTTTGTATTAAAAAAAAACGAGTTCGCTTTAATGGTGTATATTCGGTACACATCATACAAACATAGTGGAATAGAATATACATAATATAAGAATACAGTGGGTGATCGTTTAATATTCATGAATTGCTAAACTAAAAAAATATACATATAATATCACGGTGAAAAAAATAGCAATGTATTTATTTTTTAAGATATAGTTGATAGCTATTTCGGCTCACGCCATCGTCAGAACTATGGCTGTGTAGAAAGGATTCTTGACGAACAAACTAATGTATGTCGATCGCCATTGCTTAACCCGCTACGGGGTGCCGTTTTGTCTACGTAATGGACCATTTCCGTGCCATATTTAAACTTATTGATATAGCTGCCTTTTTAGTTTCATTTACAATTTTTAATTTTAATTTATTGTGAGCAAGAAACAAGATAGGTCGTTAAAACAGTAGATGTATTGTGTACCTTTTCTACACAGCTATATATAGATAAGCAAATGTTCGTTTAAGCATAGTTCTGACGATGGCGTGAGCCGAAATAGCTATCAACTATATCTTAAAAATTAATAATTTTTTAGAACTAAAATACATTGCTATTCACCGTGTCGTAATGGAGTTCTACCAAGTGAATGCCAATTCAATCAATAAATATATAATATAATCATCGAGAAATACGTTCCAAAGACTACCTTGCAAAAATAGTGGTGAATCGGTTCCACTCAACAAACTCAGATGCAAAGCCTAAAAAATTCCATTTATATGACTTGGCATCAAAGTGGTGGTATTCCAGTTATAAGAGAAAAATCAACGTCTATTGCAACATTCGAGTTTACGGTTAAATAGTTGTATAGTTTATTTACTTGTCTGTTAAATACAATATTAATAGATAGATGGCACATTGTTTCAGTTGATAAATACAAACAAACATGCGTTTTATATATTATTCTTCATATTGATTTTAAGCCTTATAAAAGACCAAAAATGTGTTAAAAAAAAGGATCCGGTGTATTAATTATGCAATATTATTTTTCTATTTATAAAAAAAAAACAAGATATTCAAGTCTAAGAAAGTGTTTGTTTGCATATTTGAAAGTTCTTAGCTGTTATAATGTTTTTACGGAAATGCGTGGTGTGTTCATTTAACCTGTTACCTGCTGAGCCACATGAAGGATATCTCAACCAAAGCTCTAGAGTCGGAGCCGTAAAGTCGCGATGTTATAACTGGAATTGGAAAAACGAACGCATCCAACATCTCAAACGATTCTGAAGTATATCTCAATGAACAATTTTCCGGATGGCTTAATTGACCTTTAATTTAATGCACTTAGCTAAGAAAGATGAAAAAATCAGACCAAAATAAACTTTGTCAAATTGGAGTCGTGTTTTTTTTTAATGGCAACACAGCCCTGATTTCAGCTGAGATTATCAAAACAAATCAAGCTATATTAATTTATGACATCGACTGAAGGTGTTTAATGGAAATTCAATATGAGATTTGAATTGTTCCAACTTTGTACGAAAAACGTACGATTGAAATAAGTAGGTATTTCTAAAAAAAGACCCTTGCATATTTTAATGTTAGTTAATTAAATTATGATTTATGATATCGACTGAAGGTGCTTGATGGAACTTCAATATTAAATTTCGTCAGTTCTGTTGCATCCGTGCGATGGAATACCTGAAGATGCCGAAGGGCGAAACCCGGGTCGTTTGTGACAAGACATATGGAATCGTACAAAGTTGCAACAATTCAAATTTAGTTAATTAATATTTGTTGTAAAACTCTTTCAAGAATGTCTCATTAACAAGATCGTTAATGAAAATTATCACAGACATTTTTTATTAAATTAATATTATTAAATTTGTTTTAGCTTGCCTCGGAGTAAGTGTTTTTCTGTAATTAAAAACTTTGGTATATCGACGATACTGACTGTTTTAAATTTTATGTCAGTTTTGTTGCAATCGGTGTGATAGAATGCCTGAAGATACCGAAAGGCGAAACCTAGGTCGTTAGTGACAAAACATGTGGAATCGTACAAAGTTGTAACAAATCAAATTAAAGGTATTATATATTAGTAAAAAAGTTATCTATCGCACGAAAGTTTTGACACTGTTATGTTAACTATGTTTACTTGTTGAGTATAATCTAGCAGTCTTGTAAACACTTTAAGTAGTTAAGCAGTTATAAGGTTTAAATGATTTTTTTTCTCACAGCAGCAAACAGCACATCATTATTTTTTATAAGCGTGACTTACTGCATAATACAAAAATAGGACTTTGTCATATTATCACACAATAGAAACAGATGTCATTGTTAAATACGTTTATTATATAAGCAATTTAGATAAAGTCCCGCCTATCAAGGAAGTTCTTAAAAAAAAAGTGTTGGTATATGCAAAGATGTCGCCGAACGGATGTTTAGGGTGCTTTGTCGTTTATCTTCTATGCTTTGAGGCCAGTGAACAGGAGCGGACGTTATTGACCCGGAGCGACTCATAACAAAACCCATTTATGAGCAGGGCGCATTGTTTAGGCGGCCTTCCTTTAATCAATATCAATACACTCGTCCCTCGATTTACGCGGTACCCATTTAAAGCGGTTTCACTTTTACGCGGCCAGAAAAAAAATCATTTTTTTAAAGTCCTAACGTAACCGGCGAAGTTTAAATTAACGCTTCAAATTAACCAATCGGAATTTGATGCTAGTTGATAATTATTTTTTGTAAAATCTTTACATCAAAAACTCATTAACTGTTTTAAATATTCAAATAATTATCATCCACAAATTGATTATCATTATAACGAAATCATTATAGCTATCGAAGTTATTTAAGATATATTTATTTGGTTCCCAGCCTTGGGGTCCTTATTAAAAAATAAACGGTATTATTTTTACAGTTGTATTTTAATAATATCAGGAGCGGTTTCGCTTATTGTGAGCATTATCAACTGATCAGTCATCGCTAAAAATTCTGTTTTATTATTTAAAGATTTCGTTGTATTGCCGTAATGGAATTCTACCAAGTCAATAAATAATTATAATCCTCTTAAATTGTTATTTGTATGCATATCTGTTTGAAATCATAAAATAAAAATAATGTAAACCCTAAAATATAATATATTACTAAGTAATATTTTTTTTATGAGCAACGACAGTAAAATTAAATATTTTTTATTGATTGAATTGGCATTCACTTGGTAGAACTCCATTATAACACGGTGAAAAAAATAGCAATGTATTTTAGTTCTACAACATACATTGCTATTTTTTCGCCGAGTTAAATATTTTTTCACTTATCACTTATGTCAAAACTCTTCGTATTATGATTGTAATCGATAGTACAAGAATAAGTCGAAGATTAATTTTATACAAATAGCTTAAATCGTTTAATTTTGCGAATGTTTATTTAATATAATATTTGATCGTGTGAATCCCGTTCAAAAGATTCTTGATAATATCCTTAATTCACCCCTAAAACGAATGAGTGAACGCCGAACAGGGGTGAAAAAATACGAGGGCTGGATTATGCTGAGTAATGGTTGCGAGATGTTGTACGTAAACCGCAGCGACTGGTAGGTCTCTAATAAATACTAAGGATTATCAACATGTTTTATAATCTCCTCATTATTTCACATCAACTCTGTTGAAAAAGCCTCTATTTTTATTGAATACTATAATCATATACAACCACTGTACAATGTCTATCAGGCAGAGATTTTTTTAACGAGTTATATATTTTAATACGTTAAACAACAGTTTTCGACTGAACTCATTCAAGTCCACGTGAATTATATCGACATGCGAAACAATACCGTTTAACATTGTTAATACTCTTACCAGTGGCACCCCAATTGGCAGGCTGAAAGATAAACAACATTTTATTTGTTTCTCAAAAAATATATCAGGTTGTTATTATATACAATTGTATATTATCAAAGATGGTAGAATTTTAATCAATAGTTTTAACACTCTTATGAACATTAACTATCAGGACAAATCAGTCATCATGAAGCACAATCAAGTTTTGCCGCTGATAAAACTAATTAGATAATAATTGCTAATGAGTGTTTAATGATTTTGAGTTTGTATACCTATTTTTTTAAACTCATAAATTTGCGTATAAAACTTGTTTGTAAGTTGTATTCTACCATTTGATAATATTCGCCATGAGCGAAACCGGTCCTGATCATAAAATATGTTGTGGAAATTTCTCACCATCAAATGACAGTTAGCACCATAAATTTCATTTATTTATTAAGATCAGTTGATAATGGTTACGATGAGCGAAACCAGTTCAGATCTTAATAATATAAAACTGCAGAAATAATATTTAACATTGTGTTGTTAAAGCATATATCCATCAAAGTCTAGATGCGATTCTTTCTCATCCAAGGATAACTAAATAATAGATAAAAAAGTAAATCAACATGTGTGTTCCTTCTTTTTGTAAGACCTTTCTTATTTCGATATATGTATCTACGCGCTGAAATTTGGTTTCTATTTGGAAATAACAATCTGTTGTAACGTTGTCACATTGGCGTGACATAATCTGGATTATTTTGAAAAGCTGCCATCCCGTGAGTGTGACCACCTAAGGTAACAGACACAATTGCTAGCCACCATTCAGTGCCACAAAAAATAGTTAACCCTCTGAATGCTAGCGTCTCAACTGTTGAGACTACACTTTGCAGTGTGATAATTTTTAACGAATCAGTTAACTTTTACGACATTAAGCCACCAGTTATATAATGGTGATACACGTATTAAATTCATTAAATTATATAATACATTTTACAGCATTACCTGATTCTAGTTTTCTACGAGCAGTGCTCGCAAAAAAAATAACACTCTAATGGTCAAATGATAAAATTTCCCAGAACAGCGCAGACGAGAAAAATGACATTCAAATGGCAATTATTATATTAGACAAAAAAAATGTAATGCACTTCTTCGACTTCTGACGATGGAGTGAGCCGAAATAGCTATCAACTATATTTTTTTTAAATAATTTTGTAGAACCAAAACACATTGCAATTTTTTTCACCGTGTTATAATGGAGTTCTACCAAGTGAATGCCAATTCAATCAATGTAATGCACTTTAACATAATTCACTCATCATTTGGATATCTTCGTTAATCCACTGACGGCTATCGGTTCAAACGTTAAAATGGATTTACGGTGTTGATCGTTGACTTATATACGAAAATATTTAAAAAATTGTGAATATTTGCTTGTCAAAGCATATTTCTATCCCGATTTTATCCATAGGTTTGATTAACTCCAATACTGCTGAAATTAGCAATTAAATGTTAGAGAGTTCAAAATTAAGCTACAGTTATATTGTTATATTTTTCTTTTATTGTTTAAGTGATTAATATGATGTAACCAGTTCAGTGCTTCATACGCACGTGAATGGAGTGCTCGATCTGAGCAATATTTAAGTGTTAAACGGCGCGACAAATAATATTTTTTCACAGACATTTAGTTGCATCTTGACTCTACTCAAATAAATTGAAATAATAAAAATTTTTAATGATAATATTTATGGTATTTTCGGTGTTTCGAAAAACACGCGGCTTATTGCTAGTGAAACATATTCAAGATCTAGGCACTGGAAGAAGTAATATTATAATATTTTTGTATAAAAAAAAAAAACCATAATTTGAATCGATTTTAGCTTCTTGCAACTTATTAAAGTATAGAATTCTCTTTACTGGCCGATCACCGTATCTGTTACCCTACTTAACCAATATTTTTGTTGATATCGATATCGCTAAGTATTTTAAGTGGCCTCAATTTCGAGACCACCGACCATCTTTTCGCTTTGTAAAAAATAAAGAGGGCACTGTAAGCTTCCACTTGTTCGGCGAAGGAGGCACTTGACATGAGTAGACGAATGAATTTTTTTTTAATAATGTCTGACAAATGATATGGGTTAACGTTTTGAGTAAATCTTATTGCATCCGAGATATGAAATCAAACGGAATAGAAATTCATTTGACGAACAGGGTAAACCAAATAATTTTTAAATTTCGAATCATAACAAATAATGCAAATTGATTTTGATTGTATCACAACATAAGACACGCCTAAAAGCGAAAACAGATGTCTATTTTTCATCGTAGTGTATTGACATCTATGAATGAAATGTGAATCAATTATTTTTAAGTAATACAACACAGTTGCAAGTACCTTTTCAATATATTGATTGAATTGGAATTTCTTTGGTAGAACTAAATTACAACACGATGAAAACATAGCAAAGAATCTTAGTTTTACAAAAAATTATAAAATATATAATTGATAGCACATATTATTGGCAAGTATTTATATACTTTGCAATGAAATTCGGTTACACACTGGTTAATTCCAGGTATATCGTTACACGTGCAAAATACTTGCATACGGGATCATAACATTAATAGGCTATTACCGTGTCATCCAGTACGGTCTGTTCTGTAAGCCTGATTGCTAACTTTGTTATGATATTTGAAACAATAATTAATCCGATTTAGGCCGGTAGGGGATGTCCATTCTGTGTAAGGGCTGATTGGCAATTTATGCGGATTGTTGATCGTTCTGAAAGGATTAGCGAATATATTATTTTCCAATAGCCGACATATGACTCAGACGCTATGATTTGGTCGTTTGTGTGATCTAAAACGATAGCTCGCTAGAGAACAAGGATGTTAAACATAGCCTTTATCGCTGTCGAGCACACAAACCTCCTGACCGCACGTGAAAGTATCGTGTGTAAATCCGACTAATTCTCAAATAATACCTCATGTCCATGATATTTCCATTTAACCTTTTGATAACCCATAACATAAATCATTTATTCCATGTGTGCCCAACAATTGATAATCCATGACATCTCTTAAGAAAAATTTACACCAGAAAATAAAATATTTTTGCTTTCGTATAATTTTCTCCGCGCGTTGTACCTATTAAAATTTCAAAAATGATAAAAAAAATATATATTATTATGTGTTCATTTATAATATTTTTCGACATAATGATTCTATGATAAATATTGTACAATTGTGATATGAATAAACGTTAAACGGATATGAAAAGGACACTTCAATATTTTAAAAATATCAAAATCAAAAAAATTCCTTCGAGCCGGATTTGAACCAGCGACCTATGGATAACCATTATATGTCAGATAACTCTACAGTCCACCGCTCTACCAACTGAGCTATCGAAGGTCTTGAATGGGTACTTGATAATGTTTAATTTTAAATACAATCACACTATCATAACACAAATTGTGAAAAAATTGGGAAATATTTAATGATGCAGAAGTGTTATACGATTCAATCTTTTTTTTAATAGTGAATAAATTAATTGATATATTTACACTTAACTATGTTCAAGCTCAATACCTTATTAATTGAATTCAGATAATTTTGTTTGCAAAATCCCTTAATTTAGACAGAGAAGTTTTTTTCATCTATCGAAAAAAAATATATTCAACCTTTTTGATTACATATTTAGATTTTTACAAAATATTTACTTAAAAACTCTATTAGCTCTGCAAAAACAGACATCTGAAGACGAAAATGATTAAGCCCATTACAAAACACACATTATTTCTTCTTTATTGCATTATTAACTCGATGTTCATTTCTTTTGTTTCAGCAAAACTACTTAATGAATTTTGGTTATTTGCCTCAAAGTAACTCAGAAACGGGAAACCTAAGAAGTGAGGATCAACTAAAAGAAGCCATCATATCATTACAGGTCAGTTCTAATAATGTATCCTTGGTTACATTTAATTCATTTTTTCTGTTTCGCGTTACAAAACGACAAATAAAAAAAACGATCACATGGAAATAAACTACAATATATAATATTGTACGATGTACGATCAATAACATATTATCAGTATGCCATAGTTTGCCTATCAATAAAAAAAATCTTTAAATTGCTTATTTTGTTTTACCGAGTAAGTGGATATATGTAATGAATTTGTCCAGGTAAAATATTTATTGTTTGGTTTTGTACACTAGGAATTCGGACACATTCCGGTGACTGGGAAAATAGATGAAAAGACAAAAGAATTATTGAGTTCCCCACGCTGCGGGTTACCAGATCAGATAGACTCTTCGAGAAGGAGACGACACAGAAGATTTGTTCAGCAAGGAGCTACGTGGAATCACACAGATTTAACATGGAGGTTTGTAATATTCTTTTCAGTTGTTTATTCACTTGATAATTGACAATCACTTTACATATTGCTACTTTTGGTTCAGTTATTAAATTATAAAATTAACATGAGGTACTAGAGAATATATATTTTGTTATTTTTAGTTAGGAGTAAATAAATATTGAAAAAATCTGTTTATAAAAAGGCAATAAATAAAAATATTTATAAAATAATATTATTATTTAATGCCATCTGTTAAAGAACGTGCAAATGATATTATGGACATAATGTTTACAACAATGATGTATAGATGTCGTTAAAATTTATTTCTCATAAAAATCATTTTTTTTAATCTAGTAGCAGACAAAAAAGAATATATTCGTGCACATTGATACCTATATAGTAAAGTCGTTTATTTTACAAAAACACGCGTTCCATTCTGATATTTAAGAATCAATTATATATAATTAACAAAATATTTCATTGCGTCATACCAAGGATACGTTTTCAGTGTTTTCATTTAATAACGACGTCCTGTTTCTGAATGTCCCGATGAACCTGTCATTTTATAGACGACTAATTTATGACTTTAGTTGTGTACCTGTCTGGTTAGAAATACACCAGATAATAAGGTGTCTGATTGTACTTAGAGTAACACGTACAAACGTTGGTATGAGTATACGATGTGCAAAGGTAATGTTGTTTGTCGTTGCCAATATACACAATGTATTAGCAAACAATGGCTGGTTTAGCACCTTGCTTAATATGACTGTGGCGCCTTCGCCAAGCGGCGGTTAATAGAAAAAGCTCCGAACATTTTCTGTATTTAATTATAATTTTATTTTGAAGATTTATTTCATTCCACAACATTGCAATTTTTTTTTATTCAATGTATACAACACGTAATTCTGCCATTATGTGTTTGTGTAAAATACTAAGTAAAATAATAGGAAACTCTATTAAGCGAGTGCTAATTCTGCGTTTCATAGGATTAGTTCCTAGTCACGTTTTGGCTAGTTAATCCATCAACGTGCTTGTAGGTCAGTGGTAGTGTATCTTTTTACAAATATCTATAATTTCCAGTATTGATATTTTTGAAGTGTCTAGTTACCAAACAACTCTAGCTTAAAAATAACTAAATAGCTTCAAATAATATATTGATTGAATTGGCATTCACTTGGTAGAACTCCATTATAACACGGTGAAAAAATAGCAATGTATTTTAGTTCTACAAAATTGTGCTGGGCCGTATCATGAAAAATTATTTATACAATAGATCCTAGAAATTACGTTTTGAACTTGATGCTGTTCAGTTGTTCTACTGCAAAAAATCTGTAAATCGTATGAACGTAGGAATTTCTACGCGTGCCATTTCTGGCTCTCGTCCACAGGTTCACCAAATATGGTGATGATACTAGGTATATACGTATCGCGGTTTGCGGTTTAATTTCCATTGCATTCGATCTGTGTCTGCTGTGATGGTCAACAAACCATGAATTAAATCCAAAGATCATTTTAATGTCTATATCTGGATAATTGAGTATTTTGTAAACAAAACGCGAAAAATAACTATACAAAGCGGACGTCATTGTGTTCTTTAATACTCAAATTTAATTATCGATAAATAAGTCTGTATTTAATAATATTCACTTTCAAAATAAACCAACATGGAAGTAGGTAGAAACTTAGTTGATTCTTTTTACTTACTATAAAATATTGGTTGCCGCAATCGTTTTTTAGGAATAAATATTTTGTAAAGCGTTGGTACTATTGTTATTGCTTTGTATAATTCTATAACAGCGCTTATTTCATCAGCCCGGATAGCTCAGTCGGTAGAGCATTGGACTTTTAATCCAAGGGTCCAGGGTTCAAGTCCCTGTTCGGGCGGCATTTTTTTGTACTTTTTTTTTTAATTCGGTGTTGTTTTTATCTAAACAAAAATTTATATTAAAATTATTACTTGTATAACTACAATGTAATTATTACAAATAATTACATTATAATAAATCCATTTTTAGTTATAATTAATGTTGAATACATATTCTTATAAATTTATATAAAAAAGGATTTTTCGGATAATTCAAACAATTCGAAATAAAAACAATAAACGCTGTATTATAAAGTACTATTAATAAAAAAATTAAGATTGCGTAGGTACTATACTTATAAAATCAATAATGGATTGAGGAGCAGTGTTTTTGATTGCAATAATATTCGTTTTGTGCAACAACGTCGTTCAAACTATTAATCATTCAATTTGTAAACTTTGAGGGGCTGCTAAACATTTTTGAGCTTTCGGTATATTTAAATAAATTCGTAATTTTAATATAGTTTAATAACAGAAGTTCATCTACGAAAAATAATTAATATAAACAGTGTAGCTATATTATGCATTTATGAGAAATGATTTTTTTCTTGCAATAAACAAACTATATCGTATTTGTTAGCCCTAACAAACTGAGATAATTGTATGAAAATAATTCAGAGGAAAGCCAAATCGCAAAAATATTTTAGAAAAATCTGTCACGCCCTGACTAAATTCATCTATTTTTTTTAAATATTTTTAGTATATACAATATCTGTCCGTTCTTTGCAATATTCCTCACGGTTGAAAAATATAATCATCATTTACATGAAGGTGTTTTGTATTAGTGTCTTAATGCGAAGTCATTTTTATTTTGTCATACATCTTCGATGACGCCACTCGGTTAGCTAAAAAAAAAAACAATGTGCTACGTGCTATATATTAAAATTTCTGCATGGCAACTTAAATAAATAATGCATTGCATCGATCATACCGCACGCCAGTTGCAATGGCTGTACAATAACGTACAATAATTTCATATTTGAGAAAGAATTTGGTCGGGTATAAATGAATAACTAACTTTTAGTTGTTGGCTCTATATTTTTTTGTATGGTTATTGATATTTATTTCGGCTACCGCTATCGTCAGAAGTTTCAAGAAGAGGTCGACAATATAATGTTAACTAACTCATTTTAGCATCATTACTTGTATGTATAATTGAAATATTGTATGAAGATATCTTTCTAATATTATAAATTCATTGAAATTAAATGATTTTGAGTTATCTCTAATAGTAACATCATAATGGTTCTTTGTAAGATAGCGAGAGAGGTATATTATCTTTCTCTTTTTAAGCTGTACATAAAAGCTAGGGTTATTTTACGTTTAATCTCAGTTCAGACGGTTGCAAAAGTCAAAATAAATATCATCAACCACTAAAAATACATTTAAATACATTGATAGTTTTATCCTTTTATAAGTTATATCGGGTAAATGCCAATTCTCTAAATTTAAATATTCAACGATGAGCTTTTCGTATTTGAATCAACATTGATATCATTTAAGATCTTAACTTTCATTTCTTTTTTTATAGATTTACTGTCTACACTCATACATAGCTTTTTAGTGCAGTTGTATCTTCCAGTAAACAATCATAATATATTATAACGTACAAAAAACAGAAACATATGCATTGTTGAGTGTAAATATTCGAATGTAGTTGTATAATATGGATAAATATTAAATTTATTGTCCAAGAATATAGTTTTATCAATTTTCCTATATTGTTGTTGATGAAATTGGAAGTTCGGCAGTCACTGGTTGTCAAAGTGCGAAATTAACACTATTAAATCCGGTCAATGCTCTTGCAGCGCAAAAAACTGTTTTTTTCTGTCTTTTGAAATATGCTTCTGAAATGTACTATAATTAATTGATGCCAGACAAAGTGATGAAAAGTACTTGCAGGCACTTAGCGGTTTTGAGTTTCAAACCTTTTTTATATTTTGAAAGTGCCACTGTCTCTTCACAGATGCAACATACAATAATATAGTTCACATGAGTGAATGGACATTTTTTCATCGCATATAAAAGCAAAAAAACCGTTTAAAAAGTTCATTTTAGTGATTCAGAGCCATTCTATCTTCATATGAGAAAATTTTGATGTTCTTCAATAATTTTACTCTGGAAATATTATGTATGTTAACTGTGTTTTTACTGTATGTATTTCCTGTAAATTACACTTAGCGGTGGGTATAAATGTAATATATCATTTAAAAGGTCTCCTATTATGTTACTGCAAAAGTATCATATCAGAAAAAGGCCAACGATTTTACGGATAACATATTTTGCGATTCGTTTACAGTGCTTTCTTTTTGAGAATTTCTTCTTTTTTTAATAGTGATGCCATTAAAAAAAACAATCAATAAAAAAATGACCCGATTGAACGAAATTTACCATATCAATAATTGATGATCGCAAAAAGAATTCAGGATCAATTACTGTTTTTTTTTATTAACCCTTTTTCTGCTGTACCATGAAAATGATATTCCAACACCGCATACTGTATAAAATAATTCAGTGGTCGTACTGCTAAATAAATTTATGAATATTTATAGAGCAAACCTGATTATATTTAAACACCAAAATAAGCTTACACAATGTTTTAACAGTTTTACAGTATGTTATTAATATTCTTATATGTGTCGTCTCAACGGTTGAAACGTTATAAGTCAGTGGATTAATTTGAGATAAAATAAATATTATATTGGTCAATTACTAAGAATCGATTTTGTTACTTTATTTTCTTACAGCGAAAAACCAGTTGAATAGCAATCTATTTTATATAAAAAAAGGGTGAATAATTGACAGCTATTTCGACTTATTCCCTCATCAGAACTATAGTAGTACTAGTTATAATGGAGTTCTACCAATTGAATGCCAATTCAACCAATATATTAAATTTTCATGTCATTAGGTTTCATAATTACATTAGGTATGCATTATTATGATACATTTTAAAAATAAATATTAAAACCGTATTTATGACTTTTTTCGTAATATTTTATTGATATAACAATTCAAGATCGAAATTCGGAACTAAGTATACTAAAACCTTTAACACTCGATAAACGATAACGCACAAATAAAGTGGTCGTTTTAAGTCCAATTAAAATTGATATCGAAAAATAATGTTTTAATGCCTCACCGCCAGAGCCGTGCGAGTTATAAGAGAAAAATCAATGACGCGTCTACGGCCGCAGTCGAGTGCAAAAGGTTAAGCAAGATAAAAAATGACAGAAAAGTATTGTGCTTCGATCAAAATGTATTAGGAAAAAGTTTTAATATACTATTATAAAATCAATGATAAAAAAAAATGTTTTTACTTGCACGACGATAACTCGATAGTATTATTTCTATTCTTGTTAATTAAGTTAGAAGTGAGGTACTCTGTCACTTAAGAGTCTAGAAGTTGCGAGCCTCGCAACCGAGGTGGTTGTTCAGGTGAAACCGTGAACCGGTAACATTACCCCCGAACACATCCACTCATTCTTTGGGGTCTCTGTACTCTACACATGTCTGATGAGTGCTTAATTGATTTGTAAGTGCATTAACGTCAAGAAAAAGCCACGTACGGTAAAATTGTAAACAACATTGTTCGCTCATACGTTTCGAAAAAAAATATATCTACAGTGAAACCCCGATCTTACGTTCCAGCATTTCTCGTGCAATTTATATAATAGTCCTGTCCATGCAGAAGAACAATGTTTAATAACACCGCATTTACCGTTTCCTCCATCTATTGTCTAAATATTTACGCCCCGCCGTAAATATTTTGGCTCTTGGTCGCTTTTGTTGAATATTTCCTGCCCCGTCGGTCTTAAAAATAAAAACTTTTTTATTCTTAAAACAAAAGTTGTAATAAAACACACTTCAGGCTCTTATTTCCACAATCTATTTTATGATCAGGACCGGTTTCGTTCATCACGAATGAGTACTAAAAACATTGTTTTTATTATTATACTTAAAATATCGAGCCTTTCCATCAAGAACATGTTGAAAAAATTGCAAAGTATTTTAGTTCTACAATTTTTTTTACAAGATATAGTTGATAGTTATTTCGGCTCACGCCATTGTCAGAACTATTTCACCGTGTTATAATGGAGTTCTACCAAGTAAATGCCAATTCAATCAATATATATATAGAGCTAACTCCTTAAAAGTGACAAAGCTAACTGTCGACAATACCAACCAAGTTTGAAAGTTCTTTGTTTTAATTTAAAGTGTCAAAGTGCTTAGTACTATATCCAATACATTATAATGCGCAGATCAAAACCGGTTTCACTCGTCACGAGCATAATCAGCTGATTAAACATTGCTTTAATTATAACACACTATTGATGTACAAAATTATAATAAAATATGATTTGTTTCATTCATTTTTTGAGTTCAATTACCTCGAAACAAGCTTTTATTATTATATTAATCTCACTGTGGCTTTCAGGTAGTGATATTTAATTATTTATTGAAGAAAGCATTCTACGTCAATTTAATAATTCCTTTACCTCCTAGTGGCGTTGTTATAATTTAATCATAATGCTGTATCTCATAGAACATGACACGTGTTCCATTATTATTATGGTTAAAAAAATATATATTCGATTAATATAAGGATATTAGATAATTTTTATCCACTCGGACATGCGAGCACATTGAACTCACGATGCTAAATGTCAAGACCTCCCCGAAAGCTCTCCACTCCTCCCTATCGAGCTTCGTGTTGCCTACCCCCATCTTGAAAGTTGCTTCACTCGATGGCAGGGACTCTAAGGACTTGTTCCTTTAACGTTATGTACCCCATGAAACGATTTTCCAGTTAGAGCCAATCATCAATAATGACAAAATTGACCGTTTTGTTTTTTTTAGTAAATTTGGTTTCAATATTAACAAAAATACATCGTTTTTTAGCCAAGATGCTTAATAAATAGATAAAATAATTTTGAATTATTATTTAGCATACAAGGATACCAATTATTGATTGAATTGGCATTCACTTGGTAGAACTTTAATATAACACGGTGAAAAAAATATCAATCTATTTTAGTTCTACAAAATGAATAATCGTCAGAACTATGCTTAAACGAGCATTTGCTTATCTATATATAGCTGTGTGTAGAAAAGGTACACAATACATCTTCTCTCCTGTTTTAACGACCTAGTTTGTGACTGCTGCTGACGATGGTGTGAGCTGAAATAGCTATAAACTATATGCTAAAAAATATTAATTTTGTAGAACTAAAATACGTTGCTATTTTTTTCACCGTGATACCAATTATGTATTTATAAAAAATGAGACTAATTAAAAAGCTAGATAAAACTTTATTTTACATAGAATATAATATTATTCTTATTTATCTATATGTTATGCAGCACACACACACGTACACACAATCTATCTCTACGTCATAGCATTATTATTGAATGACTTTTCTTTGTTTACTTCCTTATGTTTTGAATGTGTATTTATTTATACGTTTTTATGTAGTATTGTGAAGAATATGGGGGATATAATATATATAAATATACAGATATAATATATATTGTGTCAACGTGAACTGGATATACTGAAGATTACTCAGCTCTGCAACGACTTACTTAATAGAAACAATCGTATTAAATGAATTTTTACTGGTTGCCACGTGGTAATTATTTAAAGTAAAGTTCCAAATGTGAGCACATGACCTCCTAATGGAGGTTTATTAATTGATTTTTTTTCTACACTAAGTGTTGCTCAGTTGTTCAGTCTCTCTTTAAAGATACTCTATAGGATAGAAGAAGGAGAGATAGAATAGAAATATCCGCTTTCATGATATTTTTTGTGATCAGATATGTGAGAGGGAATTTATAGACGTCTAAAGCACCAAAGCATACGAAAGGAATCGAAATATTATAAATTGAAATAAAAAAACGCCGTTCGATCCGTCAAGGAAGCCCAATGACTTTGATAACTGCACCACGAACCCGAAAAATTTATTCTTTATTAATTAAATATATTATTATTTATTTTGGACTGGGAAGATATTGTAAGCTAATTTTTCATGTCAGTCTGATTGTAAACGGCGTAGAGGGTTGGCAATCGCTTTAGAAAGTCGCTCATCTGTGGTGATATTTAACAAAACATAGAGGAGCAATTTAGTACGTATATTCCTTTATATTATATTATATTTATGTTGTGAATAGGTGTGCCATGGTGTGGACTTGCTGGCGGATGAAGTGTTGTTTGTTATTGTTTGGAAATGCCATCGCATCAAAGCCGTTGCCGTGATGGAGGCTTTTATATGTCAACCAGTGTCGTACTTACCGTCCACTTTTAGTTGTTAACGAAAGAATTGTATTATCAACCTTTATATCAAATTTGAATCGTTACAACTTAGTATGATTCCACATGTTTTGTCACTAACGACCCGGGTTTCGCCTTTCGGCATCTTCAGGCATTCTATCACACGGATGCAACAGAACTAACGTAAAATAAACAGTTATCATCGTATATATATTAAAGCCATTAATTACAGAAAAACACTTACTCCTAGGCAAGCAGTAAATTACAGTTCGAAATAAACATTGCCGAAAGGCGAAACCCGGGTCATTAGTGACAAAACATGTGGAATCGTACACAGTTGTAACAATTAAAATTTGATATTGAAATTCCATTAAGCAACTTCATTCGATATCATAAATTATAACTAATATTTGATATTGTAAATATTTTATTCTTCGAGCATACATACTATCACAGAGATGCGATAGAAATGGCACAAATTAAAGATGCCGAAATGCGAAACCTGGATCGTTAGTAACAAAACATGTGGAATCGTACAAAGTTGTAACAATTGATATTGCAAATATTTTATTCTTCGAGCATACTATCACAAAAATGCGATAGAAGTGAGACATAGATGCTGAAAGACGAAACCCAGGTCCTGAGTGACAAAAAATTTGCTAATGTGCAAAGTTTCACCAATTATTTTTTTATATTTAGGTATAAAAATCAGTTTATTATTTTTTTATTTAAAAGCCGTCCAGAAAAAAAATCGACTGTTACATCAAAGTTATCGATTAATATTAGCCCTTATACATGATGCCGCCACTGCCAAACAACCACCAAGTAACAAGCTTCACCTACCCTTACCATGTTCTGTTTAAGCAAATACATCGGCAGACGTGTTTTACACTTTTCCAGCAGGTTGTAGGACCCGGCGCTAATGTTGTGTAAATATCACGCGCGCTTTACGGTTTTTCCGCCCAGTGGAAAATTGCAGAGTGCCTGCAAATATAATACTTGATCGTTTTCAACCATTCATTACACCACTCGGCTCGGCTAGCATATGACCGCACATTAAAAGTTGAACATACATTTTTTACGATCTCAGTTTAGTGCTCTCTTTATTTTTCTTGGGCAGGCTGTGTTATTTTAAGTCAGCAATCATTATATTTGTAAGAGTGTGTCGAAATTACATTCGAATAATTAAATCGGAAGACGGTAGATGGCAGGCGTGTTCATTAGGAGATTAAATACAGTGTGAGATCGTTAATATATGTTTTTCGACATAAATATCTATGTAAGATAATAATTATTCAAATTATCAATTCAAGATATCTACAGAAGGTGAGAGATGAAATTTCAATAGCGTTAACTGTCGCGCATTTGTAAGAAAAAGTTTCGAAATGTTTTCTGTTGGAAACCTACTCTAGGTTAGTAAGTTAAGTTAGGATGTTAGACAAATATACAGCATTCGATAAAATTAAATTTGCATCGTTCAGTCTCTATATATCGATATGTAAAGCAATTAATTTTTTATTTGTAATTTTTGTATTGTATATATATAAATAAATAAACAAATAAATAAATGTTTTGCCACTCACGAGTTTCACTTTCCGGCATAGTCATGCAGTCTAGCAGACGAGTCAGTAAACCATTTATATAATATTCATGACGAATTACGAAAAATATATAATATAATACATACCTACATATTTAATTTGAATTTTTACAACTTGTACGATTCCACATGTTTTGTCACTAACCCGAGTTTCGCCTTTCGGCATCTTCAGGCATTCTATCACACGGATGCTGAAGAGCGGGGCTAGTGACAAAACATGTGGAATCTTACAAAGTACATTAAAATTTGATATTGAAATTCCATCAAGCACCTTCAGTCGATATCATAAACCTGCATATTTTTTAATAATAATATTCAAATTTGGATTAAAAACCTCATAATAAAACAATATTATGAATTTGTATCAGTTAATGTAAAAATGTAATTGAAATATTCGTAATTGCTACTGTTTTTTTTGTGGCTCGGCAGGTAATGGGTTAATTATAGTTCGGAAGCCAAAATACATATTTTAAATTGGAGAGCTAAATAATTAGTTATATTATTACGTGAATGTCGAAATATAATACATTACCTTTCGAACTCATTTTTTATTTAAATGTTTTCAAAATTATTACTCACCAAAAGAAGTCCATTATAATTGTGTCCTCTTGAATCTGATTAAAGGAAACAAACGATGATCTTGCTTTCTGTTGATACCTATTCTCCATTATTGAGAGCATTAAGATAATTAAGTATTTCACGACCTTTTTGGTGTTGTAAAAATCCTCCCCTGCTTGACAAATGCGATTTCGCACCTAATTCGGATCTGTTCCGAGCAGGGTCAAAAGGGTCACTCGATCTGCATGCGCTTGACGAAGAAGATGGAAGAACCCCTCATCTTATTCCCGATTTTCAGACCTATCCTTATTTATCAAGTGGCGTGCGAATATTATCCAAAAGCAGAAGTATCGAAAAAAAAAAAATTTAAGAATACATCAGAAGTCATTCAATCCTTTCAATAGCTTAGCAGATTCTTTGTGGTTATTCAATTTAAAATTATGTATAACTGTCAATTATGTAGTCTTCTAGCAGCAAATTAAATGATAAAATTAACAGTTTCATTCTTTGGGATTGCCCAATTAATGTATCATTGATAATTATTCGGACATGGTAAAAAAAATAGCAATGTATTTAAGTTCTACAAAATATTTTTTTAAAGATATAGTTGATAGCTTATTCGTCTCACACCATCGTCAGAACTATGCTTAAACAACCATTTGCTTATCTATATATAGGTCGCAAGATGACGGCTTTAGAATAGCTGAAAATCAATAGATAGATATCAACTATCACAAAGGATTTTTAACGAACAACCTAATATATGTCGATCGCCATTGCTTAACCCTCTACGGGGGGCTGTTTTGTTTCCGTAATATACCATTTCCGTGCCATATGTAAACTTATTGATATAGCCGCCTTTTTAGTTTCATTTACGTTTTTAGATTTATTGCGAGCAAGAAGCAAGCTAGGACGTTGAAACAGGAGAGAAGATGTATTGTGTACCTTTTCTACACAGCTATATACAGATAAGCAAATGTTCGTTAAAGCATAGTTCTGACGATGGAGTGAGCCGAAAAAGCAATCAACTATATCTTATTTATAAACAAATTGTAGAACTAAAATACGTTGCTATCTTTTCACCGTGTTACAATGTAGTTCCAATACCAAGTAAGTGCCAATGCAATCTATGTATTAAAAGTCATTCAATCCTTTCGATAGTTTAGCAGATTCTTTGTGGTTATTCGTTTTAAAATAAATTTTTAACTGTCAACTATGCAGTCTTTTAGAAACAAATTAAATAATAAAATTAACAATAAAATTCTTTTAGATTGCCTAATTAATGTATCGTTGAGAGGATAATTATTCGGTGCTTGGAAACAACTAAATAGTATATATTATATCGACATTGCAAAGGCGAAAGAACGTAACAGGTGGTTTTAACATAATCGTATTTTATAAACAAGTCTTATTAGATTACTGCTGTTTAAAAGAAAATCGTCTCCTGTAAGCGTTGTTACAAATATATTGAATAAATACAAAATTGAAGCGTTAAGGCCGGCAAGTGTTAGCGAGAAAACCAATCAAGTTGGCAATAAAAAAAATATTTGGCTGATTCCTGTAACAACGCCACTGTGTTTTCAGTTTTATTTCAATGTTTTATAGAAGAATTTCCCTTCTGGGAGCAGCTATCTTCATTTTAGCGGCCATTTTCACTTTGGTTTCTCTTTTCCTTTTCTTCCGGTCATTTTGTTTTTACCATCTCTGTGTCCGCCGCTTTCTTTACACCACAGAGCTTAAAGCTTGTCATGGACATCATCATATTTATACCATAAATTGTTGTCAAGAATAGTTTTGTATGATGCTTTACAATGTCGAAACTCTAGAGAGTGCACTGTTGTGCATCTTTCAAAATGTGCGCCTTTTCCAAAGCAATACTTTTTAACGAGGAAAAACAATTTAAAAACCGTTAATTTGATCAGTTTAAGGAATCTAAAATTTAAGAATCGTTCAAACTTTGTAACGCTTTTCAATTTACCATAAAAAATTTTAATTGTTACACCTTTTACGATTCCACATGTTTTGTCACTAACGATTAAGGTTCCCAGGCAATTGTGTTAATTATTATCAGATTAATATTATTAAATTTGGTTTAGATGCCATTTACTGTTTGCCTTGGGGTGTGTGTTTTCCGGTAATTAATAGCTTTGGTATATAGACGATGCTAACAGTTTATTGTACGTCAGTTCTGTTGCGTCCGTGTGATAGAATGCCTGAAGATGCCGAAAGGCAAAACCCGGATCGTTAGTGACAAAACATGCGGAATCGTACAAAGTTGTAACAATTCAAATTTGATTTTAAAATTCCATCAAGCACCTTCAGTCGATATCATAAATTACACTAAAAATCAATAATCCTGGCTCAAACTGTATTATCCAATGGAGCTTTTTACGTATAGAAAAAAAAGTTGTCAACATCGTTGCATACGTTAAAGATCTCACAGTTAGAGTCCTAGTAAAGTTTATTTAAAGGCAAATGTTTTTGTGATGCTTAACAAATTCTTTCCACCCAATCAATTTCAATGAATGAGACATATGTTAATGATTAACTAACTAATAGACATGTTTTAGTGTAATCCTTTCTATGCTTGCTGTCTCAATAAAAGAAGAAGTTGAGCAGTTAGGAACAAAAACTCTTCATCGAAAAGCTTTTGTTGGGATACCTCTTGTGTAGATAAATTTGGATACCGTATATTGTACATCGACAGTAGCAAATAATATATTATATATATTATTCATTCAATATTCTTCGTTTTCCATGGCATACCTGGACAATGATAGACAACGAATTGCAAGATTTTGACACACTCGTCTTACTCCAATTGACATCCTCACACGCATACATTACATAATTTTAACGATTTAATCTTGGTATTTAAACTACATTAAGTCAGTCGGTATCGTAAATTCGTGAACAGTCACTCCTTAGAAAAAACCGTTTTCTTTAAATAATAAAAGATTTTTTTTTGCGCTTCTTATATTTCATTAGGCACATAATCAAAATAGTGTCTTCGATGACGAATGAAAAAGTGTCGCCGTCAATTTCAGAGTGTTAAAAAATAAAATCCCAATTATTTTTGATATTAAAGAAAACATTCATTTTAAATTACATTTAAATGAATTTAAGCCAAAGCGGTGGCAATCAAGTTATAAAAGAAAAATCAATCCCGGTAGGTGACATTGGTGGCAAAAGGTCAATGATTTTTGATTGCGGAAATAATACCCAACACTGTAGAATATTGTTCAAATATCCATAAATAGTTCATATTGATCTAAAAAATATTGCAGGAGGTATTATAAAATAAAATTTACCCTAATACTGGAGTTGAGGAAGGGGGTTTAACTTCTTTGTTATGAGTTGAGGGATTTATAATGTAACGCAGAAACATTCCTCAAGTTATACGGCGAAGGTGTTTCGAAGGATACACATAAGAAATTTACAGGGAAAGGTATCCTCGGGAAGGCATTTTACCTCTATATTTCGTAAAGATAAACACAAACTATAAGACGAGGGTCGATCCTCAAAACTGAGAAGATTAAATTTATTTCACGGGTGATGTATGCATATGTGTACCTTACGTGCTGTAAAATATTCAATACAAGGACTTCGTATTAAGAAAGTTTTCGAAAAAATATTTGGATTACGCTGTGTTTTTAATATAGACGCAGAAGATTTCAGTCGGGTAGATTTAGGTAGATGTGAAGAAATGCAAAGAGCATTAATATACATTTCTTGGAATAAAATTCGATTGACAATGTTTCATACATTGTTGATGTAAAAATTGATCTATTGATTGAATTGGCATTCACTTGGTAGAACTCCATTATAACACGGTAAAAAAAAAATAGCAATGTATTTTAGTTCTACAAAATATATTTTTTTAAATATTTGATAGCTATTTCGGCTCACGCCATCGTCAGAACTATGCTTAAACAAACATTTGCTTATCTATATATTGCTGTGTAGAAAGGGTACACAATACATCTTCTCTCCTGTTTTACGGCCTAGCTTGTTGCTTTCTCGCAATAAAACTGAATTTTTCAAAAATTGTAAATGAAACTAAAAAGGCGGCTATGACAATAAGTTTACATTTGGCACGGAAGTGGTCTATAACGAAAGCAAATCAGACCAACTCGGGGAGAGGTTGAATTAATTGGGAATACAATATATTATAATAGTTTGTTCGTTAAGAATCCTTTGTGATAGTTGATGTGTATTGATTTTCAACGGTTCCAAAGCCGTCACTCTGCGACCCTTACTACAAAGATGCAAACACTTAGGCGCTGAGTTTGAATTTATATTATGTGTTTCCTTAATAACGTGATTAGCGAATTGTGAATCTGTTTTTTTACTATTGAATGATATTGATCAGTCAAATGTTTTTCTTTTCCAAGCTTTATCTCTTCTTTTTACATAATCTAAGAAAACATGATGCAATGCCTTCTGGTTGCTGACGTCTCACTTGTTGAGACGGATGTTTGCAGTGTGTTGATATAAATTCAAATATGTATGACCAAATTACCATATCAAATGGTTAATTTGTGTATACTATTAAAATATAGCCTGATTTATGTCAATAATGTTTGGTTGTGTTTAGTTAGTTACAATAACACTTTTTTACGTATTAACTGTCCCTTTCTGGTGAAAAGGCATTAAGTATATTTTAAATAATTAAAATGATTTCTGATAAAATGTCATTTACTGTTTATTTTACTTCATTCAGATATTATATACAATTTAATGATTTTCTCAGATCGTAAAGCTTTCGTTTTGTAAAGTTATATATAACATATCAATCATTGTAAAATTATAATAAAGAATGTGTTTTCGTTATTTCAAACAAACATTAATGAATTAATTTATATAATATTCAGCGTAGGAACATCTATTATGCGGTTCAGCAGAGAACAGATTGATTTTATTTAACTTTTTCTGATTTGATATGCTCTATTTTAAGAGATCATATATTTTATAATGGAATTTAATATAGTTAAAGAAATATAAGGAAATTCAGAACTCAAACGTATATTGTAGTCCATAGAGCCAATAATTGACCGGTTTCGCACAGTGCAAGCATTATTGACTGATGATAATGTTTGCGAACTAATCATTAGGTTGTATTATTGAAACGAAGATATTTAATATTTGGACATTGTTGACTTTTAATTTTGAAGATTAATTATTGTTGGATTTTAGGTATTTAGAAGATTAAGGTGCCAAACGGCAAAACCCTGGATAAAACATGTCGAACGCGTAATGAGTTTGAACGATTAAATATAACATTTAATTTCTTTTAAGCGCCCTTAGCTGATCTCTTAAATTAAAAAAGATACAATAATCAAACTTGGTTTTTCAGTAAAGTGCTGCTGAAAATAATTGAATATATTATATTTATATCAGTAGGGACTATTTTTTAATGAGATTTATTTCTAGAATCGTCGTTCTCAAATTTGGTCGTTTGTGTCAGCTTAATAATATATTTTAATGAATCATTAATGTATAAAACTAAAACGAAATTCTTTTATTTTTCCTTTCCTTTCGTAACTTCAAAAATATCTTTATTGTTATATCTTCATACAATAATTTGTTACAGTAACAAGCGAACTCATCAACATTTCATTTATTTGATGTTATTAGAAGTATTTGTGTTATCCAAACGTCCTCGAATGCAGCTTTTACCAAATATTTACTAATTGTTGCGAATAATAATCTCCACAGTGATCAACTGATCACGAAATGACACAATTTTCGGTAAATGTAACAGATTTTGCGGCTATATCACTACAAACTAATTGTCAGTTTAATCACGTATTTCAATTAACAAACATCCGTTTTAGTACAAATAAATAAGTGATACAACCACCTAATGCTGTTCAAATTTATTGAATCAACTGACGAATAAACACGGTATTAATCACTTCGTTGGAATGCGTTCTGTTAACTTATTAACGGCCGTGAGCACACCGGTGTGCTGTTTTAGTAGGTGCTGTGCACGCCCACAGATGCTCTTTTCAAAATAAAAAATATTGGTGTGGAATCTGACAA
Source organism: Himalopsyche japonica (assembly GCA_028555115.1). Classification (NCBI taxonomy): domain Eukaryota; kingdom Metazoa; phylum Arthropoda; class Insecta; order Trichoptera; family Rhyacophilidae; genus Himalopsyche; species Himalopsyche japonica. The sequence goes on from JAHFWJ010000705.1 coordinate 1,285,736, forward strand.
TAACTTGTAATATGAATATAAAATTTAAAATGTCGTAGATTTCAATATTCATAATAGATTTCAAAATCATACAGATGACAAATATGAAAATACATTATGAGAAAAAATCATTTGTCTTATCAAACATCACATTTGTGTAATTTTTGATGACCCTCCTGTAAATCTTCTTTTGTGAGGATTGTCAAAATCCAGTATAAAAAATAAATAATTTTAGTCCGTCACAACAAACACAGGAAAATATAAATTGAAAACTAACATTAAATAAACTCAATCTTTTCTTGGTATTTATTTTTTCTTATATAAGTGGTAACCCTGATTATGCTGTAAAGATTTTTTCCTCTTTGTTTTTTTAAATAAGAGTATTTTTAATAAAATATAATTTGCTTGTGACAGCACATTTTTAGAAGCTGGGTATAAAACTACTTTTGGCTAGTTCTAAGGAACATAGATCATATATGTAGTTAAGTTTTTGAACTTTTTTTAGTATTTGAAAATATTCTTTAAACAGAGGTATAAATGTATATTTTAATATCCGTTTAAGGGTTAATAGAATCAACAACATTAATAAATGAACAGCTGAATCAAATGAATGACTATGCATCAAATTGGCAATTTTCAGGAATTCATATGTCGTATAGACGTAACTTAGAGACTTTGAGAACTTAGTGTTATATTATATTATGCCTCATTACATAATAATGTTTCCTTAAACTTGATTGATTAGACATAGAAAGGATTTTAATAATTGCATGACATAATTAACTAGTACTAGCCAAAAAAGTTATCACCCAAATAACACGTTTTTAAAATTAATTAAATAAATACTGTTAAAAAAATAATAATAATTTTAAAATCATAGGAAGTTGGCTAGTTTTACAATCAAAAGTATTTCTGGAACAAATGTAAAAGTGACGAGAAACACAATATATATTCGTTTTCTTTCAATATGTACCTACATCGTGTTTCAGTACATATGGTAACCCTAGTTTCATCGATATGAATATTTTTTTAGTTGCGTTAGCTATTTTTTCAACGTCTTTAAACGATATAAAATACTCATTGCATTTGTCAATGTATATTGAGATATATAAATTAATATTTATCTATTACCCTACGTTTGAAAATAGTGGCTACAAAGATATCGTACACCAGTGTACGTTTGGCAATGAATCGGTTAACTCATTTTTGATTTTCTTGATGTTCGAACCATTATTAAAATTAACGTTTCAAATACTATCCAATATCATGACATAATATGGCTGTATTAAAAAGCAATAATTTTCCACAAGCGCATTTGCTGCCCTTTTAATATGTACTGTGGTTTTCCGAGAATCTTCAATGTTTGCGGAAATGTATTCCCCTCTTACTCCCTTCTGGGAAATGAGAAAATGGTTCTGCAAAGCCGGCGCCCCCTTATCGAATTTCAAAATAATGACTAAGTGCGTTAACTATAAATTATCAACCGTATTACAAAATAATAAGTAGGTATCTTTTTGCTCATCCATAAAATTACCAATGAAACATGATAAGTGAAAAAAATTGATGTCGAATATTTGTATTATGGTTATGCATTCTAGCAAAATTTGAGAAATTACGACTTTTAATATGATGGAGTTTCAAGTAAAATGTACATTACAGTCTTGAAATGGGTTGAAAAAAGTCAAATTAAATAACAAAAAAAAAATATTTAGCTAGACTATCTTTTAAATATGGTTATTAATAGCTATTTCGGCGTCCACAGTCGTCAGAACAGTGACTAAAGTAAACTAAAGCCTAGCTTTATATACTAGTTAGCCTCGTGACTGCTAATGTCTCAATTATTGAAACGGCTGATAGCAACGTGTTGATAGTTGACAAAAAAAATGAAAGACAGTCACGTTCAAAATTTTTGTTTAAAAGCTAATTTGTGTTCTGAAATAAAACCAGATTAATCCTTTGAAAACACCGATATTACTAAATAAATTTTTGAAATATTTTTTTATGTGGATCAGCAGGAAATGGGTGATTGTAAATTTGTGGAAATAGTACAAAACATTTTGTTTTATTATTAACATACAAGAAAAGAATTTTGTGATTTCAATAGATGTCACTGTTAAAGAAGTTTTCGGAATTTCATTGCTCTTTAAGCTCATTTTAATTTCGGACGAGTGCAAAAATATGTGTCTTATGATGCGGTTTTGTCTTGTTTTTCGTGATTGTCTGTCAAAGAAGTTTTTGTGAAGGTGATTCATATAAATATATATTCATATAAACCTACGTAGTATTGCTTCGTTTAGCGTACACAAAGGAATCTTTAGCGCTTTCCTAAGCGAAATGTATTTGAAAAACTAAACTTGGTCCGCGTAGAGTCGTCTGGCGGCCATTTTCAGCGTCGCGACGCGTCGTCGTGGATCATAAAACCCGTTTAATGCGACTCTCGTAAACTCGTCCACAAAGGATAGTTCAATTTAGAAATTCTTCGCACTTTTAAGCTTTCGCGTCGGCCGCATGTCGCTGCTCGCGTAGCCGCGATGCGATCCTTCCAGCCGGGAAACGAACCGAAGAAAAAACTTCCAAACTTTTTTGGTAATGCAAATTTCCGTGATGTTTTCATGTGAGAAAGAATTTTGTATTTACATATTTCAAGTGGATACGAATTTTTAAACTCCCTGTATTTATGAGATCACCATGAAACTTGGGTTATGAACGTTAAGAGTTTCAAAATGCGTACATAGAATTGCTTTCAATACAAACATTATTATACCTCATATTTTTCTAGTGATGATCATCTGTGAAGAACGTTGTCATTAAAATAATTAAAAAATGTCTTTTATGTCGATTCAATATCAATTTTGAAACGTTCAACCTCTGAACGCTTGGAAATAGTCATAAGTGTATCTGAATATTTTGCTGCTTCAAGATTAAATAAAAATACATAAAATTTATGGCATCGACTGAAGATGCTTGATGGTATTTCAATATCAAATTTGAATTGTTATTAATTGAATTAAAGTTGTAGCAATTCAAACATACATACATCAACATTTAGCAATCATTTAATACCCGAGAATGACTCAGCGCGGATGGATGTTTCGATACAATTTGAAAGTCAACAATCATAACACAGTATAAAATAACATCAAATCTCATTTTATTTTACTATTATACAGCTAAAAAATGTCGCTGTGTAAAAATATCAATGTTTTTTCGAAATATAGTTTTGATGAGGGCGTAAGCTGAAATAGCTATTGTTTATCCATCTGTTGCGTAAATGAATAAATCGTAAATTTTTATGACACTTAAGCACGCCAAATAAAGCTATCCATGTGTGAAGCATATCCACATAGTAGAGTGTATCAGTTGATAGTGCTCCAGATACATGAAACATGTACCGATCTAAAGGTTTTACTAATTCAGTAACCTTTGCAGGCACATGCACAATAACCTATCAAAAATTCATTGCAATTGGATTAACGGTATATGAACGCATACGGAACGAACAAACAAATAATCATTCATTTTTATATATAAGATTTAATTGATTAGCTATTTCGGCTTAGCCTTCATCAGAACACTAAGGCGTAAGCCGAAATAGCTTCCAATATGATGTATAAATATAATATAAACTTTGCAGAACTAAGATACATTACTATTTTTACACCGTGTCATATTAAAGTTCTACCAAGTAAATGGTAATTCAATCAATGAATTAATAAAAATACTTTTTTTTCTCTCCAGGTAAGCATCATTCAAGATATGAGAAACTGATCGATAGCGCTGAAATGGTAAAGTCTTCAAATTTTATTTAAAATTAATGATTGATAGTGCTCGCGATGAGCAAAGCCAATCTTGATTGTTCTAATATAAAATTGTACAAATAGAACTTGACATATTATAATAGAATGCCTTTCCATCAAGGAGTGACAGTTAACACCTTAAAAGCGATTAAAGCGATGTTGTTAGTTAAAATAAAGCTTAAAACATCCTGCCAAGAATTCCATTCTTATTGATTGAATCTGCATTCACTTGGTAGAACTCGTTTATAACACGGTGAAAAAATAGCAATGTATTTTAGTTCTACAAAATTATTTTTATCAGTTGATATAGTTATATTTGTTAAAAATAATTTTCTAGAACTAAAATACATTGCTATTTTTTCACCGTGTTAATTCCATTCTTATTTAAAAGCAAACCCAGTTATACTTAAGAAAATTTGTTCATCAGAAAAATATAAAACAACATATTTTTTTTCATATTTATATTATAATATTTATTTCTCTTATTTTCTTTATCAACATTCCTTTTCTTTTTATTAATATATAAAAACTATGAAAAAATACGTGTTTTCTTGAATATACATACTATTACGTAAAAATTGGTAGATGTCCCGTTTTGAGGAAAAAGATAAATGGTCAAATTATTCGTGATGGTCAAATCTGGGTGTTTCTATCAGTAAACGACACACATGTGATTAGAAGATATCGTCTGAAAAAATAACATCGTATCATGATTTTTTTTCAATAATAAAACGAGTCTGGCGATATATACAATATTATAAACAAACGCAGTGTCAACTGAATACTGGAAACGCCATTCGGACTCGAGAATCGTTCATTTAATGATTATGACATTGCGAACAACTGCGATAAAAGAAAATAACAATTAACAAATGTCGGTCGATAATGAATGTGCGATGTGATGCTATTGTATGTAACTCGATATTTAGTCGATGTAAAAGAGAGGTGGGCGTATTCCGAGTAACGACACTTCTCATCCCGAAACTAAATAAATATTATCTTTATAGATTCCTACAGTGTTTGTTAAAAATGGGAGTTGTATTCCCGCGGGACGAATAATTATGGTTTTTCTACTCGTGTGCATCGGAAGTGTACATTCGTTTATTTATTTTCTGCTCAGCCGTTGAGATATTTTAACAAACAATTATAATTATTCGTGTTGGTGTTAACCAACTTATATACAGTGGAACCTCGATGAACCGTTCTCGCATAATACGTTTTCCCAGCTGGAATGCTTATTTTTTATAGTCCCGTCAAACTCCCATAAGAACAATGTTAAATAATCCCGCATTGACCGTTTCCCGATTCCCCGATTTCCTCGATAAACCGTCTAAATATTTTGGTCCCGTCACAAATATTATTCCGATTGACGGTTTGTATTGCATATTTCTCCGTATCTCGGCAAGCAAGTTTGACACAGCCGAGTGCAGGTGTTATATCTAGACACGTTGGAATCCGCTGTACATGTTAGACGTAACGCATTGGACGCATGTGCTATTTTTTGAGTTGAAATCCACCACACGCGTATTATTGTTTATGATGCAAATATAGAGTTGTTTAAAATTCATGGTAATAATGATTCCTGTACATACAAACTTTTAGTCACAAGTTTAGTAACAAGTCTTTGTTCCGATTAAAGTGCCAAATAACAAAGAAGCAAACGAACATAAAGGACTTTTTTAAAAAATAAATTTTATACACAGTATGTACAAGTAACTAATAAATAAATATTTTTTACGATTTTACTTGTTTATTATTATTTGAAGCTTTCCCGCATTAATCGTTATTTTTCAGGGTCCCTTGGAAAACGTAAAATCGAGGTTTCACTGTATTACATTTAATAAGGAAAAATCAGACTATATTCCAGAAATTTTGCAGAACACTCTCACAAATGTTTTGACCAGAACTGTAAAGTCGCTAAAAAACACGTTTTTCAAAAATTTTCAGCCTTTCTTGTTTATGTGCATTCAATTAAAAATCAACCAACCAATCCGGCAAACTGTTCATTGAGACATATATTCTTAAAAATCGTTTAATTGGAAAGTAATCGAGGTCGCTTGTTTTAACCCTCTCACTGCTACCGTCTCAACTGTTGAGACGGCTGATTTTATTGTGTTGATAGTTGATACCCGAAAATATATGAATCGACAGCGGTTAAAACCTTCTCGTACTCACCAATTTTAGATTTGATGTATTGCTTGATTTGTCCTGACAAACTCAATAAGAATGTTTCAAACCAGTATCATTCAATAAATTTTTGAAGTCTTGGTGTTGGAATATTCCTTAAAATGCTCAGAATGGAATGAGTTAAACGACTCCGAATCCACAGCTCTGGTTTTGATGCTGTTAACCCTAAGATTGCTAACGTCTCAACTGTTGAGACGACTTATTATAATGTGTGGAATATACAATGGTTTTAACAGTGTGAAACTTTTGTGTTGAGACATTGCTTAATTAGTCCTGACATCACCATGAAAGTGCTTAACACCATTATTATTCAATAAATTGTTGAAGAAACTTAGTGTTAACATATTTTAAACAGATCAGCAGGGAACGGGTTAAGAGTTTTTCTGAGAAATTCATTTACCCTAAATAGTACTCAGTTTAATATTATACTATCTCGGATTTATAACAATTTAATTAAATTGATTGAATTAGCATTCACTTGGTAGAACTCCATTATAACACAGTGAAAAAAATAGCAATGTATTTAAGTTCTACAGAACTGTTTTTTTTTAAATATAGTTAATAGCTATTTCGTCTCACGCCATCGTCAGAACTATGCTTAAGCGAACATTGGCTTGTCTATATATAGCTGTGTAGAAAAGGTACACAATACATCTTCTCTCCTGTCTTAACAACCTAGCTTGTTTCCTGTTCGCAATAAAACTAACAATTGTAAATGAAACTAAAAAGGCGGCTGTGTCAATAAGTTTACATATGGCACGGAAATGGTCCATTATAGAAACAATGACACACCAGTCAGAGGAGTTAATAATGGTGTCCGACATATATTAGTTTGTTGAATTTAATTAAAGTATAATACAAGTTAACGTCTTAATGTTCATTTTGTTACTTTCAAGATTCATGAATAACTTTGCAGATTATAATATTTTGACAATTTAAAATCAATGCTTTATTGAGCAAATCAAGTGTTGATTTATCATCGTAGGATTGAATTTAAACAATATTTTTATGTATATATAAATTAAGTTCTTATCTTTAAATTTTAATTGAAATTTGATAAAGGTACGCAAAAATTCCCAAGAAATACATTCATTCATTTTAATTATCGGCGTATTAACATTATTCATTCCCACATGATTCCCATCGTTGAATAATAATTATGAATGCTGTAACACGAGTAGGGTCTGTTTTGGTTTAATGAATAATTATTATGTGTTATGTAATGCCATCGTGTATAGGTCTGCGATTAAAACGAATTCAACACGCATCGTCTGTTAAATCAAATCACATTCACCTTATCAAAGGATTCATATGTAATAGGGCGTCAAGTCTCAAGTAAGGAGGTGGCTTCATAACCATCTCCTCGAGGAGATCTTTGCGATCCTAAGGCTTATCGATAAACTCTGCAATGCGAATTTGGCAGAATCGATGAGATAATTCTTCCAAGGATAGATAAACATTCAAACTCTTTCCTTATATAATATATCGCGAAGCATGAAGATATCCAAAGTTTTGTCATCTTTTATCTGAACCAGCCGATTCATAACTGCCCTTGATTAATTAGCTGCCAACGTCTTCCACTTTGGACGGTTGGTTGAACGACTTATATATGGAATGTATTGTAATTCAGGATGCTAATCACATCCTTTGGGAATATCCGGATATGGACAAGGATCGGAAAAAATAACATACGACTATCGAGCGGATCTGTCGACCCCGTCGGTCATACCAACTTGATTAGATCTCGTGCAAATTTAAATCATTCCTTCCATTTCAAAAGTTGTTTTACTACCAGTTAATTTTAACTTAAAACTTGTAGAGTACTTTTTCTGTATATCATATATTATTTGCAAATTTGTATGCAACTGATTTTTCACGAACTTCTCCAAGGGTTTTCAATTAAAAATTTTGAAACACGCATAACTTTTTTATATTGTTGAGTACACATTTTTAAGAAGAATAAGAAGCCGTCGCGCGTGGTGGTGGGTAAAACATTGCGTACCCGCAGTAATATAGTATACATTCGAATTGGCCATACTTGTAGCAATTATTTATACAATGTGTAAAAGTTCATCGTTTCGTTTAACTATTTTATTTTAAGACTGTATATGATCTTGCAATGAGTAAACTTCTGTATCATTTTTGATGTGTTAACTGTCACTTCTTGGTTGAAAGACATGATATAATATTTTAAATATTATTATTGCTTTTATAAGCACATTTTTAGTACTCATTTCGACGATATCTTTTATGATCAGGACTGGTTTCGATCATCGCGAGCATTATCAACTGAAACATTCAACACATTAAAAACGAATAATGCTCGTGATGAGCAAAACCGGTCCTGATCATAACATATAATTATATTATATGTGTTTAATTACTCTGCGATACTATTACATTACAACAAACATTAATGCCTAACATAGATAGAACCTAAGCAATCAATGCGTGAAGCTTTTAATTTGAGCGGCATGATTTAAAAATTTCTTAATAATATACATCTTTATTGTGTTGTTGGTTTTGTTTCTTTTAGTGCTTATTTGCGGCTAATGTCATTGACATATACTGCTCGTCTAATGATGTTGGAATTTTTACTACTGTATAGCAACTCCAAAACACGGGAATATAATAAAACGCTCGCATGCTTTCTCTGATCCGTAGCTAGGTACTTTTAACATAGAATTTCAATAAAAGTTGTTTTTATTGTAACCGATTGAAGTTAAATCATACAGCCGTCTTATTGCGGCAGAATAAAGAATCAAGAATGGGGCTAGGGAACGTGTTACATTTATCTGTAATATCTTTGAAATAGTATCACAGAAATGTATGTTTTTGACAGAAATTATTTTATCGATCGAATAATCAACTCACGTAATTGTTTACTCACGAATTTAAGCCTATAGACACAATAAACCAAAAGAATGAACGTCAAAGAGGATCACTTTTCTAAGAAATAGCAGTTTACGTTGATAATATTGGTAATATATTCTGAAACTATTGCCAAATGAGACAAAGTTGTTTCTTTATCTCCAAACTGTAATCTTTCCATTAGTGAATAATTTTCCCATAAATGTGCATACAAATTCATTACACTGTGATATAAAATGTACGAAGCAAGCACATACAAAATACAAATTACGATGTTTAGCTACTGCATTACTTAATTTTGCATGACGTATATCAGTCATCGGAAATCAGTGGTCGACGAACGTTAATCATAAAAATATAATTTAAATAATAAAAACACATTTTTTAGTACTTATTTCCACAATATATTTTTTGGTTAACATCAATGGCGGTTTTGCGAGTACATTCGACTGTATTCTACAAGTTAAGTCAAATTTGAATACACTTTTTTTTAGTTAACAATTACTAGACATACGATAACGGAGATTCAAAAACTTAGAAAATAATTTACAGATATCGCTTTCAAGGTGTTAACTATGACTTCTTGATGGAAAAGCATTATATTTTAAATAATAAAAACACATTTTTTAGTACTTATTTCCACAATATATTTTTTGATCAGGACCGGTTTCGCTCATCGCGAGCATTATCAACTGATAGAATACCATTTACGAGCTAGTCTAATTATATAAAATATTTGAGTTAAGGGTAGCAGGTATAAAAACCATTGATTCAAGAACTAAGAAACAATTTACAGGAAACCTTTATATAATATATATCATACAAATAATGTAAATTAGTAAAAAAATTAAATGTTCACAATCACTTAAAAAAAATACGGTAAATCAATAATAAATCCATGGTATTGTAAATTGTATTCCATCAGCTAATAGTGCTCGCGATGAGCGAAACCGGTCCTGATCAAAAAATATTTAGTGAAAATAAGAACTAACAAATGTGCTTTCATTATTTAAAATACCACGTCTTTGCATCAAGAAGTGACAGATAAAACCTCAAAAGTGAATTTGAGTGACTACTAATTGAAGTTTAAATATAACGCCGTTGCACCAGGAAATGAGAGTTACACATCAAAAGTAAAAAAAAAAGAAAAACAAGCAATACACCATTTGAAAATAGGTTTGTAATCCATGTTGTAGACGTTGATTTGCATTTGATTGTACCTCGTCTCTTCTTTTTCCTCCTCTATGTTCCTACTTACCCCTGATGTACACTGATGCCTTCGCCCGGAATCTCGCTGTCATGGGGTAGCATCCCTCTCCATGCGAATTGATTGACAAACAGCCTAATCTCTCGCAGACGTTAACTGGGTCGTTTGGCCAAATACCCGTTTTAAATAAGTCCGCACTTTATTTGGTTGCATGGGTGACAATTTCCGCCTCCCTCTCTCATTACTGAAACAGACAATTAGTAAACAGGGGTGAAAGAGCAAATGTTTACACCGTCATGCGATCAAAAACCGTCCGTTGTCCATAATGCGTTAATACGCTATACGTAACACCTGATGTATAATTACTTATATAAAAGGTTTCCTACAAAAATTATTATTCAATAATGATTATCTTCGTTGCCTATTCAAAGCTACATTTTCGGTTAAATAATCATTGTCACTTCATGGTGGAAAGACATGGTATTTTAAATAATAAACACACATTTTTGGTACTGTTTTCACAACATAAATTTATTTATTTATATTATACGGTACAAAATTTACAAATTATAAATTCATTGCTTTTGCAACGATGACATATTTGAACATAAAGTGTTGACAATTTAACAAATACACAGCAAAACAATTAACAAGGATTGCAAAAAAGTCAACGAAATAAATTCATGAAAAATCTACTTTAACACATTAAAAAATAGTATTCGCCTGAACCACTTTCGTCCACATGGAATATGTCAACATCCGATGCAATACTGTTGAATATTGTTAATGCTCTTACCATTGGAATCCCCATTGGTAGACTGGTTCTACACTTTGGAAGAAAAAACAAATTATGTCCACGATTTCTTGAAAAATTATCCGGAACATACAAATTGGTATTATTAAGGATGGCAAAATTCTCATTTTGGCCTCGAATTAGGCCTAAGGCCTGTTTATGTGGATATAGGGCTGATGATGAGTATTTCATAACAATATATTAACTCATTTTGATTTGAGTCAAACTAGATTGATGAATAGATCAAACTGATTATAGTTTTGATTAAAAATTAGTAGGTATTTAATTTTGAGAGACGCCATTCATAACTATTTTACTATAGATATATATAATATGATTTTCTATAAATTATTCTAAATGATAATAATTTTTTTTACTTATTTTTCATATATTTTATATTATTTGATCAGAACCGGTTTCGCTCATGATCATAAAATGTGTTGGGAATAAGTACTAAAATATCTTTTTTATCATTTAAAATAATTTACAGATATTCATGGCCACCATGAAGTGATAGTTAACGCTTTAAAAGTTAATTATTCTCCTACACCAGATATATTTTTCGGTACATTTGGTACTAGTTGATAGTATTTGTTTTAATTATTTGAAAGAGCTTACTGATCCATTTGTAGAAATAATCTGGCTTAACAAGGTGAATAAATAGCAATGCATTTTAGTTCTACAGTTTTTTATAAGATATAGTTCACAGTTGTTTCGGCTCACGCCATCGCCAGAACTATTGATGATAGCGTAAGCCGAAACAGCTATCAACTATATCTTATAAAAAAAATTTAGAACTAAAATACATTGCTATTTTTTCACCGTGTTATAATGGAGTTCTACCAAGTGAATGCCAATTCAATCAATTCAATTAAATTTTTATAAATCCGAGATAGTTTAAGCTTATTTTATTTTTATTTATTCTATTCAAAAGAACATTTAAGATCAATTCCGATTTTTAGCATCGCATTTAATCGAAACACCCTGTGGACCTTCGTAATGCTCGACTAGCATCGTAGCAGTATAGAAATTGCCGGCGGTATATTGCCATACTAAAATTACGAGATACCTTCTCGTATAAACAGTTTTTCAGTCAGGATTTCGGCTAACGCTCGCCTATCACTCACTTGCGCTTTTAATTAATTTATTTATCCCCTTCGCGCTCTTTCGGCGCCGCTCGGCCGCTTCCGCCGACGCCGCGACGCCCTTCGCGGCTCGCGGTCCGCCGCCCTCCCATATAAACCGGCCGTCGGACGTTCGGGGCGGCAGTGACACTCCGGTCGCGGAGAGTGCTGGGTCTCCGGTCTTTTCGGTGCCGCAGATTATCGAATAATTATTCTGAAATCCCGATACTGCGATGGGAGAAGACGCTGTCATAATAGTTGCCACCTTTAGCGTATTAAGCGGTGATCTATTTGGAAGAGCGGCGGGCGGCCGCGAGGGGAAAAAGGGGCGCCTCAGAGGTATGTGAAATTCCATATTGTACAGAAGTTTTGCGGAAAACTCTCGCCGTACTTCTTTTCGGAGTCTTTATTTATAGATTCGACCGTTTATGATTATCCGATCGGAAATAATGTGATGCAATAAGCTGCGGCGTTTTGGGCTCCAACCGGTGACCTTTCCAATGTTTCTTTAGATGTAATATCCCGATACAAACCCAACGTGTACAATTTTGTGAATAACTTTGTTTGTATACTTAATATTCATACACGATAAAACAACAAATATATTGCCATATGTTTTTAATTAGGCACAAAACGCGCGTCATTTTGAAACGATTACGTTATCTACTCTATTAAGTAACTCCCATTTTTTTAATTAAAAAAGAAACTTGTTTAATTTTATCAAGAGGCGGGTAAAACAATTTGCAACTTTGGACTTTTGAATTGTTAATATTGGATTGGCTAGCAACATACCATCAAAATTTTAACTGTTTATTTACCTTAGAAAACACTGTACATCGTCAGTCAAGATAAAATGAATCATCCAATGATATTAATAATAAAAAACATTCACAATTTAATATATTTACAAAGATAACTTATAAATATATATTTTGTTTATTTAATCAATATTGAACGTTGCGTTTTTGTTGATCCATGCGATTGTGAGTCAAGAAAACTTTACCAATATAAAAAGCACACCATGTTAGAAAAGTTTACCGAAATCGTCGATGTTATTTTTAATATCGCACACACTGAACTAGACAAATATCTGCCCTTTATTTACAAAGAAATGACGTATTTTCCTTTATCACGATAAAGAAGAGGTGGCGGCAAACCTCCCCCTACAACTGAAAAAACTAATCTAATCTATAACGCTTCTATATTGCCAATTTAATCAAACGATTATTTGACCAGAATTTCGCAAACAAATTGTATAATTAATTTATAAGTATTCAATATCTGATGTGGATAAATTGATTGCAGTTAACAAAGTGAAACTATCGTAGTATTAAGCTATATTTTTATACATGCTTTATATGTGATATTCGAAGGCTTTACCTATCATGACAACTATCATTAAACTAAACATGAGTATTGCTTGTGTACACTTTAAAGAGATATCTATATTGACTCAATTATGCAAGCGTCACAAAATCTTTTTTTAGAGTTTCTCAGGACAAATCAAGCAATACATTAACTCAAAAATTAGCGAGTGCAAGAAGATTTTAACAAAGTTAATTCATATATTTTCGGGTATCAGTTATCAACACAATAAAATCAGCCGTCTCAACAGTTGAGGCGTTAGCAGTCAGAAGGTTAATTAAGTCAAATCGTAGCTTTGACGGAGGCTGAAAAAAGTGGAAGAAATTCAATATTTTTGATGTTCTTTCCACCAAGAAATGAAAGTCAATACATTAAAAAATTTAAATACTTTTTTACTTGATCATTTTAAGATTAATATATGTTAGGATTTTTATGAAGTAGGTACAGCTTTGAAACCCGATAATATATTATACGCACAGTTCACGTGAGACAGGGTTAAGCAAAGAATACTGTTTGACCCGATTTCCTTAATGGTGTTGGAAATCAAAGTTTGCTGTGCAGATTGCAAGAGTTTTGCGTAGACAACACGACAATCTCTTCCAAGTGACCTTTTAATACGTCAGGCGGGATTATGATTCACGCTGTTGCCTCCGTGATTCTCCCTTTCCCTCATACTCACACCCCAACCCTATCGTCACACTATCTTTGATTTCTATACACTCACAAGAAGTGAGAGCTTTTATGCAAAGCTTATGCCAGCTTTCAAAAGCTTCGTTGTTGGTATATAAATATTATACAAATCTTTGAGAAAATAATAGTCAAATTCAATTTTATTTTCTTCATTTTTTTTAGATCCATTTCGAAAAATCTGGCCTGTTAATGTAGGCAACTTAACATTATTTTTTCACGAGTGTTGCTAGTTATTCAAGTCAATTTAAACCTTACTTTCTTATCGATCGGGTTATATGGAATTTTTAGTCATCGGAACACCCATGCATTTGAACGGAGTCATGAAATCGATTGACAAAACGTTGTTCCTGGTTAACTACGAGCCCGTGAGATCTGTCGACGACGTTGACCACTGTGCCACGAAGTGTTACTTAACCGATTAGTAGTAACGTTTCAAAGGTTGAAACGGAAGATTGCAGTCTTAGATCGACGAATATTGATTATATAATACTACCAAAAAGTCACATGTATAAGGTTTCGCTTATCAATTGTCACCAAATTTTAAATTGACTTATGGAATTTCACTCGGATGCAATAGAAACACATAGTTAACGTGTGGAATTGTACTAAGTTTCAACAATTCGTTAATTAATCTTGATCATTTGATAATGCTCGCGATGAGCGAGACCTGTTTTGACTTTGACAGTATAAAACTGTGGAAATAGTGTTTTTTTTAATTAATAGAATAAATATAAAGTAAAGAAATTTAAAAATAAAAGTAAAGTTAACATTTTGAATTGTCGCTCATCTGTTGAAGAGTAAAACGTTTTCAAATATATTATGGTATTCAACCCTCAACGGACACATACCTACACGCTATTATAATATGTAAGACATGTGAGACACGACACATTTCAATATAACGAGAAAAAATTGATGCCGGTCTCCCGATTTTGGCCGTCCTTATTATATTTGCCTATAGCATTATGCTGATGCAAAAAATATTTGAATAATATCATCTTTTTACAAATCTGTTTATATAAATTCCTGCGTGAGTTTTTTGTGGCTTGTAATACTTGGAATAAAAACAGTCTTTGATAATAATATTACTTAGTCTCTCGTGAAAGTTACGTCGAGTTCTATACTTTTCAACAAAATGAAAAAATCTCTTCGTAACATTTTCTTTTTAAATCCCTATTATTAGGTTTTTTCACTTTTAAGATGTTTCCTATGACATATCGGCGGAAAGGCGTTATATTTAAACATTAAGTCACAGTGGTTAGTCAATTGATAATGTTTGCAATTAATGAAATCGGTCCTGATTTCAATACTACAAATTGTGAGTTTGGCACTGGCACCCTTACCGTTAGAATAAAAAAAAAATCATTTTTAATGCCAATAACGCCTCTGTAAATAATGGAACACGATATATTCACCAAAAATCGTCAAAAGCGATACTATTTATAGCGGGACCAAAATATTTACACTATCGTCAATCGAGGAAATCGATAAATGAAGGAACGATAAATGCGAGATTATCTGGCGTTGTTGTAATGCGTCGGGTCGAAACTATATTAAATAAACGAGACATAATACAATTATTATTGTTTCAGTTTTTTAATCATTTGTTTTGTAGACCTGGTAATTATTGACTAATTGTATGTGTAGTTTCAATTTATATTGCTCACGATGAGCTAAACGGGTGAAGATGCCGAAAAGCGAAACCCGGGTCATTATTGACAAAACTTGTGGAATCGTAGAAAGTTGTAACAATTCAAAATTAATATTATCTTGTCTCTATAATATTTCACAAGTTCTTTGCGTCGACGTAGAGATGTCATGCTAAAATTAATATTATATCGAATGAACCGACTGTCAATGCAATTTTTGAATTATCTTATTCGTTGGATTTATTGTTGGAATATTTTTGTTTTTGCAACAATTTGCTTCAAATAAATTCACTGAAGCAACTAAATAAATAAATGCGTTTCAATTGTTAACTTGACAATTCCATATTGCATCGAAAGTAAAATAAAACTGATGAAGTTATTCTAGAACTTTTGGTTGTAGCAATCTTAAATATTAATACTGAAACGTAATATTTCTGAGTTGAGCCAATATAGAATAAATCGATCGAGTGAATGTAAGTTTAGGAATGTAAAGTGGATTTCGGTATGTGGAAAATAAAGATGGCGTGCGGGCGAGCGGGCTTGTTATGCGAGTCTATTTTAGAAATAACATTACTTATAAAACACTTCTTGTTTCGGCTTTTTATCATAAAGGCTTCCGAAACGAAACTAGAACTCACGAGAAAGCTTGTTTTTTCGCTATATTAAAACAATAACAAAAATCAAATAACTAGAGCAGTGTTATACAGGAAAAACAGATATAATATAGCTTTATTTATATATATATATTACGGAATAAAACAAGTAGCAGTTTTATTTGTGATGGAAAAATACTACATTTAAAATTTAAAGTTTCACCAAACTGAATGATAAGAAAATGTTTTTTGACAAATAATTCGCACGGAAAACTTAAAAATTAAGACACCTGTATTATATATAACACTGTCAAAAAATTCATATACTTTTAAGGCGGAGTTTTCTTTCAAGCGATTTGCATTGGAAATTTTCAAAATATTCAGACTTCATATTTTGGTCATTTGATTGATAACACGGTGAAATAAATAGCAATGTATTTTAGTTCTACAATTTTTTTTTTAAATATAGTTGATAGCTATTTCGGCTCACGCCATCGTCAGAACAATGCTTAAACTAACATTTGCTTATCTATATATAGCTATGTATAAAAGGTACACATTACATCTTCTCTCCTGTTTTAACGACCTAGCTTGTTTCTTACTCGCAAAAAAACTAAATTTTTCCTACTAAAATACATTGCTATTTTTTTCACCGCGTTATAATGGAGTTCTACCAAGTGAATGCCAATTCAATCGATACATTTGATTGATATTTGAATTTTTAAATCTTTATGATTAAATCAAGTAACACCAAGTAACGGCGTTTACTTATAAAAGACGTACTACGTAGGATAAACTAGAAAAACGATCCGCACTAACTTTCTGCGAAAATGTTTTCAATGAAAACTTACAGTCGACTCATAATTCTAGTTTTAGAACAATAGTATTTTTTAATTCTAAAAGATAAAGGGTAAAACAAAAGCATGCAGTGCGTACATTTATGAACTGCGCAAAATTTTTCTTTTTGCTATTTTTCGGTTCAGCTAGTCCTAGTATTACATACTATGAAAGTATGGTATCTTATATGGCAGATATAGCAGATTCATTGAAAGCTATTGATTTTTCACCTGTAAAGTGAAACTTTCCTACGGTTTGGTCAATACTTTACAGTATATGTTATATTGTTACGTAACTTCCTTATGAGCATAATAAAATTTTGTCTTTCCTCGGCAGTATATCGATTTTGTATTGTCCGTACATATCTTATTGAAAAATTACAGCATATTTTTTACGTATATCCGATCCACTATATGCTACAATATGCGTTTAAAAGGATTATTGTCAAAACAAATAATTTAGAGCATCATGTTTCCATAAATATTTGATTGTAATATTTTTTCCATTCTTCCGTTATTCTTGGCAATAGGTATTTTAAAATTATTTCTGAACTCATAACCTTCGGACTGCAGAGACGACAGATTGTAATATGTTGTTCGTTATTACTCAAAAATATTAAAGTTTATTGTAATAACTCCATTATAATACGGTGAAACAATCAAGTGATAATGCTCACGATGAGCGAAACCTTTCCTGATCTGAAGAATATTAAATTGTATTGTAGATATAGTACTAAGTATTGTAGGTATTTTAATTTTTATGCCGCATTTTTATACCGTTCGTCATATTTTTTAAAAGCTTGGTTGCTATGGTGATAGCAAATTTTATTACAAAAGTGTCATTTTCATTGATTCAGGAATTTGTATTTGACGGCGTTGAAAATCTCTTCTATTGTATATCTCAAATCGCATCTCTAACACCTCATGCTTATACACAATGCATTGAGAGCATTTAGCTTTACACTAGTCGTTTTTTTTATTAGATTTAAAAATGACTAAAAGCAAAACCAATCCACTAAAAAACAAATACTGATGAATATCACAAATGGGGTTTTGAAATATCAGAAATGATATTGTATTCGGGAATATATCAAGCGATCCACGGAAAAATGCGATGGAATATTATTGATTGAATTGGCATTCACTTGGTAGAACTCTATAATAACACGGAGAAAAAAATAGCAATATATTTTATTTGTATAAAATTATAACAGATTTACAATTCGCTAATCTCGTTATAATGGAATCACATAATATAAATTCAAACTCAACGCCTAAGTGTTTGCATTTTTGTAGTAAGGGTCGCAGGATGATGGCTTTGGAACAGCTGGAAATCAATAGATATCAACTATCACAAAGGATTCTTAACGAACACACTAATATATGTCGGTCACCATTATTGAATCCTCTGGGGGGTGTTTTTTTTTTGTTTCTGTAATGGACCATTTCCGTGTCATATGTGAACTCATTGATATAGCCGTCTTTTTAACTTTTCTAAGGTCGTTAAAACAGGAGAGAAGATGTATTGTGTACCTTTTCTACACGGCTATATATAGATAAGCAAATGTTGGTTTAAGCATAGTTCTGACGATGGTGTGAGCCGAAATAGCTATTAACTATATTTTTAAAAAATAATTTTGTAGAACTAATTCACCGTGTTACGAGGGAATATTCTTTGAATTATTGTGAATATTTTGGTAATACATAATTATTTTTCAAATACCCAGTTGGTAATGTGTGTTAGGTGTAAACTACTGCACAAGTGAATTTTTTAAGTGCTGGCCGTTTTTCCGATAAGATTAAGCACGAAAACTGCCGCTTACCGTTCCTTTATTGTTCACTATGAGATTAGGCGCATCTATCAACCTGCGATTCTTAAAATTCTACCCATTTTTTTTTTTAAAGTCTTACACGCCAAGAATTATCTTTTGTTTAACAATGCATCGGTGACATTTATTAGTTAATTTTTTTGAACTGAAACTTTTAGCCTGCCTTCTGTACAGCTATGTAAAGGATATTTAAACACCAAGTGTTGCAATTTTTTTTTATATTTTTTTATTTAGTTGCCTTATAGAGATTATCAGGCTATATTTTGATACAAAAATTAACTTGAAGGCAACAGCTTAGAAACTGTTAAACACTGTTATGTTTCTGATAATTCTATATGAATATACTCTGTGGGATATTTCCATCAATTCTATAAGTAGAGCGAATGGCTCTAAACTAATTGGCTATTGTGAACAAAAAAACGCGTTAATCTTGTCGACGATACGTAATATTTGTGTAAAGAAAAAAATTGATTGTACTGATTTACAGAATACATGGTTTATATTAATTTTATAGATTTTTGTCTTAAAATGAGTATTTAAAATTTTTAGCGCCACAAATTTCAGCTTGTGTTTCGCCACACTTTATAAGCAGAATTATCGTGAAATAGTCTTGCCGATAATTTCGTGATACATTTGACATTAAAAATTATATAATAATTCATATTTTTTAATCAAATAGTAAACAGTTCGTAGACGAAAGATTCGCTACGTATTTCATTTATGAAATTCAAGATTGAACGAGGCAATAAACCCGACGCGCGGTCAACATTTGCACGCAATTTTATGTTGCAATTGTTCAAATATAATTTGTACGTTTCGACGAAGGGAAAATTAATTAACTCATCAAAGACTCGAACCTTTATCGATAAAGGTTTATGCCGAACCATCTAGATGGCAATGTCTACAGCGAATATGTTTACATTTAATAGTACAAAATTAATTCCCATTTTTATGTTTTGGAACATGTGTCATGAGTAAGTAAATTAACAGTTTATGAAATCATTTGCAGGTTGTATTCGTCGGTAAATATTGATTTATTTTATATTGTGCGGAATGGAAAGAACGATTTTAACGTACTCGATTAAATGTTAAGTGCGGAGGTAGATAACAGTGTTAATGTAATATTGCTGAATTTCAATTGTACCTATCCTAGGAATGGTAATCGAATACAAAAGATAACTGTTTTGAAAACATTTAAGATATATAATTTTTAAGGTTTTAATTGTTACTTCGTGGTGGAAAAGAATTCAATTTTAAATGTTAAACATTATTTAGAACTATTTCTTCAATTTTTATATCAATATGATCACGACCAGTTTTGCTCATTGCGGACATTATAAATTGATCTTTCTTCTTGTCTATCTATCTAAATTGATGCTTCATTTTTCTATAATTTAAATATCGTGTGAGAATGTTCGATGGAATTTCAATATTAAATCCCCATTTCTAAATCTTCATGCGTTCCAGTACACCAATGCACTCGAACTCACCGCTAGTAAACAGTTTACATGTATATATTTTTGTAATAACCACAGTAAAATATATTTTCACTTATGAAATAATGACTTACTATTTCGATATTTCATGCATGCGTATTCACATTTGTCAACAAATTTCATTGAATAGGTTTCAAATTACATTTTACTATATGTATCCATTTAATATCTTGTTGTTTTGTATGGCAACATTCTTTGTTTCATATATATAATACTTTTTCATTTTGAGATTCGTGGTGTCGGATCACTCAAATTTAAAGCCTATTAGTGTAGTGTGAAATCAATTTATCAAATAATTGGTGAAAAAAATTCAAAACCTACAGTGCATGCGTACAAATACGTATTCTAGAATAGCAGTAAAACTATGCGGCTGCCTAATTGACAAGTATTTTTTTTAAGCTTTGGTTATTCTTTAAGGCAATGTTTGTTTTTTTCTCAGTTTGACGGGTCAATCATTCCTGTCAGCTTAATCTTTGTCAATCAATATTTGTTAATGTCCGTTACTTTACATACAATTTTTCATTTAAAAGATTTAATTATATATTAGAGTTTTTCGTGGTATCGAGTACTCGGGTATTGAAACTCGGGTGTCAGCAGACATAAGTAGATGTTAACAGTAAGGCATGCACATAGTAATAAAACGCAGTGATAAGAAAGGCTCCCTTTACATATTTACGAATCGGTTCACCGCGTCTGCATTTTGATGGCTTCACTCTGACAAAAAATGAACATCATAGTGTCGAATTCAACTTCTACTAAACCCGACATGCAAAGAAAGAATTAATAGAACATTTTTATCCACTAGAACATATTTGACAACAAAAATTTTGTTTTTTTGTAAATAATTATGCTTAATATATGATTCTGCAACAGATCGCAAGATTGTTAATGCGTTTTCTTTCGCAGATACACGCGTAAGGTTTACATAACTTCGAAATCCATATTGGATGAATCCGTTTATAATGTAAAATTTTAGCATTGGCCATAAGATGTAATCGATATTTTTAACTTTCCTATTCAATGCTATAAAAAATGCTAAGCTGGTTGTCGTTTTAATATAATGTTAAACACTTCCACAACCTGAATCACGTTACAAAAATTATATGTATTTTTGTTGTTAAAATAATGTCATGAACAATTTATTGATTGAATTGGCATTCACTTGGTAGAACTCCATTATAACACGGTGAAAAAAATAGCAATGTATTTTAGTTCTACAAAATTATTTTTTTAAATATAGTTGATAGCTATTTCGGCTCACGCCATCGTCAGTCACGCCAACTTTGCTTCATAATTTTGTAGAACTAAAATACATTGCTATTTTTTTCATCGTGTCATGAACAATTCATTTGCCTATGGCATAGGTTCCCAAGCTTTTCATAAAATCCATTTGACCCGCGACCCCCCATACAATCATACAAAAAAATATTTTTTTAGTTGATCGTATAAGTTGGCGACCCCCCAAAAAACCCTTCGCGACCCCCAGGCTCGGAACCTACAGTCTATGGGCTGTAAATTGATTTGAAAAAATATTTTTTATTGAAGTATACAATTTGTCAGTTTTCGATAAAATTTTGAATAAAATAGTAAATTATTTGAAGCCTTCCTGAAATTATCGTGTTATGCTTTTTTCAACGACTCCTTAAAACGTATAATCGGGGTTTCACTGTATAGCTATGTATATTATACATAAGGTAAAAACAATGCGTACACCAGTTGTTCTGATTATCGCCAAAGCTCGTTAGAACGAGACCGGGTGTGACTGCTTTGAATGGCATCGATGTGCAGTGCTCTGAGTTGCCAGAATGAAGCTTTCACGACACGTCTGCCTGTAAACGGAGTTGCCTTTATCCTATTAATAATGCACATCTCAATCGGGCGCTCTAAATGTCAATTTTCAAGTTGGGCATGAAATATTCAGGGGCGACGCCAGCACGAGAGCTTTTGTGAGCGACAAGGCTCTGCCGCCGATACCAAGCCAGCCAGCCAGCGTTTTGTAATTGAAATCCTTACGATAATCTTCATCATCATCAGATAAAATCTGGCAGAATTCCTGCTTAAAAATACAATAATATAATTTATGATATCGACTGAAGTACTTGATGGTATTTCAATATCAAATTTGAACTGTTACAACTTTGTGCGATTCCACATATTCTGTCACTAACGACCCGGGTTTCGACTTTCGGCATCCGGCAAACATTCTATCACACTTTTGATGTCAGTTGATAAATATTTGTTGTAAAACCCTTTCAAGAATGACTCACTAACAAGAATATTAATGCAAATTATCATAGGCAATTGTGTTAATTAATAATAATTTTTTTCTGGCTGAAATTTAATGCTTGCCTCGGGGTGTGTGTTGTCCTGTAATTAATATATTCGGTATATAGACGGTGCTAACTGTTTATTGTACGTCAGTTCTGTTGCATCCGTGTGATAGAATGCCTGAATATGCCGAAAGACAAAACCCGGGTCGTTAGTGACAAATCATGTGGAATTGTACAAAGTTGTAACAATTCAAATACAATAGTTTACTTCGTATACTACACACTAGATTAAAAGGAACGTCCGTCGGAAGTTTATTTCTTGTTAATATTGTATGTTTGAAAGAATAATACCCGATATAAATGAAAATTAATAACTTTGTTATTTCATTTTTTGTGTTACTAGACATGACACGTCTTTCACTTCTTTGAGAAACATCTTTAGATTAACTGTATCGCGAAGTTGCTCATTAAAGTAAACAATGAATCTAATTATTAACCCTTTACACTCGAATACCACCATAGAAGCAATAATGATTTTTCTCTTGAAACTCAAATGCCTGCATTCTGGCACAATGTCATTGAAATTCGATTGATGATAAATGTTTATCAATAAACAATTTTATTGAACTTAATTTGTTGACTCGTTGAATATTTGGGTTTCCCTTTATAACTCTTCATCCTTTATACTAAGTACACAATTACAGTTGTTACTTCATTTTAAAGTTAAGGATTAGATGATCGCTTCGTTTAGCAGTAAACGATAAAATGTTTACGAAGATGCTTCTCAAAGAAGTGTCATAATACACCAAGTGAAATAAAAAAAAATGTATCAAATTTAATCTCAAGATTGTTTCTTATTTAGGTAAACAATTAATCCTATTCTTAGCTCAAATATCGATAGTCAGTAGACTAGTCCCGGATTTTTACCGAAAGCAAGGAGAAGGTTAATAAATACCTAAATTGTATCATTCATTCCTAGTTATTCCAAACCATTTAGCCTAAGACTCTTATTATAAAAATTAACTTGAATCTGAAGTTATGATGTGTGATTCGAGTGGTGAAGACTTGTAAACTAGGGGTTTTTTAATATGTTTAATTTAAAATATTGTATGACGCTCTCTGGCTATAGTAAATAAATACAAGATGTTCTTGCATCGGTTCAATTGTAGCAGATCTTCCATCGTTCACTGTCACACGTCACAAATATTATAATAGCATCGTGGCGTATTCAATTCTTTCATTTCAATATTGAAAATGTCATAGCATTTTTCGAGTTTACTGTATATCAGTTGCCAATGCGTTCGTTCCCTTACGTTTATAATTGATAACTTTAATTGGTTATATGACACGTGTTTCGCCTTAAATATAAAATCCTTCAGATTATTTTTCAAATTTTGATTTTATTTAAATTCAAAATTATTACAAATTTATCATGTGCATTTTTTATAAAATATTTTCTTCGTTGTTTTTGTTTTAATCTCAAACAGTGATATATTGTATATAATATATTACTTTTAAGGTTTTAACTGTCACGTCTTGATGGAAAGGCATGCTATTTGAGCATCAGTTGATAATGCTCGCGATGACCGAAACCGGTCCTGATCAAAAAATATATTGTGGAAATAAATGCTAAAAAATGTGTTTATATTATTTAAAAAATTGATATATATAGCTTGTTTTAATTTTTATTATATCAGTTGGTAATGAATGCGGCGATCTAAACCAGATCTAATCTTATTGAATTATCTTAGGAATGGTAATAAGCATTGTAAGATTTAGTTTTTATAAAAAATAAAATTGATAACTTTTTTTATTGACACGTGTTTTGCTCAAATGATGAAATGAGAGGCTACTTTAGATTCACCTTATTGTAAGGTCTATTTATGACTTTAATTTTAAATGTTCTATAACTTTGTAACAAAATGAAAATTGTCGTGTCTATAAACCTATTTTAAGTATAGAATTGAATTTGTGTGTTAAATGAAATAATATAATTAGTTATAATGCTCTAGAGTGTAATTGAGAGGGAAAAATAAAATTTTCCGTAATCCCTGTTCGTTTCTAAGATATTTTATCGCCCAATGAAAATAGGCATTGACATTAATAAATATTTATCGATAAAGCTTCTTTGTAGCTGTTATAATGACAACACCCGTCGTACGTAAAAGCATTTCCTACGTTGAATTAATAATCTCAAGAAAGCTCGAATTTGCGCTAATACGAATTAAACCTTTTCAGTTAATCATTTTAAATCCAAAACGCTTGCCATAAAATCGTTTTTACTACTGAAATCAAACGGAAATTATCGCTGTAATAAAATTGAAATCAAATTCGAACAAAGAATAATAAAACACGGCTAACATGTTTCGCTTATAATTTTTATTGAATTATAGATATTTGCTATCAATGTCCATATAATTAAAAATAAATGTATTTGTTTTGGAAGGTATAAACAATTTAAAAAAATTACAAGGAAGTCAACCGAGCAAGTTCATAAAACGTTTACATTAAAAATCTATTTTGCCTGAATTTACTCTCGTTCACGTGGAATATGTTGAAATTCGAAGCAATATTATTGAAAATTATTGATGCGATTGCTATTGGTATGACCCCCATTGGAAAAGTAGTTTTAAATTTTAAAATAACAAATACCAAAAACATAATATTTGGCATTATCAATGATGGCAAATTCTCATTTTGACCTCGTATAAACCGAAAGAAATATTCGCCCAGGTACATTTCTATTCGAGCTTTCAAACTTTTTAAAGTGAGTATACCTAATATAAAGTCAGCTTGATAAAGCCATGGGTTGCATCCATATGCCCTCAAGTAAAGTTAATAAATAGTTATGGCTATGATACCATTGGAGTTATTTCAGTGGAAAAGGGTGAAAGATAGTGGTAGTTTTCTGTTTGTCTATAAGGGTTGACGGGTGCTTAAGTTTATTATGCACACATTAATATAATATTTGAATTATTTGAAGCATAAGGTTCTCAAAGTTTACAGCTTCGAGAACCTTTTGCTTGTGAAAATGTTTTTCTGTCATAACTTCCCTGAAATTCATCAGAACGCCTTGAAATGAAGTTCATTTTCTTTGTTGCATAATTCCTCACAGTTTGACATGCAACACTTGGTATTTTAAGTCAGGAATAGCCAACTAGTACTTTTCACGCACGTACAAAAGTGAAAACGTTTTTCTGTCACAACTTCCTTGAAATACATCATAACGCCCTGAAAAAATCGTCTCTGTCGTTGTTGCATTATTCCTCACAGTTGGAAATGCAACACTTGGTATTTAAAGGCAGGGATTGCCAACTCGTTTTTTTCACGCACGTACAAAAGTGAAAACGTTTTTCTGTCACAACTTTTTAACTGTTGTGAAATTAACTGTGAGTAGTAGTAATAGATACTTGGATAAAAAAAGGGGTTAATAGTGTCAAAAAATGTTTCATCAATTACATTTATGTTTATTAACAATGTTTTCATTTTTAAGTCAGAATTTATCTTAAATGATATACATTAATATTTAATCTCATAACTGTTGATCAATCAACCAATATAACATTTTGAAATTACATTTAATGTATTAATAAAGGATAGTATCTATCATTTAATAGGCAAACAATGCAGCTAAATAACGACAGTCGGCGTTACGCCACCCTACTGTGCGTTGATTATATGGGTAGCCTCTCCTGCCTGTGTAGTGAGGATTATCGGTTTTAAAAATCGGTTTTTTTTTTACCAAAATTGTCATCGATGTAGGAGTTGGTTTTTTTTTCAATTTAAAATCCCTCCGTCGAATTTTTTTGAACTGAAAATAGTGTACAGTATTATTTCTACAATTTTATATTATTAAGATCAGAGCCGGTTTCGCTTGTCACAAAAGTTATCGATTGATGCATTACAAATTAAAAAATGACTATGTATGCAATTTAACTTAACTTAATGTAACTTGACAAACTTTTCGTATGTTGTATATTTTATAAAAATAAGGGCGCCACATATAATCGATCGAGGAAATATGACGATAAAACAAACCGTGAATAATTTGGTATAGTTGAATTGAATAGTAAAATAAAATTACTTTAATTTTTGAAAATTAAAACACATTAATCAGTACTTATTTCTACAATATATTTTATGATTAGAACCATCTTTCTTCATTGAGATACTTACTTATAATACTCGCAATATGCATAACTGGTTATAATTATAAAATACATTGTGGAAATAAGTACTAAGAATGTGTTGTTATTGTTTAAAATATTATGCTTTTCCGTCAATAAGTAACAGTCACCACCTTAAAAGTGTGTTAATTACGGATTTTAATAATCATTGAATGTATTATATTTTTTTAAAAACAAATATCTTCTACAGTCTAGAGAAACATGTAATAAAATATTAATAACCTCTTTATAATTAACAATATTTTGAAATGATTGTTTATTTTCTTCGCTATTTCGATTTCAACAGTGTTAAATCAACTTTTGGCAATTATTAGAATTTGAAAACCGGTTTTTTCGAAATTCGGTTTTTGTCGAATCCCTATTCGATACTTACCACTTTGTAGCGATGCTGTCATCTATCACTATTCACTGCTCTTGGCTCGGCTTAATAATTATTATGACCGAGCAATATCAACCCGCATTACCAATACGGCTCTATCTTATTACTATAGGGGCTTTTATGATTATTAAATGACGAAAATGGTGCTTTTACAAACTTGGTGAAATCGGGTGAATATATCGACACTTGCGGTCGCCCCTTGTTGCATTTTTAACTCGTGGGAATGCCCTGTCCATATAAGCTATATCTCTTCATTTTATTGTTTTTACATGGAATATATGATCATATCAATATTTTAGAATTTATTAGCGCAATATGAAACTAGAATGTTAAAACACAGGGGAAGATGTATAATATAACGTATTGACCAACCGCTATAACAGTACGCCCGGAAATGCGGCGAATGATGAAACTAAATTTAAAACCCCTGGATAAAACGAATGAACAGGCTGCAAAATACACAAGTAAGAAGCTACGGTATTTATGGACATTGAAACCTATTGTAGATAAATATTCTTATGTAAAATATATTTATGGAATTTAAAAATTTTGAACTCGAGCAACTTTTGTGTCAGACCGGAAATGCACACAGCGCTACGTTTCCACGCGCATAAGTAACTTGGTCGATCACTACCTTTTCTACACAGCTGGACATATATAGGAAAATGTACGATTAAACATACTTCCGATGAATGCGTAAGCTGATATAGCTATAAACTAAATATCTTATAAATTTTGTAGAACTAAAACACGTTGCTATTTTTCACCTTGTTAAAATTGACGTTAATTATACGTGATAATATATAATGTGAAATAATATATCTCAAATGTTTTAAATTATTTTCTTTACGTCCTTCGTGATAGTAATTTGACATTTTCTCCGAATACTTTTTGTGCCCTTTGAATAATTGAAGATGACTTACTCATAAGAATTATTTTAAATAAATTAAGGTATCGCGTGTCACAAAAAAAAATTCAGCTCTCCGCCAATCGTGAGTGATAAATTTTCAGTGTTCAATCCGTAGGAATCTTCTGCGATAACGGAATGTCTTGAATATTATATTCAAAACAATTTTATGAGAATGTAAATCGTCCTTCGGTTTATAAAATACATTTTTTATTGTGTCTTGATCTAAGAAATTTTTGAAAGTTTTCTTTGACACAAAGCTTCGTACGATAAAATAGTGAAAGAAAAAAACAATATTTAAATCTGCATATTATTCATATTACCAAAAAAAAATACTTATTGACGTCATTTACTCAATATCGTAGTGTGGTTTTCAATGAATTATTTTGTTGTTGTGTAGTTGGATTATAGAATGAATTCGAACCAAGATTCGTCGATAAAAACGATCTTATTTTAATGGAAAAATGATCAAGAAGAATCATTGTAAAATTGTTTTTTTAAACTAATTAAGAGGATTTTTAAGCAACTTCTGAACACGAATTGATGCGTATAAATAGAAAGACACAAATAAAACTAATAACTAGTCGTTTTCTAACAAAATTCTCATAAAGTTATTATATCTAACATAGATAGTTAGATTCTTTACCTGTTTCCTGCTGAACCATGTAAAGCTATTCCATCCGTGAATATTTCAAAAATTAATTCAGAAGCTTTGGTGTTAAACAAACTTTAATATATTTTAATTTATAAAAGAGCTTTTTCAAGAAAGTTATGAAATTGTTTTTTTAAGTTTTAACTAACAAAGCTCTGCAATCAGTCATCTCAACAGTTGAAACGTACGTAGGTAAAGGTTAATTTAATCAATTTACGTTTTACGATTTGACCACATACAATTTTAATATAACCTAATAAACAAATAAATAATTTTTCACAAAATCGGCACCATTTGATAAACACAACTTTTTTTCAAATTTTTTAATTTTTAGACTAAGGGAAATATCATGTCAAAGATGTTATTCAAAAGTAACAGTTATCAAATTAATATTTTTAAAACGACGTAGTTTTTGAAATGATTTTAGATGTACATTTAGCTTTTAATCTAAGAGTCTATTTTTTGTCATTCCTCTTGAGATAAGCATTGCAAACTATGTAATCTTTGTCAATTCTCTTGTATCCGTGTTACTTAATAAGTGAAAATGTCGAAGAGCAAAACCGTAAACTTCCACCAAGCGTATTAAAACGATATCGTATATTTTATAAATATTAGTTATCAAATATTGAATTATCTTCCTCCTTTTTTCCACGAGATTGCTTTAATAAATATCATTTTTAAATTTCAATTACGATATCTTTACGTAATTACATTGTAAAATATTTTAAAGATTAAATCATATTTATGTTGTAAGGGGATGGTAAAAATATTTGAAGATTGCTCGTCTGTTCGATTTTGTTTTACGACGTATTATTATCACATCAATATCGTGGCTTTTGCAGTGGTTGAAAATAGAAAAAAGCTCGGAGGAGCTAAAATAAAGGAAAATACTTTAGAGAAATACAATGAACGAGTTTAGATCGCGTTAAAACAACAAAACAACAGTGGCTTGCACAAACATGATAGTACAATATATTTACAGTACCCATCAAACTGTTGCATAAAATTTGAAATTTCATCAAGTAAATTCAGTAAATATCAAAAATCAAAGTTATTTAATTTTACTAATGAAAGTCAATTCATCATCATCATCATCATCAGCCGGGGTCGATCTACTGCTGGATGAAGGCCTCCCCCTGTTTTTTTTTCAGAGGGGTTGTTTGGACAAAAAAACACCACGCTGCCCAGGCGGGTTGGTGTTCGGTTTTCTGTCTGGGTTTTCCTTCCGATTGCCAAGAGAACACGGCACGCGGTGCTCCCGAGCGGTCACCCATCCAAGCATTATCCGCGTCCAATGCTGCTTAATAACTTCGGTGATCGCACGAGAGCCGGTGTTTTCAACATGGTATGGTCGTGGCATTATTCGTGGCGAAAGTCAATTATTCAACATTATTCACGGTTTTTTATATCATCGTATTACCTCGATTAAATGATACGTTAATTAGTTTTGAATCTTTCAATAAAAATATATTCTTTGTACTATCAAGAGTACTCATAATGCAAATTGTTCTAATACAGTCTCAGAGAATTTTTTCACTATGTATTTTTTGATTAATTCATCACGAATGCAGTTTTACAGCGATTGTAAGACGCCATCGATTATAAAACACGCCGTAAATTGGGATACACAAAAATAGGAAAAAAACAGATGTCCAAATGTTTAATTGTCTTTTCTAATTAGTCGATCATGCTCGCAATGAGCTAAACAAGTTCTAATCCAAAACATATAAAATTAAAGAAATATTACTATATATTGTGCTTTTATTATTTAATTACTGGACTTGTTTTAAACACAATTTATGATATAAGTTATAATATCGACTGAAGGTGCTTGATGGAATTTCAATATCAAATTTGAATTGTTACAACTTTGTACGATTCCACATATTTTGTCACTAACGACCCAGGTTTCGCCTTTCGGCATTTTCAGGAATTCTATCACACGGATGCAAATGCTTGAAAGGGTTTTACAACAATTATCAATTAAGTAACATTAAAAAACAAATGAGTTTTTTTTTGCCAAATTGAAAGAAATAGGTATTTCTATAAAAAACCCATTTATATTTTAATGACTGACACATTAACAAGATCAGGCAAATGTGTTTCAATCATTATTAGATTAATATTATATTTTTTTTTTAACTGCCAATTATTGCTTGCTTAGGGTGTGTTTCCCTGTAATTAATAACTGTGTTTGTACGTAAGACCTGTTGCATCCGTGTGATAGAATGACTGAAGATGCCGAAAGAGCGAAACCCGGGTCGTTAGCGACAAAACATGTGGAAAGTCGTAACAATTCAAATTTACAATTTATGAAATGAATTATTATGTCCGTAATCGTGCACGCTTTGTTACTTACACATCGTGGTCTAACTGTTAGAGATTTTATTGTATCTGAAAAGCGTTCAGTGTCGGAGTTAAATCCTTTCAGACCAGTCCCGAATGGCGTCCCTGGAAGACGCCACTGATCAGAAATAAAGAGTGTGATTACATCCATTTAGGGTGAGGAGAAATCGAGAATCGAAACGTTGCGGCAGCATTTTTATTTCACGACGCGTTTTACCGTTTTACCGCACCTTATTTCGTATTATATCGATGCGGAGCTTTTAACAAAGTTGCCTCTTTAGACCTCATCGCCTCGCTGTATACTATCCTCCCATTTCTCTGATATCACTTTCATTTCTCGCTTTCCACAAAGAAAGGGCCATTCTTCTCTAACTATTTACAGCTAGGGATGACTACCGAGTGTCGAGTAACAAAGAACGAGTTTCTTGCGTTGGGAAATCGATGAGTTTATTATTATATCACATTATCAAATTTTCTAACTCTGAAATGTATCAAATATTTACAGATAAATAATAAACAAATCTTCAGTAACATTTCCATAATTCTATGTAATAAAGATCAGAGCTAGTTTGTTACAATTATCACTAAATAACACCCACATTTGAATTGGTACAACTTTGTACGATTCCCCTTGTGTTGTCATTAACGACACGGGTTTCGCCTTTCGGCATCATCAGGGACTCTATCACACGGATGCAACATAGCCGAAAAACTTGTGGACCTGACAGACTTGTCAGTTCTGTTGCATCCGAGTGATAGTATCCCTGAAGATGCCGAAAGGCGAAACCCGGGTCGTTAGTGACAAACGTGTTGAATCGTACAAAGTCGTAACAATTCAAATTTGATATTGTAATCCCATCAAGCACCTTCAGTCGATATCATAAATTAACACCCACTTTGTTAATTATAACTTCCAATTTTCGAATAATAAATATAACCGGTTTCGCTCATCGCGAGCACTACCCAATAATAAACAACAAATCTTAACAAAACAATTTATACGAAACAAATAGAGTGTAGGTAGTTACTAAATATAAAAACGATTATTTTTACTAAAATTAAAAAAAATAACAATAAAAACGTTACAAAAATTTAATATTAGGCTATGACCTGCAACGAATAGATTTCTTCTCATTTTTAAGAAAAATTAAGCCGCTGCAATGTTTTTTAATGCAAGTAGTAAATTGCAACTGCAACAAATTTAATAATATTAATCTAATAACAATTGCCTGTGATAATTTCCATTAACGATCTTGTTAAGGAGTCATTCTTGAAAGGGTTTTACAACAAATACTAATAAACTAACATTAAAATATAAATGGGGGTTTTTTATATATAGAAATACCTACTAATTTCAATCTGGCAAGTAACGATCAAACATATAGTAATGGTATATAAGAATTTACGTCATGAGATTGTCGATTCATTGAACCGATCTCACGTAAAGGATAGAAGAAGATGGGGCTGGGAAGATTGAGTTGATCATTGAGAATGAAATTTCAATTCAATAACTGGCCTCTATTAACTTTTAGAATCTCCTGATAAAATAGTTAATGTTCTTCTGTGTTATCATAAACGAAATCTAAATAGTAGATAAATATTTGAATTAAGCAAATTTTTAGCCGTCAGAAAAAAATACTTATTTTCCTTTGATGATAAACGATTACGCGACATCAATGTGTTCTGATACTTCTCGAAAGAAGATGTCACAGCCGTTGATACCACAAAGGTTTTACACTCTCCCTTTTCGTGTACTTACATAGCGTGTGATTAAGGGTCGCTACATTTCCTTTATATCATACATTCGTAAAACCACCTTCCTCTATTATACAAATTATTACTCAATCATTCAGCTGGGTTATTGGAGTAAAAGCTCTCCAAAAGTAAACCAATACTGATATTCAATTAAAAGTAAATTAACAGGTTTTTTTATTCCACAATGTGTGATATTAACGGTGTCACATGATTCGCTTCCTTAAGAAGCATTTTTAAAATAACCATATATTATGGTTATTCATTATGAAGGTAAACAGTGAATCATATTTGAAGCTTAAAAATTTAGAGTAAGGTGCGACTATTTCCATTTTACTGGACATGCGGAAGCTAGAATCAAACAATAATTATCATTTGATTGAATTTGGCATTTACTCGGTAGAACTTCATTATAACACGGTGAAAAAATAGCAATATATTTTAACCCTACAAAAGAATTTTGTAGAACTAACATACATTTCTATTTTTTCACCGAGTAATAATTATCATAGCCATAAATTATAAGGTGTTAACTGGCATTTCTTGGTGGAAAGGATTTTTTTATAAGACAATGTTAAGTACTATTTCTACAATTTTGTGAACAATGAAGATTGACAGTTTTCGCTCACCGTAAACATTATTAATTAACTATATTCTTCATGAGCGAAACCAGTCATATTCATTATTTATATTTAAGTAAAAATATAGTTTGTAGAATTTGTTCTAAACTTTATGTTTTATTATAAAAATATCGTAGCTCGATTGTACAAGTTTGGAAAAGATTAGGACATCTTTAAATTTTGATTAAATTTCGATGTCGAAAATATTTATCCATATGTTTCCTGTTGAACCACCGAAAGGATATCCTAATACCGGAGTTTCCGAAAATGGATCCAGTAATTTTGGTGTTAAACAAACATATTACGACAAATAAGGTTATATTTTAAGAAAAACAATTACTTCACATGACATGAAACAGTTTTGACACTCTAGTGTTGTTAAGTATCATATATAAACACAATGCCATCTGCCTTCTCAAAAGTTGATACTATATCAGTCAAAAGGTAGAGTCGATTAGACAATGATAGTATCAACCGAACCTTAAAATTGTTTGGCATAAAATTTATTGACAAATGTAATATAAATTAAGATATATTTTTTTTTTGTCAGATTTTTTTTGTAATAAAGGACCATAAATACTTGGGGTGCAATACGTAATCGTATAAATACAATTCGAACAGCAGATTGCTGTATAAAAGAAGGTGTTTCCCCATTGCCACCAGCCTTTATAATGTTTTAAGATGTTGCAAACATACTAATATATCGAGAAAAAGCTCTTAAATGTAAGCTTTGTCGTATAAAATCAATGCGTATATCGAAGACTTTCGATGAAATGTGTCCTTATATTACTGCCATCAAAGCGTACTTAATCTCAATCAATACAGGCTTTTATTTTCGCGCGTAAGCTCTCAGCGAAGCCTTCATTGAAAGCTTGCGATAAAATTCGATATTAAATGTAGATACTCAGATAATATTATTTTATTAACGAGGAAAGTTGACTGCCAGGCTTGAGGGTGGAGGAAAGTGGTAAGGGGGTTGTTAATCAATGAGAAATCACTCGTTGAAAAGTTTTGACGAGGATGAAAACTGAATCTTAAGTCTCCGTTCTGCAAAAACTCGTATTTTCTTCCAGAAAGCTGCATAATATCAAAGCGTGGACGTATTATGATAAAAATATAATGACACTGTTAAGTATTCATACATTTTGTAGACTTTATGATGTCTACATTATTTCAATTACTAAACAGATTTTCAGTTTTCAAATCGTTTAGCTGTTTCAGTTTTTGTCTTAAATTTATTCTATTCACATTTTGTGTTATATTAATTTTATAAAATCCCTATAATGGGGGCAGGAAAAATCCTAAAATTATATACCAGTTCACCAGTTTTTTTTCATTCAAACGTCTGCTGTTAGAAGGGTGTAAAAAATAACTTATTAATCTGCCTAATCGATACAAAAATATTTAACATTTATAACATTTTCAGTTATCAATAACTATTCTAGAGTTACACTACTTTGACAATATCATTCGTTTGTATGATACAATGTAACAGAATTTTCGCTCATGAAACAATAAAAATCTAGTTTATCGCTACTCTATAGTACAGGGTTAAAATGTCCTGTAGCCGAGAGTACAAAGCTCTTAGGCGTTTGTTTATTCGTTCAGTGAGCATAATTGTTTATATTTGACGTGACAACGTCTTATAAATCGATGAACACCCGCTGCACGCACGAAAAAACATGACTCATTGTCCCGTTTGTCGCGTTACGCCGAAGGCAAGCGTGCGAGCGAGAGCGCGGATAAGCGATAGAGAGGAACGATCGGCCTACCGTTCGGATTGTGCCGCATCTATCTCTCTTCCACTCGATTGGTCGATGCGTCTGAGTAGAAAAGAGACAGCGGCAGCACACAACTTATACACCTACAGTACCTACACGTGATCTGTTTACAACTGTTTATAAAGTGAAGTGAAATGTTAATGTGGTTTTCATTGTTTATATTACAACAACAATTGCGGCAATAAAGGTAATTAATTCTTGCATAATTAAAAATCTGATTAACGTATAACAAATATACTTTTAACAATAAATTATCAACGATTTCTTTCAGAAAAAAATTGTAGATTTCATTTCAGTCCTTCTTCGTATCCATACAAAATAATGATAATTCAATAAAAATGATTCCATTTTATTCATAAAAATATGCAATCATTTCATCAATGTTTTCTTATGACGTTGTCACGTTAAACTATCGTCCGTAAACCGACTTTACAGACAACCAATTTTTTATTGATTGTACCAAACAATTTAATCTATTGACTTATACGATGTAAAAAAGAGAGATCGTTTTTTTAATTTCTATATCCTTAAAATTGCGTGTTCCTGTTTTTTCTTTAAGAAATTATGATCATACATTCCTATACTCCTGAAAATATTTAAAAATAGGGAATGAATCTATTAGTTTTTATGGTTTTATTATTGTATTCATCTAACAAGAGAGATTGGCTAGTTTTATTATATATTTTGCATCATACTTTTTCCTTCTAGAATAAATAATTTAGTTTATAATTACATTAATATCAACAATTACATTTCCTATCAATTGAATTGGCATTTACTTAGTCGATCTCCAGTATAACACGATGAAAAAATAGCTATGTATTCTAGTTATACAAAATTTACAAGATATATAGTTGATAGCTATTTTGGTTTACGCCCTCATCAGAACTATGATTCTTATAAAACCTGTAAAAATAAAATGCATTGCTATTTTTTCATCGTGTTATTGTGTTTGTTATTCAAAAATCATTGATCGTAAACAATGTGTTTCGTTATTGTTTTTAAATTATGAAAAATAGCTTCTTCTTACGAGGATCTTTTGTGGCATTTCAATGCGAAATTTGAACGAGCCGAAAGTGAAATATTTTTCTGATACAGTTGTGTAACGCGCGTTTTATTTTGTGAAGGGAAAATTTCCAAGCCATATAATTGTCACAAAAAGTGTATTATTCGAATGAAATGTTTTTTTCAAGCGGGGTCGCCTTTCAATGAGTTGACCAAAAAAATGTTTTCTTTGATTTTATAGAATTCGCGTTCTCTCAAATTTATTCCCCGCCCTTTCAATCTTTACTTCGCTTGATTTTTCTCGCCGAAACTTTTTAAACTTCCTCGTTTTGTTTCGAAATTATTGTTTGTTTTAAGTCTTTTTTGAATGTTAATTGAAAAGCTTTCGTGTCGAAGTATACCGTTCATCTAACCTAGCCATCGAAACGAGATCAATTACTTTTTCTTAAATTTTGTTTGAAATTGGAATTGATTTGTGAATGTATTAATATTTTGAAACAATCCAGCGGTTGAATATTATTTCAATATATATTGATATAAACAAAATTTTTGGTTCTTCATAATGTAACATTGAATTATTTACCTCAATCTCTTTAAAAAAATAATTAATAAAAAGCTATACAGATATCAAATATTGCAAAATATACTCGCCAGCAAATATTTTAAGAAGTAATTTATCAGTCAATATTAAGTCGCTCAATCTGTTGTCATAAACAAAGAAGACTTCGCTGAAGAAACTTACAACCATTAGCTGGTCATCCTTTTTCCATTGTCGTTTTTATTGTTGATGATGATATGAAAAATGTTCACGATATTTCAAATTATCTTGAAATAAAGCTCAATTTATGAGAGGTTTCTTTTGGAAACAATAATTTGGTAGCAAACCCAGGTCTAGATGGAGACAAAAATAGGTGCAAGAAATGAAAAAATGTCATACACTGTGACAGTGATAATACTTAAAATCGAATAATAATCGACAGTTTAGTGATTGAATTGGCATTTACTTGGTAGAACTCCATTATAACACGGTGAAAAAATAGCAATGTATTTTAGTTCTACAATTTTTTTATCGCCGTTTAATAAACCTTCCCCATCCAATAAACCATTTCCGTGCAATATGTTAACTTATTGATATAGCTGCCTTTTTAGTTTCATTCACAATTTTTATTTTTTTTTAGTTTTATTGCTAGCAGGAAATAAGCTAGGTCGTTAAAACAGGAGAGAAGATGTACTGTGTACCTTTTCTACACAGCTATATATAGAAAAGCAAATGTTCGTTTAAACATAGTTCTGACGATGGCGTCAGCCGAAATAGCTATCAACTATATCTTATAAAAATAAAATTTAGAACCAAAATACAGTCGGCAAAATATTTTTGATCTGTGATATTTGAAAAAGCTCAATCGGTGCCTGGCAACTCAAATCGTATGGACGATATATATATATCTTAGGAGACGTATATTATTAATAAGGGCTTCGTTAACTATCGAAGTATATTCGCGTTGTGTGTCGTCAATCATGTATCTCTTTCTCAATATCCTTCAAATAATAAAGACGGACAGGGGTCATAATATCTTGTTTTGATATTAAAAGTGAAACTGTCGTACGAGCACTTTAGGTATGAAACATTTTACGAGGAAAGCTCTTCGTGCAAGTAGTTTTCCTTTCCCACTTTGATGCGACAATTTCGCGGAGACGTCTCTTCACCGCTATTCGAGACGTGGTAGATGAGGCAAAAGGGCGAGGCGGATAGTCGAAAATAAATCTCCCGTGACGGGACAATGTGTGTACTGCGGGTGTTAAATTTTTGCTGGTAACCATTAAAAGAAGGGTAGTTTCACTTCGCGCGCATCCATCGATTAATATTTGCAGCATTATATGATTTGAATCAATTAATACATTTTAACACGGTGAAAAAGTAGCTATGTATTCTAGTTATACAAAATTTATACAGTATATATATAAGGTCCGCCAAATAACTTTTTTTTTTGAAAATCGTTTTGCAAAACATCGAGTGTAGCTTCGGCTGTGTGGCACGTAGCGCCGTCCTGTTGAAACCAAATGTTGCCAATATCCTCCTCTTCAATTTTTGTGAACAAAAATTCGTTCAGCATGGTCCGATAACGATCGCCATTGACTGTAACGGCCACTCCTTGCTCATTTTCGAAGAAAAATGGCCCAATTATGCCTCTGGACCAAAATCCGCACCAAACAGTGACTCGTTTTGGGTGTACCGGCTTTTCAATGTATGCGTGCGGGTTTTCTGTGCCCCAAATGCGACAATTTTGCTTGTTTACATACCCGCCAAGATCAAAATGAGCTTCATCCGAAAAGATGATTTTTTTGGCAAAATCGGCATCTTCTGTAAGTCGATCGCAGGCCCACTCAGCGAAGCGAAAACGCATTGGATGGTCAGTTGGCTTCAACTCCTGAACCAATTGGACTTTGTATGGCGTCATACCAAGGTCTTTATGCAAAATTCGTCTCAATGATGTCTCCGAAATGTTCAATTGTTGAGAACGACGGTGAATTGATGTTGATGGCGCTTCACGCACACTTTCTGCCACAGCATCAATATTCTCGGGTGTACGCACTGTTTTTGGCTTTTCACGCTTTGGTTTATCGATGAGGATGCCAGTTTCTTTCACTTTTTTCACAAGATAACGAACATACGGAGCTGACGGTGCTTCTCTTCTTCCAAAATCCGTACGCAATTTTTGCACACATTCTGCAATATTACCATGATTTTCAAAGTAATGTCGCAATATTTCCCAGCGTTGTTCAAGCGTATACACAACCAAATTCGTTCAGCGGAAGGATAAAACTAATTATCTGTCAAATCAGAGCTAAATGTTACCATTCACGAAATAAGCACTAGTTGAAAAAAAAAGCTTTAGATGGCGGACCCTAGTAGATAACAATTTCAGCTTAACCCCTCATCAGAACTACGCAAACCAAATAGCTATCAAGTTTATACCTTATAAATTTTATACAACTAAAATACATTGCTATTTTTTTGTATATATTTTGCCGTGTTATAATGCAGGTCTACCAAGTAAATGCCAATTCAATGAATGGTATTCAAAATTTTGTCATAACGTTATGAGAGAAGCGCATTTTATTTTTACAATAAAACAAAATATTTCAAATTTGAATTGTTTGCACGATTCCACATGTTTTGTCACTAACGACCCGGGTTTCGCCTTTCGGCATTTCCAGGCATTCTATCACACGGACGCAACAGAACTGACCTCGTCAGTATTTGATATTATAATTCCATCAAGCAATTTTAGTCAATATCATGATTTTACTCATTGTGAGGATTATCTACTGATACCATAAATA
This sequence comes from Himalopsyche japonica, assembly GCA_028555115.1. Lineage (NCBI taxonomy): Eukaryota > Metazoa > Arthropoda > Insecta > Trichoptera > Rhyacophilidae > Himalopsyche > Himalopsyche japonica. The sequence continues at coordinate 1,325,396 of JAHFWJ010000705.1, forward strand.
TTTAAACAACATTTTTTAATACAAAATTTTGGTACTTTTAGAGTGTTATATGTCACTTCTTGATGGAACTGCATGATATTGTAAATAATAAAAACATATTTATTATTTAAAATATATGAAGTAGTCATTTCCAAAATATACTTTTTGATCAGTACCGGTTTCGCTCATCGCGAGCATTATCAACTGACAAAATTTTGGGCTAACAATTACAAGGTTTACAAAACAAAAAATTTAAATAATTTACAAGTTTTAAGTAATCATACAATAAACACATATCTTAATGAAGTTTGAATTGTTGAAAATTTGTAAATTTTCGTATGTTTTATCACTCACAACCCTACGCCATTTCAGAATTATGAATGCTTAAACAATATGTATAAATCAAAATATTTTTCCTTTTATGAATAAGTCTAGTATTGAAAATGATAAATATTTATACCGCTTAGCTGTAGTAAAACCTTAAATATTTAAGTATCAACTATCAATGCATTGCAATTTACCGTTCCAACAGTTGATACTTAAGCAATCGGTGGGTTAAAATAAAATAGAGCTCACGAATTGTTATTCTAAAAAATCCTAAAAAATATGACAAATTTATTAAAGTGTTTTTTTTTCTTTTTTTTTCAGGTAAACAACGTTTAAATTATGATTAAAATGCAAAATTGGAAAGGTAAGTCTCGTGCAATCGTGAGGACACAAAAAGCTTTGTACATAAACTCCATTTTTTACATTTACAAATTAATATTTTTGATGGCAAATAACATATTTTTGAACAGTGCTACACTGTGGCGAAATCGATTATACAGATATTATTTACTATAAAAAACTTAAATCGAAAAACATTTCAGTTTTTTTGAGTTCACTTTAAATTTCAATTATGTAATTGGATAATTCATGATATCGACTGAAGGTGCTTGATGGAATTTCAATATCAAATTTGAATTGATACAACCTTATGCGATTTCACATGATTTCTCGCGAACGACCCGGGCTTCGCCTTTCGGCATCTTCAGGCATTCTATCACACGGATGCAACAGAACTGACGTAAAATAAACAGTTAGCATAGTCTATATATAATACTAAAGTTATTTATTACAGGAAAACACTTACCCCAATGCAAGCAGTAAATTGCAGCTTAAACAAATTAAATAACAAATCAACTAATATTAAATATAAAAGTTTTTTTTTTATATAGAGATACCTAGTATAGAACATCTAGTGATGAAATATATTAGCAATGTTTCCAAAATTTTATGTAACAATGTTCTGGACCGGTTTGGCATCGACGTTGTCCACAAATAGCTTTAATTTGTACTGTAATTATTTTCACACAACAGGTTCTAATCATCATGTAATAATTTTATAAAAACAATTCAAAAAATCGTGATTTTTTATAAAAATATTATTTTATATCACATATAATACGTCAGTATTTTTTACTATAACATGTAAGTTTATTGTTATTTGCACATGATAACGTATTATTATTATATTTATTGCAGTGGTATTAGAGTCCATCGGGGTTGTGGTGTTGCGACGGGGGGATCGTGGGGGTTGTGGGGGTTGTGGGGGTGTAGAGAAGCAGGGTGGTGTAGTCGTGATAGATCGGCGAAGGAAACTTTTTGATTAAATCCGAGTGACGTCACGTGTATTCGTGGTCTGGTCTCGTTGCAAATAAACAAGTTTCGCAACTCTTGTCGCGCTTACATATATCACGTTTACTGGAGTCAATTTACAACTACTTATAACGAGCGTTGCCTAGGGAAGACGGTTCATTTTATTGAATTATAATTACCCATTTTGGAAACTTAACTCGGTGATCTTAACATACAACTATAACTATGCGTGAATATTTGCCCTTTGATCGGTCTCATTGACGAGATATTTTTTTCATGATTTTCTTCTTAAATAAAATCTATGAAACTTTGAGTGATAAATAATCGTTATGATTTTTACGATATCGACTGTGGGTGCTTGATGAAGTTTCAATATCAAATATCGATGTATCTTTATTAAATCTCAGCAGCTAAAACTAAAATCAGCTCAGTGTTTTGATACTCAAGTGTCTAGAGCAATGGTTCTCATGTACTGCCACCAACAGCTTTATAGTAAATATAAATAAATTTCTTTTAAGACACTGTCACTTCTTGGTGGAAAGGCACTATACTTTAAATAACAAAAACACATTTTTCAGTACTTATTTCAATAATATATTTTTTGATCAGGACCGGTTTCAGCATTATCAAATGATAGAATACAATTTACAAGCAAGTCTATTTATACCAAATATTTGAGTTAAAGGTAGCAGGTATACAAGGTTCTTGAACCCACGGTTCTTATTAATATTTTGTATAAATGGACTTGTTTGTAAATTGTACTGTATCAGTTGATAATGCTCGAGATGAGCGAAACCGGTCCTGATCAAAAAATACATTGTGGAAATGGGTACTAAATATGTGTTATTATCATTTAATATAAATGAATTTTTTGATATTTTTACTCTCCGTTTACCAATTGTTAAAGTATATTTATTACCTAAAAAAATAATACCATTTCTTCCACACATACCCATAACAAATAAAAATGTATGATTTTATCTGAAGTAATAAAAAAATATACAAAAAACTTATTCGGTAAAAAGTATGTCATGCCTCAAATGGTTAAGAGATAAGCATTAATAATAAAATACTCATTAACAAGAATAAACTCATTGATTGAATTGGCATTTACTTAACTCCATTATAACACAGTGAAAACAAAGCAATGTATTTTAGTTCTACAGAATTTTGTAAAACTAAAATACATTGCTAATTTTTCACCATGTCAAGAATATACTTTATCATTTTTTTGTATGTAATGTGGCGTATATTTTTTAATTAATTCGATTATCAATGTCCTTTTTGGTTATTCGGTTATTCAGTTACTCAACACAATTTTTATATAATCTGTAAGAAAAATTGAAGCTTTCATAGTTCAACTTGCTCCAGTCGCTAACTTGTGTATTAACGGCCCCTAGAAATTGGGCAGGGCTTCATTGGCACAGTCATTTGAAAGCGATGTTGACAATATTTATGAAATTGCCGCGACGTTGTTGTATAAGTCCAGCTTTCTCGGACTGCTCCCACTAACCACCACATCGCTTTATTCTGGGACTTTTTGAATCAGAGAAAAAGTTTTTCTATTACACATCTTACATGAAATTCTATTTGGCTAACTCTCCAGAGATTGATTGATATGAACAAGTAGTGATTAATATTATTATCAAGTAAATCGAAGCTCTCTTCAAATATTTTTGTCGAAAGCTTTGTTATTAGGAAAGTATTTTGCTACCGGGAGAAAAAATACAAATAAAAATAGCGATGTATTTTAGTCCCACAAAACTTTCATGATATACAGTTGATAGCTATTTCGGCTCACGGCATCGTCAGAACTATCCTTAAACTAAAATTTGCTTATCTATATATAGCTGTGTAGAAAAGGTACACAATACATCTTCTCTCCTGTTTTAACAACCTAGCTGTTTCCTGTTCGCAATAAAACTAACAATTGTAAATGAAACTTAAAAGGCGGCTATATCGATATGTTTACATATGGCACGGAAATGGTCCATTACAGAAACAAAGAGACACCAGTCAGAGGAGTCAATAATGGTGACTGACATATATTAGTTTGTTCGTTAAGAATCCTTTGTGCACTTAGCAAATAAATGTTTTTCGTAATTTACCATATCGATTTGGGCTCTAGGTGGTAGATTATTATTTGTTTAAGCTTGGTAAAATACTACACATTTTGTGACTCACTGCCACTTCAATTTACGGTGGAAAAGCATTATATATTAATAAATAAAACAGAATATGTGATCGGTTGATAATGCTTGCAATGAGAGAAAATGGGTATAATCTTTATGTTTTTTTACTTTTAACTTTATAAAGTTGCATAAATAGTACTTAATATAATACTATGTACTATAATATTTCTGTAATGTTTGGCACTTCAACTTCAACAAAATAAAGAACTAGCCTAGTAACTAGAACTAGAATAAATCATATTTGAATTGTTACAATCAGTTGATCTTCATCTTCAGTTGATATCATAAATTATTAGAACAAATCAGTTGATAACCCGGTTCTGATCATAAAATGCATTGTGGAAATAATTACTAAAAAAATGGGTTTTTATTGTTAAAAAAGGAACCCTCAAACACACTTTCTATTCTATTCATACATATCTTAGGAATAAAAAATGTTTTTTTTATTACTTTTGAATGCCAATAACGCACCTAAAATATTCAAAAGAAAAATGTTTACGGCGCGACCAAAATATTATTAAGATAAATCGTGGAAATCGACAAATTGCTAAGCGATGAATTTCGGGCTCGTGAACGAGATTATCCACAATGAATGAGGCATGTGGGAACGTAAGATCGGGATTTTAAAATACTTCATTTAATTTTTAATGACTTTCAAGGTTTGCTTGATGGTATGCTTTTTGTTGTTATGCAAAATTACGTAACAGTGAACTTCTGTGTTCATCCTGTTATCAAATTTTTATCACCTATTTACCACCCCATATCTGCCCGTGGTCATTGTCACGTTTCAGTTCCACCTATTTCCCCCACCAAAAAAGATATAGCATAACTTTGTCCAGCCTCCATTTTTTCCACTGCGCTAATTGGATTAATCCTCTTCAAAAAATGTAAGTAATTAGCTAAACAAGCCGCCGAAAAGTCAAACGGCATTAAAAAGTTATGGGGTTTTTTAAAAACTTTGTTTAACTGTCGACTGTATCGCTTTGTTAGCTTAAAGCTTAAGCGATTATGATTGTTACGGAGCTTTTCGTTTAGGTTTAGTTTCGAATGTAGTGTGCTGTGGTTATGGACTTTTGCGGCTTACTGCCCACTCATTTTAGAATTGAAAACAATTATGACGTAAAAGCCTGAAATAATTACTGCGCGTGCATCTGTTTTTTTCTTTCTCTGCGCGTTTCTCTAGCAAAGTATTGAAATCTTCTAAACTAACACTGGAAAACCCGCTCCGTATTTTTTTGCGGCCCGTTATTTTTTGCGTTTTGAGAATCTCAAATTATGAAACCTGTAAAACAGATATCTAAGTGATAATTCTGGCTTTATTAAACAATAAGCACCATGGTTAAGTAATGTTTCCACAATCTTTTATTTTTATCACCAGAAATGATTTTGTTCATCGCAAACATAGCTACAAAATTTTGAAGGACTTAAAAATAATTTACATGTAACCATACAATATTTATCTTAGTGAAGTGAAAATAGTTTATGATATTGAATGAAGGTGCTTGATGGAATTTCAATATCAAATTTAAATTGTTGGAACTTTGTAACATTCGACTTCGTCAGTTCTGTTGCATCCATGTGATTGAATTTTCAAATATATATTGTATAACGAAAGGTGAAACTTGGACCGTTTATGAATGACATAACATTTGAAATCGTGGAGATTTCAACATTTCAAATTTGAAGTACAAAAATTTTACAAACGAAAAGTTAATGACCACTCAGTCTTAATATGTTGAGCGAAACTGGTCCTGATTTTAATAATTAATAAATGTGGAAAATGTTTTGTTATTTATACTTTCATTTTTTTTTTATTTATGTTTAGTATTATATATATATTTATACAAAAAACAACAATTAACATGCTTGTTAAGGAACATTCGTTGCATTAAAACCCTACTAATGACCAAATGCTCATCTATCAAAGCAAGCAATACCTTTAATTGGCCGATCACTGTATCTTTTACCCCACTTCCAAATTCTGGAATACGTCGTGTGGAAGTTTACCTATATGACAAAAGATTTTGTTTCCATGTTTTTGTTGCTACACAAAGAAAAAAAATATTAAGTTTTATGATCACAAACTTTCAGTCTCAGCGTGTGCCTGCCGCCTGACTTAAAAATATTGCCATTGTTCTTTTATTTCAGTTCGTTATTAACACATTTTTTTTACTATTTTGCTGGCAAAGATGAAATGTAAAATTTTCAACTTCAAAATGAATAATGTTCTGACCATGGCTGTGAAATTTGGCACAGCCCTGATTTTGACAATACAACGATGATGAACTAGATGATTAAAGGTTAGTCCAGTTAAAGGATTTTCCTAGACAAAAATTTATTGAATAATATTGATTTGAAACAATCTTATTCAGTTTGTCAGGTCAAATCAAGCAATGCATTTACTCAAAAATAAGCGAGTACAAGAAGGTTTTAACCGCTGTTAATTTATATAGTTTTGCGTATCAACTATCGACACAGAAAAATCAGCCGTCGCAACAGTTGAGACGTTAGCAGTCTGAGAATTAAAGCATTACTATTTTAGCGAACTATTTCTATGATTACCTATTCATTATTAACATAGTTCTCGAATCATCTGTTTTTATATCTGGTAATTATTACTAGATTTCTTTAAAAAATAATATAAACTTTCAACTACTTTTTTCAATTTTTATGTGGTAACTTTAACTTTTTCGTGAGTACGCTTTATACTTTATACTTTAAAAATAAAAATATTTTTATTGAAATTTCCACAATTTTATAAGTTAATAAGTAGCCAGGGAAACCCGGACTTGATCTTAATATAAAATTATAGAAATAGTAATAAATATTGTGTTTTTATAATTTTACTATTTGTTTTGTTAAAGTTACTTGACAACGACAAGTTGTATTACTTGACAACGGCCGTGATAAGCGAAACCGAATCTTATCACTAAAGAAATTTTATTCAAAAAAAAAAATGGAATTTATTGATTGAATTGGCAATTACTTGGTAGAACTCCATTAAAATACGGTGAAAATATAGCAATGTAATTTTAATTTTAATTGCTACAACTTTGTAGGATTCCAAAAGTTTTATCACTATCGGCATCTTCAGGCATTCTATCACAAGGATGCAACAGAACTGAATGCTACAAAGTTGTAACAATTCAAATTTGATATTGAAATTCCATCAAGCACCTTCAGTCGATATCATAAATTAATTTAATTTAAGATCAAAAAATTGTGATATATTATATATGGTTGATAGTAATTTCGGCTTACGCCTAGTTCTATATATTTTATTGTACAAGTTTTGTGCAAGTGTAATAAAATATATTGCTATTTATTCGCCGTATTTAAATCGGAATTATTTCCAACTTTTTACATCAAAAAATTTTGAAAGACGCTATTAAAGTGAATTTATTACGATTAAACAATTAAAAAAGAATTTTTCAATTAAAATTAAAATATAACACTAAGAACCCCAAAGTAGTTCAAAAATGTGTATAAAACATTCCAGAGAATTGTGATCCGGGGGTAGATTAAAATAAATTCATTAAAGCTCTCAATAAAAACATTTTTACGAAATTGATCAAATAAAAAAAGGAAGATTACTGCTGGTGGCGGTGAATAAAAATTCCTTCGACAATAGCCGGAATGATGCCGCATTGTATTCGAACAAGCCTCGGTCCGTCGGGTTCAATTGACTACAGCCGGCTCGAGTTGAGTCGAGTCGAGTCGAGTCGAGTTGAACGAGGCGGACGGGAGTGTCAACGCCGAGGCTCCAGCGTCGAGTGGCGTCTGTCGAGTGGCGTCGGCGGGTGGGGGGCGGGGCGGCAGCGGAGCCGTGCGCGGGCCGGATTAGCGAACCCGGTGACCTGGAAATCGGGACCATTTAGCCTCAATTGCTGGCTTTATTTTTATTCTAAAATAACACCAAAATCAGCCGCTGTCAATCCGATTCTGCCCATTCTCTCTTTTCTTGTACGCCACAAAAGAAAAGCGAAACCCGACCGAGATTAATCGATTGGAAACGTTTGTTTATTTAAAAAATAAAATACAATGGCTCATACTGTTTCCACAATACAATATTATCGTAATCATACCAGATTTCGCTCATTGTGAATATCATTAAATGTAGTTGTTAAATTTATGATATCGACTGAAGGTGTTTGATGGAATTTCAATATCAAATTTGAATTGTTACAACTATTTACGATTCCGCTAGTTTTGCCACTAACGACTTGTGTTCCGCCTTTCGGCATCGTCAGGCATTCTATCACACGGATGAAACAGAACTGACGAACAATAAACAGTAAGCATCGTCTATATACCAAAGTTATCAGTTAAAAGAAAACACTTACCCCAAGGCAAGCAGTAAAGAGCAGACTAGTCAAATCTGTTGCATCCGTGTGATAGAATGCCTGAAGATACCGAAAGGCGAAACCCGGTTCGTTAGTGACAAAACATGTTGAATCGTACAAAGTTGTAACAAATCAAATTTGTAGGTAAATAGTTGTGAATATTTTACTGGCCAAAACATGAAGTGTCGCTCGTCACCAGATTATGTATTATTATTACACAGTTGATAATGCTTTCGGTGAGCGAAACCGGTTCTGCTATTAAAAATAACAAAATATACACCAATTAATATACAAAAACAACGCGGTTGATATTCACCGGGTACTTAAAATTTGCATACTTTTCTGAATTGGAAATTAAATACACTTGAAACAATAAACTACCGCTAAAACAAAAAAAACGGGTTGATCACAAATAGGTTTTTAACCACTAATATCGCAATTTTTATACAGCGGATTTTGCTTTAAAGCAACTTAATTATTGAACGCAGTTTATTGCGAGTATTAATCAATTCGTGAATTGGTAATATTTCATTTTCCAAAATAAATAATATCAAAAAAAAAAAAAAACTATTCTACAGTACGTATTATTTTACTTTTCAAAGCTTAGAACAAAAAGCTTTTATATCAATGTGCTTTATTAGATATTGAAACGCTGATGTGTTATGACGGTTTATTTGTAAAGACTTTCACTTTATATTATGTAAAATGGTTTATGTATTTCACAAATTAATGATGTGATTCGGGCTGACTTGAAAAACGTTGTAACATGCATGTATCGATGATTTAGTAACTAATAAAAATAAATTAGAATTGATAAAAATCATGTTTTAATACTTGCATTTAACTTTCTTATTTTATCACATATTTTTAACAGCTATTAATTATTTGAAATTGAACAAAACTGGACATGTATAAATGCACAGACACAAAACCGTACTTCAAAATCTTACCATTAGGTTTTCCGTCTAAAATTTATTCATATTATATAAATTCATAAAACTATTTGAAATTCATATGGCACGCATTGAGACATCCATGCTCTTGGAAACATTTTTTTGTATCAGTATGCATATTAGTTAAAATAAACTCAAATAGAGATTCAATTTAATTTTTTTAATATATTATATATTTTATTTAAATAATACAATTTAATTTATCAAATGTGTGTACAATCTTACAAGATTCGTCACTCACGACTCGAAATTCACTATTGCAGTATCTTCGTGCATTCTATCGAATAACCACAATAGCAAACAGTAAGCTAGTCAGTAAACAGTTTACATCACTTGAATACAAGAATATTACAAAAAAATATATACCTTAACATTAAAATCGAAATAAATATCTGAAACAATTTAAAAAAATAATTATTTGATGATATTCAAATTTAGAAAAGATTTTAACGAATACAGACTAATGCTTTTGTAGTAAGAGGTTTTCACAATAATCAACATTTATCACCTTTAAAGTGTTAACTGTCACTGATTGAAAGTCATGATATTTTGAATAATAAAAACACATGTTTTAATACTTATTTCCACAACATATTTTATGATCAGGACCGGTTTCGCTACTGTTTCCTGTTTCGTTGCGGATATATATTGTAAAAATAAGTACAAAACAAAAATTGTTTTTATTATTTAAAATAATTAACACTTAATTTAATACATCGAGATCATTTATTAGACCATCATTTATTAAAAAAAATATCAAATAAACTATTCTCGTAAGAATTAAATCATTCTTCATTCATGTTTGTCTAATTGAACTAATTTATAGAAGATGCTAAAGGGTGAAACCCGTATGTGACAAAGCCTGCTGTGCACAGTTTTTTACAAATCAAATTTGATATTGAAAGACCGAAAGACGAACGTACAATAATTGTTGACATTTTCGTTGCAGTTCTTTAGTACGCTGTTAGGAGACGTCATCAGACCACTTTAGATGAACACACGTTTCGTAGAACTATTCGTCTGAGACGAAAGTGACGTCATAAGTCTCGTATGCAGCACTTCGTCGAGGGTCGATGCCAATGTTTATATACCCCACAAAGCTTTTTAAAAATCGCAAAGTTTTCATATTGTTTGCCGTATAGTTGTTACACTATGTTTTAAATTATTCTAAATTAGCCATAAAACGTCAGTTTTACTATAGTACATGTGGCGTAAACAATGCATTTATATCTATTTTATAATTCTTTCAGTAAGACAGTAACAAGGCTTAAAATTTTCATTCTCTAAATTTCGCGATCAAATGATCATCGTTAGTATTTCTTCAATGTCAAATAACGAGACTTAGTATATATTTCTCATTAAAGTTATAATGCTAGAAAAAAACGAGGATGTATATTGTATTTATAATATTTCTTATACAATATGTCAAACTAAGCGTATAAGTTTAATGATACTGGCGATGGCAGAAACCGAAATAGCTTCCAAACGAATAGAGCTAAATACTTTGATATATTTGATTTATTATAATAGAATTTTTGATATCGACTAAAGGTGCTTGATGGAATTTCAATATCAAATTTGAATAGTTACAACCTTATGCGATTTCACATGTTTTCTCTCGAACGACCCGGGCTTCGCCTTTCAGCATCTTCAGGCAATCTATCACACGGATGAAACAGATCTGACTAGTCTGCTCTTTACTGCTTGCCTTGGGGTAAGTGTTTTCCTTTAACTGATAACTTTGGTACTGGATTCATTGTTTACTTTAATGAGGAACTTTGCGATAAAGTTAACCTGAAGATGTTTCTCAAAGAAGTGAAAGATGTGTCACGTCTTGTAACACAAAAAAATTAAATAACAAAGTTATTAATTTTCATTTATATCGGGTATTATTCTTTCAAACATACAATATTAACAAGAAATAAACTTCTGACGGACGTTCCTTTTAATCTAGTGTGTAGTATACGAAGTAAATTATTGTATTTGAATAGTTAAAACTTTGTACAATTTTACATGATTTGTCACTAACGACCCGGGCTGCGCCGTTCGGCATATTCAGGCATTCTATCACACGGATGCAACAGAACTGATTAAGTTCTGTTGCATCCGTGTGATGGAACGCCTGAAGATGCCGAAAGGTGAAACCCAGGTCGTTAGTGACGAAACATGTGGAATCGTACAAAATTGAAACAATTGAAATTTATTATAATAGAGATCTATCAATTAAATGCCTAAAAATGATGAATAACTATCAATTATACATTGAAGTACAACAGTGAAGGACATACTAAAGTTGTAACAATTCAAGTATTTAATACAAATATGCTGTGTGATTTTTTTATGAAAGCGAAAGGATCCGTAAAAAATGAATGTCACTTGTTATTAGGATTGAGAGTTGTTGATAGCAAACGAATTGAATACGATTAGTAAGAATTTGTTATATATCAATATTCCAGCTCAATATATCAGTGACTCCATTGATAGGCTCATTTGGTTTGTTTCTTGTTAGTCAAAATTGAATCAGAATCAAAAGCTGCCTGCTTCAATATTCAATTTACTTTATTCGCTATTAATAACGTAATAAATATGCCAAGAGCGGGGAAATATTTTATTGGTGAAATTTTATTCCGAGTCGACACGCGAGCCACCCCAAAAGTCGAGAATAACTCTAAAGAAATATTCGGTACGACGGCTTGTTTTATACAAATTATTATATAGTCCGATTACTTATTTGTCGGTCGCATAAATATTTGATACCAATTAAAGTTCGCTGCAAAGGATTCCTTGAGGCTTAAATAACTAATCCCACAATCAAACTCACAAATAGAAGACGTTACTTAGATTATGTTATACGGACGGACGAGTTGAATACGGACGGACGAGTTGATTTAAAAGAAAATAGGAAGTCGAAAGATTTTTGTGTTGAAGTAAAGCGAATTGTTTTTTTCTTATATCTATATACTTAAGCTTGTTGAAGTTTGTGTTTGATTTTTGGTGCAGTTGTCAACGTTGTTGACTTCCGTGAAGCTTCTGACGGGCTCGAATCCCAATTTCTCGAGCTCTTTTCTTTCAAACTCGATATATCGATTCTGTTGAATGGCATAGTTTTTTTGTGGTGTCTCAAAGCTTGCTCACACCATTTCGATACATATTTACAAATCATAAATAAAAATTTGAGTAGATAAATACTTTGCATTTGAATAATTAAATAAATACAACACAGCTATATCTTTACAATTTGATATCATTCGGATTCAGACCGGTTCCACTCACCGGGGAGTAATTCAGTTGATGTTTGTCGCGAATTATATTAAATTGTGGAAATAGTTCTGCAAATTGTGTTTTATTAATTAAATCCAGGACCTGTTTCCCACATATTCGCTAGCATAACCAACTAATTGAACAGTCGTGAAGAACGAGTTCAGCCCTCGTCTAAATAATAAAAAATGAAATATTTATAGAAATTTGTGCTTTATTAATTAAATAAGTGAAAGTGTACACCTTAAAAGTTGTAAATACTTTGTTATTTTTACCCTAACATAACAGTTTATATATTAAGACACCGTTTCTTACCTAGCCATTTCATCATTATGTTTTTTGATAGGAGAATCTGTTGAAATGTTTGATGTCATATCTCTATAATGTTTTAAAACGGAAGCAAACAATATTTAACTTTTTTAAGTTGGTTATATTTATTTAACTGAACATAAATGTTGACAAAAGCCGGATTCTTTCCTTTGTCATAATGATTTTCATTTAATAGTCCTGTTTAAAACAGATTACGTTTAATTAAAAATAATCGCCAGAATAAATCCGGTTGATTTCACATCGTAATTGTTGAAATATATTTTATCCGTTTATTCACACAAGTGCAGAAAATCCGTTTTTACCGCCAGCCGAAATAATCCAATGAATCGCTTTCATTTTAAGCGACATAACAAAACATCATTGTTATTGTATAAACAATGTTTTGTTATGTTTTTGGTTCTGTTCACGTCGGAGCAGAGCTGCCAATTGCAGAAGGGCTTGCGTGAACGAGTCGCTAGATCCACGATTATTATGATTATTGTTATGCGAAAACAATAGACCTGCGACTGACGAAAATTTATTTAGCTCTGAATGAATCACTTCAGTAATCCAACGGAAATAATCTATGTTAATAGTTTAGGCCTTTACATAATTGTTGAATTATTTGAAATGTATGAATCTAAAGCAAACCATATTGTTCAGCATATTTTGATAGCTTAGGAACATAAGGACGTTACTACAAACTATTTTGATCTGAATGTACTGTTTTATCAAAAAATATTATAAAAGTTCAAATAAATAGCTCCATATGTACAGCATTATTTCAAAAACAAATATTGAATATTTTTTTTTTAAATATAAAACACTTCCAGTTCAATATTTTCGTATTTTTGCTCCCGTGTCCATTAGACCCCCAATTAAAATTCCTACTTTGTAAAGATTCTTTAATTATCCATGTAATTCTAATTTCTACACATTATATTATACATTATAATGTAACGAAAACAAATAATTACAAATCGATTTTATTAATATTTTGAATTTAATTTACTTTAAAATCAAATTCCCTCAATACCCAAACTGTTTTGTTTCTTTGCTATTGATTCTTTCGGTGCTGAAATTTTAATATTGTATAAAAAAAATAATGATAATAACAGTTCATACGATACTAAAACAATTTTTAGTATTATTTCAATAATATATGGGTTTTAAAATTCAAAACATAAAGCCTTTTCACCGAAAAGTGACCGATCACCGATCGTATTTCAACATCTGATTTCTCATATATTTGAATATATATTATATCATTGAATGAATCAGCATTTACTTGGTAGAACTCCAATATAACACGGTGAAAAAATAGCGATGTATTTTAGTTCTACAAAATTCTAAACTTCTAAATAATTTTGTAGAACTAAAATACATTGCTATTTTTTCACCGTGTTGAAATGCATCATATTCACTGGTTTCATAGGGACCGCTGGGCGTTTAAAGGTTAATATTGTATAGTATTTTAAAAAATGACGATAATAACAGTTCATACAATACTAAAACAGTTTTTTTTCTACAATATGTGGTTTTTAAAATTCAAAACATAAAGTCTTTTCACCAAAAAATGAGTTATAAAAAGGTTTCAAATTGATCGTATTTCACCATCTGATTTCTCATATATTTGAATATATATTATATTAAATAGAATCGTCCTCGTTCTGAGATATCTGGTTCATCTAATACACAACGAGATTGCAATTCCTCGTGTCTTAACTAACCGATTGCAAATAAAAATTCCTTGGTAAGCGAGGGCGGGCAATAAAGCTCTCAATTGTCAGGGTAGACGGACTGCCAGCTGAAACGGCGCGGAGTGGAGTAGAGTGGAGTGTCATCATTTAGCCGCTCCGTGTGAATCGCGGCTGCCGTTGCTCGACTTCACTTGCGGGAAATTATTGGCGAAATAACTAGCATAGCGAAATATCTTGCATACCGGGGCGGGGGCGCCCCTACTCGCAGCGCCTTGCCCCTCCGCACCGCACTGTCCACCCACAATCCCGAGATGAATATAAAATAAAACACCACTTTGAAAAAGCTTTCACCACACAAAGCTCTGCGGATTACGATGCGATTTTTTGGATTTTTAAGGCAGACATTCAACGCAATATGTACAAATTATAACATGAATAAATCATCTATAATTCAATATATTTAAATTGACTATATTATTTTTGACGACGAATTACTGCATCAAATAATTATTTCAACTCGAATGCTCGGAAAAATGTGAATCCCTACCTTGCAGTTAATTTTTGTGACCTGGAATTTTTAAATTTGAATTGCTAGAACTTTGTACGATTCCACATGTTTTGTCACTAACAACCCAGGTTTCACCATTCGGATGCCGAAAAGTGAAACCCGGCTCATGGATTCTTGGAGATGGAATTAATGCCATACTTTCATTCATGGAATTCTTGGAGATGTCATCAATGCCATACTGATTGATGGAGTTTCAATATCAAATTTGAATTGTTACAACTTTGTACGATTTCACATGTTTTGTCGCTAACGGCCCGGGTTTCACCTTTAGGTATCTTCAGGCATTCTATCACACGGATGCAACAGAACGGAAATCAGTGCTGTTATTATTAGATTAATATTATTAAATTTGTTTTAGCTGCAATTTACTACTTGCCTTAGGGTAAGTGTTTTCCTGTAATTAATTACTTTGGTATATAGACGATGCTAACTGTTTATCCCACGTCAGTTCTGTTGCATCCGTGTGATAGAATGCCTGAAGATGCCGAAAGGCGAAACCCGGGTCGTTGGTGACAAAACGCGTAAAATTTTACAAAGTTGTAACAATTCAAATTTAAAAATTTCATATTGTAAAACTTAAAATATTCTTGATAAAATGAATCATGTCTGATATTATTACACTGTATGGATGGATTAATGGATGGAAACTCGTAATTCACAATTCAATATTTAGCTCTACCAAATTTTATGGTTTCTGGTTAATTTTTTGTTACTCATAACCCGGGCTTTGCCTTTAGGCGACGACATCGTAAATTACAATTTAGTTTTTCTAAGAAATCAAGTAAACCCAAAAGGCACTGTTAATGAATCGTTAAGATTAATGCTTTGTATTTCAATGGTTAAAAACAATTGTGTGAGTTCATTGTAATATTTTGAGTAGCGGTAGTGAAATAACTTTCGTTTTGTTATTTAACTTTTTCCCCGCTGAGCATTTTAAAGGATATTCCAACGCTTAGACTTCAAAAATTAATTGAATAGTATTGGTTTGAAACAATATTATTCAGTTTGTCCAAAGGTTTTAACCACTGTTAATTCATATATTTTCGGGTATCAACACAGAAAAAATAGCCGTCTCAACAGTTGAGACGTTAGCAATCATAGGGTTAAACATGCGATTTTTTTCTATTAACTTCCAATTGCTTGAGAGCAATAATTAAGTTTAATGTCTTTATTACAATAATACAGGAATTCTGGATGTGAAACCGAAGTTATTTTTTGTGATTTTAATCATAAAATGATTTGGAGTTTTAAAATACTAAACATATTTTTAATCGATTTTGAAATCAATTAAGTTTTAGCGATATGCGTAACACAATCGATATCTCTTCTTTTTAGTCTTAAGTTGAAAGATATTGAATGCCTTACTTTCCTCAATCGATGTTGATATTTTGTAAGCTAAGCCAAAGATGTGGCGAAGTAAATGTAACGTCTTTTCGTCTGTTTGTTCACTAATATAAATTGAATCAAAAATGAATAACTTAATTAATGTCAATTTACCGTTTTCATCGGATTTTATCATGTATTTATTTCCTTTCACAAAAAACAACTATCCAATAAATAAATATCGCGTCGTGCTATATAGATTTTATTGATTATGGTCTTGTCACGAAACATCATAATATAATATTGCGTGAAAGTAAGCACGTAAAATTGCAGGGGTTTGATACACGAATGTCGCTAGATTTGAAACGAGATTTCACTGAAAGTAAAAATCCACATTCTACAATAAACTCCCAATACGCCTCAGGGGAAATAATAGTAAGGCGATCGGAGATTTAGCACTTAGAACAGTGAACAGAATTGAATCGACAGACGAAAGAGAGCAGGGCATGAGATTGCGTGAGGTTTCTTCATCCATTTATTTTGTCTCCGTTTTGACGAGCCCGAAGCAGGCCCCAATCCAGCATTTTCGCCGCCCTGCACGAAAAATATTTTTGCTACTCAAATTATGTTATATAACGTGATTTTTGACACAGTGATAAAATAGCAACAATGCAGTCCTACAAAACTTATAATGAAGATACTAAAAATGAATGTCAATTCAATCAATATTATTACTTATAGCGGTGGTAATTTTTAGAAGTACACCTATCCCTCGATTTACACGGTAGATAGGTTCATTAGAAAAACGTGTAAATCAAAAAGCACACAAAACCGCATAATTTGGTTGTTTTTTAAAATACATAAATAAAACAAAATTATTATAAAGTATGTACTCATTTTTTATTTACGAATATGAAGAACTAAACTTTTCAAGTCAAATTACAATTTGCGTCGCTGTAGCTGATGTCAATCTCAAGTCAAGAATAAACGCCGAATGGTTAGAGGAGACATACGTGCTGTGGAATGCATACAGTTGGATTAGAAATGGACTAACCCATTTGAGTGCCGGGGGCACACGAGCGCACGATCAAAAACAATTGGCGAGAAAATTGTTTCTGTTGATCATAATCAGTTATTTTCAACATTTTTTAATCCGTGTAAAAGCGATAACGTGCAAAACAAGTTCCGTGTAAATCGAGGGATAGGTGTAATTCTAAAAAGAAATGCATCCGAATATTATAAATAGATGGCGCCTCCCCAATATATTTTTTTTACAGAAAAATGTTTAAAACTGTCAATCAAATAATTTTTGAAAAAAAACAACATTTAAACAATATCCTGCAGAACAGCTACAAGACATTGTTAGTGAAAGTTTTGTATATAAGTTTTTTTGTGATTTGAAGAATTGGAATTTGTCCTGATTGTCGATTATTGTATGATTTTAAATAACCTTCAGTAATTTATCAATGATCACTCACAGCGTTTCTATCTCACATATATATTTTTTGCACCAATTTTCCCCGTCCCTAAAATCTGCCGCCCCTGGCAAGCGTCACGTTTGCCCCCTTTTGTTTTTAGATCTGGGTCTGGTCCGAAGAGTCACAGCTCTCAATCGTAGGATACGAATCAGCCAACTTGTGGTAAAGTCATTATCCTTTATTATGATTACAAGTAATAGATAAGAAAAACAGCTGCGTATTTATGTTGACATTACTGTAGCTCTAATTATAAAATAGTTATGATTTGTAGACTGGTGAGAAAAAAACATGAAAACCACTCCACTTTATGGGCACAGATCATTTTCCCATGAATTTATATTATATCTTAGTAGAGTAACAGATACATTCGTCAGCCAGCCTTTAGTGATGCACCACTCATTATTAAATAAACTATCTACTGTAAATCAGACATGTTTGATGACCATATCGCAATTTATTGATTGAATTGGCATTTACTTAGTAAAACTCCATTATAACGCGGTGAAAAATAGCAATGTATTTTGGGTCTACAAATTTTTATAAGATATAGTTGATAGATATTTCGGCTCACGCTATCGTCAGAACTATATTTAAACGAACATTTGCTTATCTATATATAGCTGTGTAGAAAAGGTACACAATACATCTTCTCTCCTGTTTTAACGACCTAGCTTACTTTGCTAGCAATAAAACTTAAATTTTTAAAATTATTACGGCAAGTTCAATGAGCTTACGTATTGGACGGAGATGGTTTATTGGATGCGGATGGTTTATTACGGAAAAGAATTAGCCCCTCGCAATGGTCTGAGGAGCGGCGACAGACTTATATTAGTCTGTTCGTTAAGAGTTTCGTGTAATAATAATCTTTATCTTATAAAAATTTTGTAGAACTAAAATTTAATACATTGCTATTTTTCACCGCGTTATAATTCAATCAATAAAACAATAAATATTAATTAAATATTGTACGTTCTATCACATTATTTTACGTATTTGTGACACCACTGATCCTAATACATTAGACTCCATCTATCGTCACTATATTATCTTTACTTATCTCAGCGATGAGGTCAATGAGTTTTCTTGTTGATTATATTCTAATATTTTTTTGAATACAAAGTATGGGAAAGAATGTACTTAAATCTACCGAAATAAAAATTGCATTTATCTATCGCCAGACTCGCGATATATAGGCCAACTAATTATTTAATTATGGGCTTGTCAATACAGTGTGTAAAAATATTTTTCTTTAAAAGACGACCAGCTCCTTGTACAATAAAACTATCGAATAATACATTACTTTTCGAATTATGAAAATATGAATACATCAATAGTCATAAATTGTCATATTTTTACATAAACATAAATTTTACTTGAATATGATCTATGTTTCCTATATATATTTATTTGGCTGTTTGTTTTGATCTTTAATGCATGTTTCATCGCCAAAGATATCAATCAAAAAAACAATCGGTTTCTTGGGAATACCTACTAAATATAACTTTATTTTTATTCATATATCATTCCGGTCGCGTCTACAATTCACAAATCATTCATAATATAACTCTGTAAGCTTTTCCGACTTTTTCCAATATTAAAAAAAACTACTAAATATTGGGAGATCAACATTGTATTGAACTAAAACTTCTATTGATATTCTTTAACTCCGGACTATATTGAATTAAAATTTATTATGTGTTGATTCTTTAAATGTTACGAATATCCGAAGATTATTTTCTTGATTATGACTGATGTCACAATAAAACAAACTATTAATTTATAAAAATATTACTGAAATAAATAAATGGTGTGATTCCTACTTTATGTAGTCAGTAATAATGATTTTTTGTTCTTTTGTTTGTATGTATGTCCTTTATGTATTGCTATATTAAGGATAGGAACTGTTTGAATCTTTCAAAATATCTTCTTTCCAGCCATGCAAAGGTTTCTGGATTACTACAACCATGTAACAACATATCTGAGCATTACAAAAACTGTTTCGAAACTATCAACCATGTCACACTTTCATAATAACATTTTGAAAACTATCAATTGTTTATAAACTAAATTTGATTTAACAGTAATCTTTTCACTGAATGAAACTACTCACCCAATTTGTTTACGTTGAATTAAATCAAGAACTATTGTTATTTTAAATAGGAACCAAGGTACATCCTTTGCGAATCTTTCACAGTTTGAGGTTATGAATTTCTAATGACATTTTGCAAACCATCCGTTGTAGCGAGTATTACAGTTATATTATTATATTATATTGTTCATGTGTCATTGCATCGTATGCCGGAAACTCTTTAGTTCCTCAAATGTCTGGATTCACATTTCTATCAACTCTAGTCTTAATAATTTGTAAGAAAATCAGCCTGACATAAAATAAAGACATTTCAATGTGTAAAACTTAAAATTCATACTGCTCAACGCTTAAATTAATTTTGTCTTTTCATATTAATTCCAAAATGGTAAAAATAATGATACAACTATTAGTACAACGACCCCGCAAAGCGTATACGTGCTTTGCCGATAAATTCAAATATATGTCGGTAAAAATAAACATCATTAATTGATTTTTAAAACGTTCGCAAATCAATTAGAAATTTACACTCGCGAATAGGGTGTCGGGAGGGAAATAAACGCGTGCTTTTATTTTGTCGATCAAGAGTGAAATTTTAATAGGGCGCGCGGCGTATTGAGCGACCCTCCCGATGTATATTTGGCCTCCCCTTCGCGCGCCCCATGATATCGAAAATGACAGGGAAATGGCGGCTTTCGATTTTGCCAACCTCACGACACAACACAACCTTTCGCCATAACACTTGTCGCTTTTATTTTACACAGAAATGCACTTTATTTTTGGTGGTAAACTCTGCGACTTGTTCTACTTGGGAACATTTCTGTGGCAATGGTTTGACATGACCAAATGTTAAACGAGTCATTTCATTGCTGATTGTTAAACGTAAACTTATTCAAGTAGCGTACTTCTCACACATATTTTTGTATCAATCACGGGGGCAGAAAAGTTTCAGAACTCAATCTTCTATCTAGTATGGCCGCATTCAAGGATTTTATCTATAAATAAAAGCAATGAAATTATAATTTTTAATGCAGTCAAATGCCGTTAATTTTACAACTCAGACATAGTGCACTTGCCAATTGTTATTAAATATAATTGAATCAGTATTTCTAATCGTTTTACGTTTTAAAACCTGAATGATGCTTCGCTTAACAAACAATCAGAGTGTTCTGGAAGTATTATTTGATTATTTGGATATTCAATGATTATTTGACTTTCTTAATATTTGAAACTGAACTTTTTGTGTATTTAATAAGTTGTTAATAGATCTTTTTACAATTCAGTCTTAAAAACTGTCGTTCATGAATCTATGCAAAAGTTTTGCTACACATTTATAAATCGACCACGTTACTTATGCGCGTGGAAACGCAGCACGGTGTGCATTTCCGGTCTGACACAAAAGTTTTTAGAGTTCGAAAATTTTAAATTCCCTATTATGCAGTAATTACTTTTACATAAAAATATTTATCTACAATAGGTTTCAATGTTCATAAATACCGTGGCTTCTTACTTATCATTTTTGCGGTCTGTTCGTTCGTTTTATAGGAGTTTCAAATTTAGTTTCATAAACCGCCGCATTTCCGGGCGCACTGTTATAGCGGTCGGTCAATAGTAGAATTTTTATTTGTAAAATTATTAAAAATCTTAATGGATTTCTACAAATTGACTGGAAGTCCAATCAATATGTTATAAAAATGATTCAACAGAGATTGAATGGTTAGTGCGATATGTTACAAGAAAAGCGTCTCGCAAGCTTTTATCCGCAGTATTAAATAGACCCTCTTAATAGAGTACGGCTAAAGTATTTTGATAAGGTCACTTGCCCCGCAACATTAAGTAAGATATTTAAGTGGCCGCGGGATGAAAGACGGGGGTCGGGCTCCAGGGCCGAAGCGCGGGACAGGATCGAGATTGCCCGCGATCACGATCACGTAAAGAGGAAACTCAGCGTCGCGACGCCATACCTTCGCAGACGTGTACTTGCTGTTGGGCGCCACTTCCACCTGCCCGCTATTTCATCGATTCTCCAACTATCGCGTGTTTGCATTTTGGATATCTTGTATTATGATATTATTGATGTTAGATGTAGTTATTTCCTATTCAAAAAGCATATAGACGTGTAATCGATCAGCTATAAATTTGGTTACACGTATTTATCATAATATAATATATTATAATATGCACTCCAAAAGTACTTCTCAATATATCGCGCCTTTTCTTAAATCTTTCTAACTCAAACTTTGCTTAATTTTTGTGACCAAAATAATTATTATAATTTATGATATCGACTAAATGTGCTTAAAGAAATTTCAATATCAAATTTGAATTGTTACTACTTTATACGATTCCACATGTTTTGTCACTAACATTTTAGACAGTTTTAGGTCAGTTCTGTTGCATCCGTGTGATAGAATGCGTGAAGATGCCGAAAGGCGAAACCATCTGGGTGACAAATTCAAAAAATAATTATTGACAAATAAACGAAACAAGCTTTCAGAAAGTAATGCACTAAACTGAATTTTTTTTTTATATTCGGTATACAAATTTTCATAAAAAAAATTCCATTGTGTTTACATAAAAATATTACTTGTTATTTCTTAAGGAAATAGTTACGGATTGTCACTGATTTTTTTTACTCAAAAAAGACAGCTAGACGTTACATTAAAACAAAGTTAATGTAAGAAGTGGGTCACAATTTCTCTGGTGGAACAGTGCGAGCTTAATATAAGCTTTTAAAACACCGATTAATATTTGTTTATTTGGTGAATTTAATTTTATTAATATTCTCACATGCACTATAGAGTGTTTCACCTACTCGAAATACATTGTTCACTTTATTTAATTTGTATTTTCTTCGTAGAGTTCCATCAAAATGAGGTTATATTCACAAAGAAAATTCCACAAACTATAATATTCACTATAATAAAAGCCTTATGCTCTATACTCTTAAACAATTAGAAATGAATTTATACCACCAAAGTTATAATCTTTTAAATGATCAGTCGAATTTAAACTCGTCACTCATACATCCCCATTATAAGAACTAATTTAATAAGACATAATCGTCAACCCTTTCCCTGATAAGCTGCGTTTAAGATATTTCAACAATGAGTACGTAAAATGAATTCAGAAAATTGTTAAGTGTTAAATAAAAATATGTTTTAAAACGCTAGCAGTAAGAAAGTGTCAAACTATTATATTAATTTGGAAGATTTGTTATGATTAATATTTTTGTTTGTTTATTTTCTTAGTACAATTCTCAATACAATTACAAATAATTTATGATATCGACCGAAGGTGCTTGATGGAATTTCAATATCAAATTTGAATTGTTACAATTTTGTACGATTCCACATGTTTTGCTTAGACGTCGACATTTTCAATTCTTCAGTTCAAGTTTTATCGTTTAAATATCCCATCATTCCACTGACGACATGTTTGCGTTGCAATACATGCTGTTTATTTCGCCTCTTTGAACAGAATAGCAATCCCATTACACAGTTATTGGCATCGCGTTTTTGTCCACCGTCGTTTTCAAAACGGAAACAAATAAACGAACCGTCTACGACTGCTCCATGCCGGGGACGGTAGTTGCGCGACTAGCTACGAGTCTACGAGTCACGCCACTTTTCCCCGAGGAAACGGCGCTACGCCATAGAATGTCACCCCCATTACACTCTTGGGATTACTTCAGTAAGAAAAATAACGTTTTTTTAATGGCCTGCGTTAAATTTACACCGTGTTGTTTTAATAACAATGTATGTGGATTTATAAAATAGAACGCTGGAGAACTGGGACCAGAAGAATTATTTCCAGCTTATCAGAAAATCGTCCAAATCTTACATCGGATGTTACTCACTTTTAAGGTGTTAACTGTCACTTCTTGGTGGAAAGGCATGATATTTTAAATAATAAAAACACATTTTTTAGTACTTATTTCCACAATATATTTTTTGATCAGGACCGGTTTCGCTCATCGCGAGCATTATCAACTGATCAGTTGATAATGCTCGCGATGAGCGAAACCATCAGATGTTACGTTTACGATGGTTTCATCGTTTTATAATAGTATCTCTTATTTCTTATCACATGCTATATTAATCGCATCTTTTCATAATATTATAATGTTTCAGTGATTTTAATCACACTTTTAAAACAGATGTATATGATATTTAAAATTATTAAGGAAAAGATAAATTATTTCATATGTAAAATTTGAATTGTTACATTTATTGATTGAATTAGCATTCACTTGGTAGAAATCCATTATAACACGGTAAAAAAATAGCATTGTATTTTAGTTCTACAATTTTTTTTTCGTCGTTTAAGTAATATGGCGTGAGCCGAAACAGCTATCAACTATATTTTAAAAAATAATTTTGTAGAATTAAAATACATTGCTATTTTTTTCACCGTGTTGTATTGTTACAACTTTGTACGATTCCATCAAACACCTTCAGTCGATATGGTAAATTATTTCATATATTGTCAAAACTTAGTTCGCTAAGTTAGAGTGTTATATCAAAAGTAATGCAAAACCTTATAATTGTAAAACAATGTGTATTTCATGATATGGTAGCCAATGTTGCTTCAAGCAATTTGGTTTTGAAATGGAAATCTTTTACGATTTACCCAAATACATTTTCGCAAAAAAGAATCGATGTTACAATAAAATAAAAAAAATCACTCATGAGCTTAATAAATAAAATAAAATGTATGAATGTACACATTAAAGCCTGCACGACTACAAATAAAAGTAAGAGATAGGCGTTTTATTGACATGGTTTTCAAAAAAAAAACTTTTGCGAACACTAAAATAGGATTTCAATTAAAAAACAACACACGAGAGGTGTAAAGTGTCACTTCTTGTTGAAAATGTATTTAGTTATATTTCCACAATTTGATGTTGTTATGACGAAGAGCGATTTCACTCATCACGAGCATTATTAACCGATACAGCACAAATTAAAACAACACTAGTTGTAAACATTTTTGAGCCAATAATTACCAGGTTTCCAAAACCGATCGTTGTAATGTAAATTAGACAATGCTCGGTGTGCCGCAGCGCATTTTTCTGATAGAACAAAAATCGTATAATTCGTCTACACGTGGAAGCAGAAATAAATAATTTTTCGTCGGAATTATATGTCATACGTATATATATTTATATTATATATACGATCTACAATATAAAACGTAAATAAAGTAAAACAACACAGAAAGAATGATTTTTAACAAATTTTTGGATATTATTAACCATGAATATGACCAACCCTTATCTTAATTATATAAAGTTTAATTATAATGCATGCGTAATTGGGACGTTAATTTTTATTGAAAATAAATATGCATTTTATCATGACCTTGATTCATCATTGTGGAATTTGAATTGTTATAACTTTGTACAATTTCAAATATTTTGTCACAAACGACAAGGATTTCGCCTTTTGGCATCTTCAGGAATGCGATCACACAGATGCAACAGAACAGATGGAATCGTACAAAGTTGTAACAATTAAAATTTTATATTGAAATTCCATCACGCACCTTCAGTCGATATCATAATTCATGATTGCGGGTTAATAATATTATATTTTCTTTTTTTTCAGGTAAGGATATTGTCATGTATACAACCACTCGTCGTACATACCGCTCGTCTCACGACATTGAAAGGAAGGTACATATTTTACTAATTACTTTAATGATGTATTTGAAAAGTTTTTCTTTTCGTATCGAAAAGTATCGTGTGTTCAACTTAAGAATTCGGTGACAGCCCACCGCTGGAGCGTAAATTATTCAATATAAAATGAATATTAAATTAAACGGCTCGACCACGTGTGGTTTTCAAAAACAACCCTCTGTCATGTGTCCGTCAATTATACTTTTCATAACCCTCAAATTTACTCCACGTTTCCTCACCCCTCCCGCACTCCAACAAACATAACCAGGCATTAAGTATTGAAATAGGAAATTCGGAAATTTCCAGCGATGCGCGCGTTTTGAAAAACACTTGAAATTTTGGATTCTGGACGAAGAGGTTTAACACTGCAAAACCCGATTACAGTAATAATCAGTTTGAGTGGCGAATATTTAACCCGTTCCTTGTCGAGCCAAGCAAAAGATATTTGGACACCGAATATTAAAAAGATGAGTTGTCAACATTTAATAGGTAAATTTTGATACCAACTGAAGCTGCTTGATTGAATTTAAAATTTAATAGCCAAACAACACTAATCGGGGTTTTTTTTAACTGTACGCAATAAAAAAATATCATTTCTTGCAATATAAATTGAAATAAATAGTTCTTTCAATTCTCTTTTAACTCTTACAATACTATGATCGAAATATCCTCTGAGACGATGAGGAGATTCACCAGGCTCCCGAAATGGCCTGTTCTCCCACACAAATTGTTAATATTTGCTAATCACGTTATAAAGGAATTACATAATACAAATTCAAACTCAGCGCCTAAGTGCTTGCATCTTTTTAATAAAGGTCGCAAGATGACGGCTTTAGAACAGCCGGAAATCGATATAGATCAACTATCACAAAGGATTCTTGACGAACAAAATAATAAATGTCGATCGCCATTGCTTAACCCTTCACGGGGGGCTGTATTGTTTCCGTAATAGACCATTTCCGTGCCATATGTAAACTTATTGATATAGCCGCTTTTTTAGTTTCATTTACAATTTTAAGGCTTATTGCAAGCAAGAAACAAGCTATGTCGTTAAAACAGGAGAGAATCTTCTCTATACATCTGTATTGTGTACCTTTTCTATACAGCTATATGTAGATTAGCAAATGTTCGTTTAAGCATAGTTCTGACGATGGCCTGAGCCGAAATAGCTATCAACTATATCTTAAAAAGAATAGAAGAACTAACATACATTGCTATTTTTTTCACCGTGTTATAATGGAGTTCTACGAAGTGAATTCCAATTCAATCAATATACTTAAACGACCTTTTTATCAATTCGTTTAAAATGACTGAATTAAATTTTGATACATTTGATGTTGTAATATTCTTTACATGACTCAGCAGGGAGAAGGATAATCGTAGAAAAATTTGTTTTTATATACATAAAATTCGTATCTTCTCCTCGGCGATGATATTGATATTTTTAAGATAAACATACCCCCTATTATTTGTATGGTAAATAAAACACGAGGCGAAGCGGGCTGGTATGTTTCGTGGCGCGTCATTCAGTCGACGGTTGTTCAAATTACATGAATACAGATTGTTCAGATTGTTCTGGTGCACCGTGTGCTTATGACACATTCGAGGGAAGCCATTTAGATAATATGGCGAGGCCGGATCTAAAACATACCTGTCACCCTGTTCCAGAACAGGATGTGACAGCCAATCGAGCTTCAGGTCTCTGCGTTTCAAATATTATTATACATCCGCTCAAACGAATGAAATACCTAATTGTCATACAATTATCATTATTAAGCTTCGCTGAAGATGTCCCAGTAAAACTACTGATTTGTTCTACAGTATAATGGCAAGATCCGTGAAGGCACTCGATACTATCTTTTTGTTACTGTCTTTATTAAAATTCTATTAAATAATTCTAATAAAAACTAAAATTCTGTCTAAATTTTGTGATCATTATACAACAAATATAAATTTCGTAGGTGCTATAGAATGTTACGCTTTATGGTAGTGACAATGTCACCGAAAGAAATATTCTTTTAATCATCTACAAGTACATCGCATATTGTACACATATTTAATCATTAAAGACTATTTAATTAATATAATTAATAAATTATCCATTCAAAATCTGTACACTTGCACGAGGCTTATCTCTCACGATCAGGATTTCACCGTTTGGTATCTTCAGACATTTTAGTATATATTAAATATACACTCGAACTGACTTCCAACTCGCAAAAAAATTACCCCCGAGACTACGAGTAAAATTCATTTCATATACAAATTAACTTTCATTACTACAAAGTTGATTTTTGATGATAGTCAAATTTAACTGCATAATGAGTAGCAAAGATGTTGAAGGGTGAAACTTGGGTAGTGAGTGAAAAAAATGTGGAATTCGTGTAGATTTGGAACGATTCAAATTTAAGTTTGAAATTCCATGAAGCAACCTATAACAGATCGATATTCATTTTTAAGGTGTTAACTGTCACTTCTTGATGGAAAGGCATGATATTTTAATTATTAAACACAGTTTTAGTACTTATTTCCTCAATATATTTTTTATCAGGACCGGTTTCGCTCGTCACGAGCATTATCAACTGATAACTGAGAATTCTGATCAAAAATATATTGTGGAAATAAGTACTAAAAAATGTGTTTTATTAATTAAAAAGATCGATATTCGATAACAGCTATGAAACAAGGTGAAAAATTCTGCAAAATTAAATATTATATTAAATAATATAATAATTTATTCTTTCCTTACTAAATTATCATGACGATTAAAGTAAATTAAATCTATTAGAGAATAAATGTTTATTATCCTGATACCTTGTTCGTTTTATGCTTTCAAAAGGTTTTTATAAGCATTTGACACTATAAAACGATAGTTCTAAAAATGTACAGTATATAAACGTTTTGAAAAAACAGTAAATGAAACTGTTGAATTTATGAATGATCAATCTACAATCAATGTCTACTTGATTACGCTCATTGTACACACTATCGATATCGGAATGCTTATCACATTTGACTTTGTGATTTCTGAACTTGTGCTAGTCTAGTAACCAACTAGTATACCTTATAAAAAAAACAAATAAAATATCGTGACCAACCCGCATAAACTTGTTAAAATATTTCTCGTCGCAGGAAAACAAACACGGTTGCCGCTCGTTTTCAAAAATTCATATAAATAAATAATGGGAACTTATAAGGGAAGCTTTTTTATTTGAAAAATTCCAGAAGCTAGTCTCATTAATGAAAACAAACAATTTCGTTTACACTTTCTTTCGTGCGACTGTTTTAATTTACCTGAAGGTAAATAATGTTCTTGTGAGTTATATTGACGCATTAAATAATTTTATAGTCTTTCGTGTTCGGATGCATATAATAGGAAATAATGTATTTTGCAGTTTTGAGAATAAAAACACTGCCCTTATTTAAGTAAATGAAATTTAAAATCCATTTAAAATATCTATATGTATAATAACAATACTTAATACGACAAAAAGATACCAAACATAGTTAATGGACCGATTCAATTGAAAGCTCATAAAATAATAAATTTAATTAAGGTTATATTAAGGCTATTTTGACACTTGGTTGTGTTTGTCAAATAAAGAAATCTCAAAAGAGAAACGTATCTAGCCACATATTTCTTTGGGCTAATATCAGTCAAAAATGATAATTCTGCCATCCTTAATTATAGCAAATTCTACGTTCCGTATATTTTTTCGAGAAATCGTGGACAGGAATTGTTTGTTCTTCCAAAGTGTAGAACCAGTCTGCCAATTGTTATAGTATTAACAATGAGCAACAATATTCCTTTGGATGTCGACATATTCCATGTGGACAAAAGTGAGTTCAGGCGAATACAATTTTTTGATGTATTAACTCGTTCCCTGCTGAGAATTTTAAAGCATATTCCATCGCCTAGACTTCAAAAATTTATTAAATAATACCGGTTTGAAACAGTCTTGTTGAATTTATCAGTTCAAATCAAGCAATGCATTAACTCAAAAATTAGCGAGTACGAGAATGTTTTAACCACTGTTAATTCATATTCTTTCGGGTATCAACTATCAACACAGTAAAATCAGCCGTCTCAACAGTTGAGATGTTAGCAGTCAGAGAGTTAATGTAGATTTTACAGGAGCATGGTTGGTTGACTTTCTTATTATTCTTGTTTTTTGTTTTGTTGTTTATTTCCTTAATTTTCAGCATTATTTTTCATTAGTATTTTGACGTTGCAAAAGTAATAAACTTTTTTTTTCATAATCAAACACACCGAAAAAATCTTATTTTACATAGAAATAAATCTTTTAAAATATTCCATAAAAATGATCCTAACGAAAAGAAGTTTGAAAAAAAACACATGTTAAAATTGTCTCTAAGTAATGCATCAAACATTTGTCATGCCACCTCCGTTTGTTGCGTCCGTTACATATTATAATATATATTCCAACACCACGGGCAAGACTCACCGGTGAGTCATGCGAACGAGTTAATAGTAAGTAATTGAATGATACATATTCAATATTGAAAACATTATTTTTACAGTGACGGTAAAAAAATATTGATGTGATTATAAAGTGAGGTAAGGTGAAGCGACGTGAAGTATTGTGATGATAAATGCATTGGACGGGTTCAAGGAAGCGTTGGCAATCGGCCGATTCTCGGGTTACCGTCGAACAGCGAGGATATCGGGTTCATTTACCGGCGACAACAACACTAACAGATGACTTTACCAACCGACTTCCACTCGCGTGACTATGTCTTCTGTGTTTGTCGACGGTACAACACGTGTTCTTTGATAACATGCTGCCTACTCACATAGACAAACCGTGGACAAAAAAAGGTGAATTAGTTTAAGGCGCATAATGTTTTCGTCAACAGTCACTTGTCCAAAAACTCGAACGAAATTATTCTTGCGTCAAAGCTATTCTGGTAAATTTGATGTATTGTTACTTCCGGAATATATACTTTCAATGGACCCTGGAATAAGCGAAAAATGCAGGAACCGATAAATGTTGGAAATAAAAAAAGAATTCGCCGCTCCTCAGACTATTGCGATGAGCTTAATGCCTTCCCGTAATAAACCATCTACATCTAATATTTAAGCTTATTGGAATTGCAGCCTGATTAGTTTCATTTACATTTTTTTTCTAGTTTTATTGCTAGCAGGAAATAAGCAAGGTCGTGAAAACAGAAGAGAAGATGTATTGTATACCTTTTCTACACAGCTATACATACATAAGCAAATATCCATTTTAACATAGTTATGACGATGGCGCGAGCCGAAATAGCTATCAGCTATATATTATAAAAAAAATTGTAGAAGTAAAATATATTGCAAAATTTTCACCGTGTTATTATGGAGTTGGCAAATAAAACTAAAAAAATATTAAATGTAAATGAAACTAAACAGGCGGCAATTTCAATAAGCTTAAATATTGGACGGAGATGGCTTATTATGGGAAGACATTAGACCCTCGCAATGGTCTAATATGTTGGTTGTCCCACCGTCACCCGTTATGTGTATGCAGCTGTTGTTACACGGCCGCCTTCCATAACGCAATACTAATAAAAAGAATCGATTTTACTCCTCATATTCTTGGCCCGATACAGAGTTGCACGGACCGATCGTTAAACCATGCACTACTGTGCTTAAAAGAAGAGAAAAAAAAAGAAAGAAAAAAAAATGTGACATGCTCAGCCACTTAGTCTACGTGATATTAGGTATCCTGTGTATCTGCGTACTGAAAATCCGCCGTGGCGGGAGAGTTTAATGTGCTACGCGTTGAATCTAAAGACGAATCGAGAATGTCTCGTTCCCCGTATGATCTTGCAAATTTATCGAATGTCTCAAAGTTGGCCATGGTTGATACTAAGTCAGCGTGGCCTATTGGGCCCGTATGAGGACGGACCTCAGCAAACAGCTCTGTTCGTTCGGCATTCATCTCGGGGCAGTCCCACAGTACGTGATTAGCGTCCTGGTGGTTGTGTCCACAAGTGCAATGGTCTAAGGAGCGGCGACCGACTTATATTTGTTTGTTCATTTAAAATTTCGTGTGACAATTGATATCTATTGATTTCCAGCTGTTCCAAAGCCGTCATCTTGCGACCTTTATTACAAAGATGTAAACACGTAGGCGCTGAGTTTAAATTTATATTGTGCGATTCTTTTATAAAGTGATTTGCAAATTGTGAATCTGTTTCTTTACTATTGAACGATCTTACATGTTCCTTAGCTCGAGTCGATATCGCAATGTGTTCGAAGAATGGCAGGGCGGGGACGAACCGGTCAACAGTAATATGAGCGGACAGATTCCTGCGCGATCAAATTTTCATTCCTCACATATAAATTCGAAAATTATTACATCGTTTCTGTTTTATCTCTTCGCATGGCCTTATATGAAAGAAAATTATGTATTATATGGATGTGATTAGTTTTCGTATTAGATTTCATAATTTAATCCGACCCGGCCACTGTTTACGCTTCTGGTGACGAAGTCCAAACTTATAGGTGTCGTATTAATGATTTCGTCATAGACGTGTTGGTAATACGTTACATCGAAATTCTTTACCTCTATAAAGATATGATATCT
Source organism: Himalopsyche japonica (assembly GCA_028555115.1). Taxonomy (NCBI): domain Eukaryota; kingdom Metazoa; phylum Arthropoda; class Insecta; order Trichoptera; family Rhyacophilidae; genus Himalopsyche; species Himalopsyche japonica. The sequence goes on from JAHFWJ010000705.1 coordinate 1,357,493, forward strand.
GATAATTGTTACTCATAATACTACATAAACATTTGTATTTAGTTAAAAAAAACAATATTTAAAAAAGTACAATTTTTTTATAATATACGATAATAATGGATTTATGTCAATAATGAAATAATTTTTATTTATTGAAATGAGCCGATAATAAAGTGGCTGATGTTGAAATATTTAGATATACCCAGTCCTTTTTTTACCTACGAGTCCTTCACTCGTTTTTACGCAATTTTTTCCCAAAATTTGTTTTAAAGAAGAAATTTATGTATGATGCTAGGCATGTACGTTTCATTATTTTTTTAAATAAAAAAATATGTGTATTTTTAAAACTTAAATCATATAAGTGAAAAAAATATATTGTTAGAGTCTCATTATATTTTATAAGCAATGAAATATATATTATTTTTTTGCACGAATTTTAAAGAGCAAATTTTGGTTTTTCATACGTTTCTGGTACTTTTTCACGCGATATTTTAATTTTTGGAACCAATTTATCAAATTATATGAAAGTTGCGATTTTTTTACGCGTTTTTTTTTACGCGCCGTTTTCTGGAACCAATGTATCGCGTAAAAAAAGGACTGGGTGTATAGTTTGAATATTAAGTATGTTAATTTTTACTGAGAAAATAAATAGACCCAATTTGTAAAAATCAACAAGTCGTTAAAATACGTCCATTGGATAATTAGGCATAATAAAATTACACATTATGTGAGTAAGTTCTTTGGCATCTGTGTGATATTATAGAATGCCTGAATCACGGTTTACGAGTGTTAAAGATGTGGAATTGTACAAATATCAACAATTAAAATTTTATATTGAAATTATGTCAAGCATTCGCATACGATATGGTAATTTCAGAGATAGGGCGTTTTCAAATATGTATTTGAATACTTAAATAATCGTTTAATGATATTTTAAACTTGAATACTACGCAAATGATGCACCGGCTTACTATTGCATTATTCATACTCATAATTTATTTAGCTTACTAATTATGACACGTGTCAACTGTTAAACAGAAACAAATGACAGATTTTTATTTATAAATTTCGATCGCAATACAACGAATTTGCACTTACCTGACTCGCAGCGAACGAGTGATATTTATAAACGAGTGGCGCACGGTCCATTTATGCGCAACCCTTATAATTTTAAATGTCAATAGTATAATATGTATGTATTATTGTAGTTTAATATCTCATTCACACGATTGATTATAAACAATACCTCCTTCGACGAACTGTCGGCATATAAATCATGGATTCTGATTGAAATATGCTTTTATCGCGGATACGTGTTTATAGTGGCTCAATCTCCATCGTGGATGCGGTTTCTCTTTTTTTCTTTTCTTTGGACGAATTGCCTTAGAGGCGCTTTAGATAGAAAGTTTTTGTTTATTATTTTCAATATATTTATTTTTATATTTATTTAAATAAATACATTATTAGTGTCATTGCTTTTCATACGATGCGAATAACCTAAGTAATAATGAATATGTATAAACTTAATTTATGATATCGACTGAAGGTGCTTGATGGAATTTCAATATCATATTTGAATTGTTTTACGACGTTAATGAAAATTATCACAGGCAATTGAGTTAATTATTATTAGATTAGTATTATTAAATTTGTTTTAGCTGCCATTCACTGCTTGTCTTGGGGTGTGTGTTTTCCTGTAATTAATAACTTTGATATTTCAACGAAGCTAACTGTGTATCGTACGGCAGTTCTGTTGCATTTGTGTGATAGAATGCCTGAAGACGCCGAAAGGCGAAACCCAGGTCGTTATTGACAAAACATGTGGAATCTTACAAAGTTGTAATAATTCAAATTTGACTATAGACTTGTTGATGTGGCGTATGATAATAATAATTGCGATTGTATGTTCAAAAGTAGATCTGTATTATTTTTTTCGTACAGTATCCCCCGGTTAAAAAGTCATGCCACTGCTTTATGCATATATTTTAGTATGTTAGGGAATAGATGTGTATGTTTCGTTCGATGTTGTGCATAACTGTCACATAGCAGAACTGTCAACTGCACAATTCGCGATGAATATATTTCCTATATTATTTAGTCAGTTTATTATTTTTCGAAATCCACTCTCATCCTTTATAAAAGCAGTTGTCAATAGACATTGTCACCGGCAGAATTCAACAACGGTACATACCTGCCTGCCCACCCGTGCGCTTCTAATAATAAAAACATAGCTTATTTTTTCGTGATATTGTTAGGGGTTGGTTTGACGTAAAGCTATTCCGAATGTTGCAATCAATAATGCATAAAATGTGAGACACACCGTCAAATAGCGGAATGGAATTGTTAATCCAAATAAAAACTGACGGATATTAAATTAATTTAAAATGACTACCTAGGGTGTTGTATTATTGCAAGACTGATAGACAGTAAACTGCTTTCAGGTTAAAATAAAAATTCATCGACGTTTTTCATTCATTTATTACCGACGTATCACTCGTTCGACACAGATGAAGGTAATAAAATATTGCATCAAAATATCGGGTACTGGTAATTTTACAATACAACAAACAAATTCTCAGCCAACTTTCGATGAACAAGCAAAAGTTTACAATCTCACTATTCCAATTCTAGCAATAAAACGTCATACGATACTTCAAAATCAGTATGTACGTATGTACAATGTTGTAAATTTTCCGAATTCGAATTTCATGATTACCGAATCTATAATTAACAAAAATAATAGTTAGAACTTTGCACAAAACGCTGTTTGGGAACCTCACTGTAACTTATGTGTTGTTCAAGTTTGGTCCCCAAAACAGTGCAAACCGCTTAAGGGTGTTAGGTTGACGTCAAAAGAAAAACTAAATCCTCGAAATGTAATAAATCATCATTCAAAGATCGTGAGACAGTGCAAAGTGGGTTTATGAATTGACAATTTGCAGTGAATCCTGAGACGACTTTTAAGCAAACAGAGAAGAATTCTGACGAAAACCCCATGTCAAACTATCTTTATATTCTCAAACAAACATGAATACAAGCACTTTTTATAAAATACATATTATTAACCCTCTGGCTGCTCGTTGACGAGTCAAATGTTGAGACGACCGATTACAGTGTGTTAAGTGTACACGTAATATATAAAAGAGTTACAATTGTTAAAATTTTGTTTTTGAACTAATTTGAAATTTTTCCTGAATTCTTATTATCTGACTGACTGAATTAATTTTTGAAATATTCTGTAGACTAGTCAAAACTTCAGTATTATATATTATACAAAAATCCGTTTCGGCTCCCAATTTAGAACATATGGCTACCGTTTGCAGGTATCATTTGTTCGGCTTCTGTTTCAACAGAGAGACTGGGTGTACAGTGTTTAAAAACACTTTTTTTCCAGGAGGGTAGAACACGTGAAATTACCCCCGTTTTACAAACAAATAAAAACTGTTTAAGAACCTAGTACTAATTGACTTTGTCGGTTTGACATTTACTTCCCTCTCCGCTAGCTCTTCGACCCACCCGCCTCCGCCCGTGCGGCGATTGAAAAACGGCTTACGCCTACTTTTACAAATTCAAGCAGGTATTTGAAACGTTGCGGTTCTCGAGTGGTGTTTGAAAAACCGTCGACAGAGCGGGGTGCTGCGATTTCTCACTCCTCACAGCCTGTGATGCTCTTGTACGAAACTATGTACCTTCTTATCCCGCCACTCCCGAATAGCTTCCTGCGATACAACCAGATAGCGTAGATATGCGATTTATGTAAAATTGAAGACCCGTTTGCGGGGAAAACTTCTTTTTTAACTATTATTTTCCATTCTCAATAAAGAGATGTTTGCTCAATAAACGAAGGGAGTATTAAATATAACCATTTTTATTAAAACTCAGAGTTTATAATATGATGTAATGAAAGTTTCTTTCGTCCAAATTAAACAGAATATACGTACGTTTATTATCAGTCATTTCACACAATACATTTCGAAGACCTACAATGTTAAAACTTTTGATATCGTGTACAACCCTATAAGTTAAAATCATGCGATATGGCTGACGCTAACTGGCTGCTAAATTATACATATTTTAGAAATAGAGCAGGATTCAAAAAATGCTATTTTAATAACTCAAACTATGGTTAAGTCGCTTAAAAGTGTTAAATTATAATTTAAATGATACAGATATTTCATATCGTGCGAATACTTGAATTTAGACGAATTTAAAATAGAATTATGAATTGAAAAATATTAGGAGGGATGCGTAAAGACACATAAAAAATTATCATTATTTTTAATAGTAATGAGGTACACTTTTTTGTAGTGCTTTCAAAATTTTACGATTAGAGTAGAACCTCGATTATCCGGACAAATTGGGGATGAAAACAGTCTGGATAATCGAAAAAAATCAAATGTATTCAGTATTCATCATTTTTATTTCTATAGATTAATGAATAGCTTTTATGCAAAAATATTTTTTATCGCTAGAAGACGCTACCTTTTAATTTTGATGCTGCCAAATCACGAATGCTCTCAAGACATATAAGTTGTCCTAAATTGCACTCTAATTGACTCTCAAACCACTTCATGGTGACATCTAAACACTGAAAAGTTTCAGTATGTGTTGGATCAATGTCTCCTCTCTCACAAATCTCTTTTTCATTTTGTTCATCTGAGGCAGATATTTCTTCAATTATTTCCTTATCATTCAAAATTTATAATTCAGAAACAAACGTTCAATGCATATCGAATTTGGACGATTACAGACCAATATTTTACTCAAGACTTGTTGGAATAATTGCATAAAAAACAAATGCAAAGATTAAAATGTTAAGATTGTATTCCATCATGTTCGTAAACAGTTGACGCAATTTTCCACGTGCATATCAGCAAATACGTAATGTTTATGTTTGTTTTGACCTATCCAGATAATCGAGGTTCTAATATAGTTGATTATGTTCGAGTGAAATTGTTGAAAAATTGGTGTCTTATTTAATTAACGATGACGCATTTCCTACAAAAATAACAGTAAAAACTTTTTTTAATTCATTACTAGCCAATGGTTTTCTGCCATAAGAAACGCTTTCATAAAATAACATAGGATAGAGCCCACGCAAGAGTGTGTGGAATAAGTAAGTTGAGTGTTTGAGTGTGTAAGTGAGTGAGTGAGAAATAAGATGGAAGCATTTAGGGAGCATGATTCGATTATTTTACAATTAGCTGAGCAAATGAAATTGGTAATTCGAGGCGACATCTTGGGGTGGGGTGGCGCTAATGTACTCCATCTTGCCGGCGTCCCGCCGCCCCCAATAATTACGTAATGAAAGCCTTCGCAAAGATTTCGCATTTTAAATAACACCGTCTTATTTTCACATCCATCCAATTCGATGACAGATCAATCATCGAAAAGACATTCCGAAAAACGTTCGTCGATCTGAGCGATTCGACTGTTTTTAAACTGAGTACACTCAAACCTCTTTTTGTGCGACTTTTTTCGTGCGATTTCAAAGTTATGCGATTGTTTTTAATTAGATGCGTGTTGTTCGCAACTGCACTGCGCTACTTACTTCTTCCAAAGAAGAGTGCGGTTTTGAGCCATATAGCAAATCGCAACGAAAATAATTATTATTCCTAGTGGATGTCTGGTATTAGAGATTCCAGGCATTCTTAAAATTGTACCAATTATGCAAGACACCCATAACATGTTATTCCTTAATAAAATAAAGTAAATAAAGATTTAAAATTGTTTTTTATATCCTATTGTTTTCCTATTTTTTATGAACTTTTTTGTGCGGTTTTGGATATATTTTGTACGACAGTTTCAAAGATATGCGGTTGGAACGTATCTTCACTTTTTGTATGAAAACCATAGCTTTTTTTGTGCGATTTACCGTGGAACGCATTTTCCGCACAAAGAAGGTGTATGACATTTAGATTCGTTTTCTAAAACGCAGTAATCCCGAAGAGTATTGTTTTATTTATATGAATAAAAGCAGGTCTTGTTTGTCTTTCATTTATTTTATCAACTCAAACAACCAATTGAAAAATAACATTGGACAAAATGCATACCATAATAAATATGCTTCAGACGTAAATCATTATTTGTCAAGTATGTCAACGTAAAAATAAGTTTCAAGTGAAAATATAATATTTCAAAAAGTTCTGTCCTGTCAACAGAATCGTCTTAATGTTGTCTACGGTTGCAATGAAAGTTGAGGAACGAATATAACATAATAGCATTGGAACGAATCAGTTAAAATATACAATATGTTGATACGTAGACGTATATTTCAAATGATGACAATGTGATAAGATTTGATGAGAATAATATGCGATACGACACCAGTAAAATATATTTTTTTTATTTGAAATATACCGCCACTGCTTCTTTATATAAAACTAAAATATCAACTAATTTGGATTATTGAAATTGTGTACAATTCCACATGTGTTTTGTTTCCCATAAAAATCTCCAACAATTTACCCATAAATGTGCATAAAAATTCATTACACTGTGATAAAAAATGTACAAAGCAAGCACATACAAAATACAAATTACGATGTATAGCTTCTGCATTACTTAATTTTGCATGACGTATATCAGCCTTCGGAAATCAGTGGTCGACGAACGTTAATAATAAAAACACGTTTTCAAGTACTTATTTCCACAGTATATTTTTTGATCAGGACCGATTTCGCTCATCGCGAGCATTATCAACTGATAGAATACAATTTACGAGCAATTCTATTTATATAAAATATCTGACTTAAAGGTAGGTAGCAGGTATAAAAAAACCATGGGTTCAAGAACTAAGAAACTATTTACAGGAAATCATACAATATTTATACAAATAATGTAAATTAGCATACAAATTAAATTTATTGATTGAATTGGCATTCACATGGTAGAACTCGAATATAACACGGTGAAAAACATAGCAATGTATTTTAGTTCTACAAAATTATTTTTTTAAATATAGTTGACAGCTATTTCGGCTCACCTATCGTCAGAACTATGCTTAAACAAACAAACTAAGATATGTCTATCACCATTGCTTAACCCTCTGCGGGGTGCGTCTTTGTTTCTGTAATAAACTATTTTTTTATTTCCGTGCCATATGTAAACTTATTTATATAGCCGCCTAGTTTCATTTATAATTTTTAGTTTTATTACGAGCAAAAAAAAAGCTAGGTCGTTAAAACAGTAAAAAAGATGTATTGTGTACCTTTTCTATACAGCTATATATAGATAAGCAAATGTTCGTTTAAGTATAGTTCTGACGATGGCGTGAGCCGAAATGGCTATCAAATATACTTTTAAAATAATTTTGTAGAACTAAAATACATTGCCATTTTTTTCACCGTGTTAAAAATTAAATTTTCACAATCACTTGATTTCAAATAAAATCCCTAGTAGATTATTAATTTTACCTTTAACTCAAATATTTTGTATAAATAGACTTGTTTGTAAATTTTATTCTATCAGTTGATAATGCTCGCGATGAGCGAAACCGGTCGTGATAAAAAAATATATTGTATAAATATTATAAATATCTATATCAATTACTAAAAAATGTGTTTTTATTATTTAAAACATCATGCCTTCAAGCTTAATGCCGATTGAGAATCATTTTTTAGCAGTATACGGCGGGTGGATCGCTCCTCACACTTGAGAATCCTCGGCAAATAAATGGGGATGCCCTCGGTGGGGACAAAAGAAAGGCGGAAAAGTCCTAGAGGGACGCACCCCCTTCGACCCCTTCCGCACTCCCGCTTCAACAGAAAAGGGGGTCCACTTTACGGTCTTTAGGTCGTGTCTTCGGGTTTTACTGACTGCACCGCTTCACATACTGCTAACCTCTACTAAAGATCTAAAGAAATTTTCAGACATCTTTTGTTTCATAAGAAATTATTTTTTCCGTCGCAAGCATATTTCCGCACAAAGTGTGTCCTAATGAAGTGAATTTACAAGATCCCTTTTAATTTGTTAACTGTCAATTCTTGGTGGGAAGAGATTATATTTCAATATTAAAGCAGTATTTTTACTAATAATTTTTCGACAATTGTATATTAAATTTGAATTGTTACAACTTTGTACGATTCCACATGTTTTGTCACTAACGACCAGGGTTTCGCCTTTCGGCATCTTCAGGCATTCTATCACACGTTAGTTCTGTTGCATTCAATGCCTGAAGATACCGAACGGCGAAACCCGGGTCGTTAGTGAAAAAACATGTGAAATCGTACAAACTTGTAACAATTCAAATTTGACATTGATATTCCATTAAGCACCTTCAATCGATATAATAAATTGTTTGTTATATTATTAAAAGATTTGGTCTGTAATTTTTTCTTAGTTCTTGAACCCAACACTCAAATATTTTATGTAAATAGACTTGTTTGTAATTTGTATTCTATCGGTTTATAATACTCGCGATGAGCGAAACCGTTCCTGATAAAAAAATATATTGTGGAAGTGAGTACTAAAAAATGTTTTTTATTATTTTATATAGCATGCCTTTCCATCAAGAAGAGACAGTTAACACCTTAAAAGTGATATCCGTAACTTATTTTCAAAGTTTTTGTATCTCCCTTATCGTTTGTCTAGTAATTATTAACTAAAAATAAATATATTACAATTTGACTTAATTTATATAATACAGTCGAATGTACGCGCAAAATCGCCACTGATGTTAACCTTTTGCACTCGAATACCGGCGTAGACGCGGCATTGATTTTTCTTTGACTCGAATGCCACCACTTTGGAACAAAGTCATTTTACAACGCATTTTTGATAACACGGTGAAAAAAATAGCAATGTATTTTAGTTCTACAAAATAATATTTTTTTAGGATATAGTTGATAGCTATTACGGCTCACACTATCGTCAGAACTATGCTTAAACGAACATTTGCTTATCTATATATATTGTAGTTGTGTAGAAAAGGTACACAATGCATCTTCTCTCCTGTTTCAACGACCTAGCTTGTTTCCTGCTCGCAATAAAACTAATAATTGTAAATGAAACTACAAAGGCGGCTATATCAATAAGTTTACGTATGGCACGGAAATGGTCAATTACGGAGTCAAAACGGCTCCCCGTAGCGGGTTAAGCAATGGTGATCGACATATATAAGTATGTTCGTTAAGAATATTTAATAGTGTGTCATTTTGTTCCGAATAGTGAAAAAAAAATGTGCTATTTAAATATCTCACAATGTATTGATCTTTCATTAGTGTAGTTCAAAGGCTCCATATTAAATCACGTTTTAATTAGAATTTTCCATGGCTAATATGATTTAAAAAATCTTTCAAACTGTGGTATCCGGTACACTCGTAATTGTTATCTGGGATCTGAGTATAATGAAATGAATTTCGCATCCAAAAAACAATGGGTTCCCCCCGCCCACCTTTGTGATGCAAAACATTTCGGTCGATTTGCATAAAGACTTTGTTTTTGTAAACATCGCATCGCCTTAATGAAAAATTAAGTCAAATAATTAAGGTGAGGTGACGAGTGTGCAAATAATAAAGCGACATTTTACTTTAATCTGTTTTTCTCGACGGACGCCTCACGACACAATCACTTTCATCAAACCCCCGCCGGGGATTTGCCACGTGACCCAAACAAAATACGAATGTAACAGAAAATATTGATTTTATGCTATTTACCAGTCACGTCATCATTGAACCAATTAAGAAATAAACATTTAACAGTTATAAAAAAATTGTTATTGAAATCTTAATAAAAATACAGTTTGTTCTTTTCCGCTTATAATATAATGTTTTCCTCAGGTTATTTAAATTCTTTTTACTTCTACAATTTTTTTTAAAAGGTATAGTTAAAGTGACCATATGTCCCGTTTTTAGGTAGCCTATCCCGTTGTCCCAAAGTACAGCTTCAGAACGTCGAAATTTCCCGTTTTCAAAAAGAGGGCAACACAAGCCAAAATTCCATTCTTATTTAAAAGTAAACCTGGTTATACTTAAGAAAATTTGTTCATCACAAAAATATACAACAACATAATTTTTTTCACATTTATATTATTATTCCTCTTATTTTCTTTATCGACATTCCTTTTCTTTTTATTAATACATAAAAACTATGAAAAAATACGAGTTTTCTTGAATATACATACTATTACGTAAAAATTGGTAGATGTCCCGTTTTGAGGACAAAAATAAATGGTCACATTAGGTATAGTTGATAGTTATTTCGGCTTATTGTTCTGACGATGGCGTGAGTTGAAATAGCTAACATTGTTCAACAATTCACATTTAGCTTAATATTCTGTTTTATTACTCCAATACAAAGATATTTGTTGATATACAATAGCTTAAATTATAACAATAGAGTGATATCGAAAAATCTAATAGGTAAGAATCATTACATTTATCGCATCGAATAGTCATCGAAAAGATTTATTTGACGTTTTATTTTTAGACGTTTATTGATTCTTTATTCGAATTATTCGTTGAATTTATATATAAACAAGGTGAAAAAATAGCAGTATATTTTAGTACTTCGATGAGTTCATAGAGATAATTCTGAAGAAGGCGTCAGCCGAAATAGCTATCAACTATATCTTATTAAAAAAATGTAGAACTACATCGCTATTTTTTCACCGTGTTTTAATGGAGTTCTACCTAATAAATTCCAATTCAATCAATATATTTAATTTCTAATTAAAAATTAATTGCACACGATCACAGCGTAGCCAATTGCCTTCAAATGATATAATATTTCAAAAGCGAATATTTGAAAATAATTTAGTAGTATAGGCGTTAACCAAATTAGCTTTTATGTGACAGATTTGACATTGTTAGTTTTCTTACATTTTTGACTGTCATTTTTCAACACATCGTAATCAGCTGTTTTAACAGTTGAGACGTAAGCAGTCAGAGGGTTAATGAATATAAGTAGCTAATATATAATCCGTCTTTGAAATAACACCGACAGGAAGAATACTCCTTGAATGAAACAGTGCTATTGAAAGAGGCACACTCGATATTGTGTGCGTTACGTCAAAAGTTTCTCAAAAGCTCACGAGGCGGATTTTTTTGTAAAGTCCCGATGCAAACTTCGCTGAAACACTGCCGCAGAAAAAAACGTGAGATTTTGGCAAAGCTGTAGTCTTTTCAAAAGTGGCACGAGAAAATAAAAATAAGTAGGCTTGAAGGACCGTCTCTTACCGCCGGCTGTATTCATTCCATCCTTGGCATACCCACCGGCCTCGCTCCCTCCGAACCCCGACACATGTGCGGCCACAGCCATTTTTAGTTCACTTTACCCCACGAGAATGACTTGCCGTTATTTATTTCTAGAGAATTCGATACGTCACATTTCATTACACGCCTTTCCAAGTGCAATTAAACAACCGATAATAATACTTGCGAACTATTATATATCATTAGAAGCTTTATCAGAATGCGTTGTGGTATACACTGACCAAAGTCTATAAAGCTAAATAAAGAACAATTCACACAATATTTCTATTTTTACTAAATAAATAAATAATACGAACTAATTGGTATTCAATAAAAATATAATGTCGCGACTTCAAAAATTCAAAAATTAATTCAATAATATCGGTGTAAACCAGTGATCTCCAAACTTAATAAGGATGTGAGCTACTTTCAGAAATTGAAATTATCTGGTGAGCTACCTATACATATTCCTTCTTTATAAGTTGTAATACAAATGAGCGGGAAAAAGACAAAGTGTATAGTGCAGTTCGCATCAATCGTAATACATCTCTGACCGCTTCTCTATTTTACTTCGTTGTACGCTCAAATTTTTTTGCCAAAAAAATATTATTATAACGGCAACCTTTCAAGAATTTCGTTGAAATTTAGCTCTATTCATTTTTTTTTATTTTCGAAGTTTAATAATAAAATTTTATAGACAACTTTAGAAATATCGTAAATTATAAAATGTAGCTCACGAGCGACCGTTTGGCGATCACTGATGTAAACCAACAAATTGAGCTATATTTCAGTTTAAAAATAACTTCCTACATGAAATTTGACGCTGTTAACACCCTTATATTTCGAAATGTTAACGATCAACAAACACACTACAATTGGTTGCCTGAACAGTTGAGGCATTAGCAATGAGCGGGTTACTCACAATATATTGAGCAGAATCGTTTTGTTGTTTTAAAAAAATATTATGATTTATCTACTGAAATATAATTAATTGTCTTTCCACCAAGAAATTAAAGTTAAAACTAGGGCGGTGAAATCGAAGTCGTGTAGTCTCGGTGTATTGGTCCGAGTCGTGAAAAATGGGCGACTCTTTCGACTTTCTCGATTCGATGATTTGAAATATATCTCAATGCACATTTTGCCGGATTGGTTTGTTGATCTTTAATTCAATGCACATAAATAAGAAAGGTAGGAAAAAAACCTTACAAAATCAAACTTTTTTTAGTCGGAATCTTGTGTTTTAACGTCTCTACAACTTTGGTTAAAACCTTAAAAATGTTGTAGCAAAGTTTTGTGTTAATTATTATATAATTGTAAAAAAAGCATCGTTCTTTATTATGATACGTAATATGGTCATATTGAGACGTTAAAATATTATATGAGTAATTCTCGAGCAAGCATGTTTACGGTGCAAAATAAATTTTATGAAATTTGCATCGAATAATTCAGAGGGATCGTCATAAATCCCTTGTCCGCGTCCCGTCTCCTTGTAGCGGGGCGGGAAAGGCGGGCCGTCGCGGCGCTTCAGGTGAGCGCAGACTTAACACCTTCAGGTAATTTATGAATTAAGGGTCCCAAGATAGGCGGGAAATAAAATTTACCGCCCTGTTTAGGAAGCGAGCTGTTTTTTAATGACTTGTAACATACTTTATGAATCCAACACACCTAGAATAGGGTAACCAGATGGTAAGGTATTTCAACTGAATATAAAGAATGTATTACGACTTCTAATAGTAAAGAACCAGATTTTCAATTCGCAAATCATCTTCAAACTTACTCACGCAACACAACTTCAGCGTCGAAATTATATACACGAATACATTTTTGTAATAGTCGCCTTAGACTTGATGCTTCCGATTTTTTTGATAGAACACTCTTGGCATCACATTTATCTAAAATCCATGCCTGTTCCTATTGTGATGAACAAAGTTTCTTTATGGAATTATCTTAACAGAAAAAAAATACGCGAACTGCTTTTTACTCAGTTGCTCAACCTCTCTTTAAAAAGCGATCAGGGAGAGACGAGATACGAACAGGAATGGATTATTTAGTTTACTGCTGTCGATATTTTGAAATCGCAAACAGGACGTATAAAAGACGCTGTTATTACTGGGATTTGAACCCACGAAATCGGTTATAATAGCCCACTACTTAACCACTACACCAAAGACGAAGACATGTTCATAATGTTATACATATTATATAATAGGTGTAATTCATTATATTTCATTTTTCAAATCGACCGATTCATCCAAAGGAGGTCATTATATATTGTATATATATATATATATTAAGTAAATTGTACCATAATCATATTTTTACATGAGGTTACCCTATATAGAAAGCACTTTCTTAGCGCATACTTTCCGCAGTAAAAACGTAACAACACCAAATCAAATGCTAAAATCCAGTCATGCCAACCATAATACTTGCACATTGGTATCATTACGCTTAAAAACAAATACATTTTTAAATGTAGCCGATTTGCACGAAAACGTTTAACGAGAAATATCAGTTATCACGAAATAATACTGCGGTCCCACAAATATCTATGAATTTTATACATGAAACCTTTTAGGGTGAACCGTAATTCTACTTAACACAAAAAGATTTTACATCGCGATTTTTTATTATGTGTTTTCTAAAAATATAATAACTATAAAATTACTCGATCAAATCAAATTAAACTTTTTATTATTGTTTGGACATTTTGAATAATGATACTTTTGCACGTAGATTCATAATTTGTGAATTTCGAGCGTGTAGTATTACTTTTATTATTACGATTTTACAATGCTAATTTGCTTTTTGTTGCTTATATTATTTTCAAAATATATTGAACTAAACCTTATATCTATTGTAATTTGATGGTTTCATTTAATTTTCTAGTTCGAGCTGGATACGCTGATTGCACTATCATACGGTTTAAAAACACGCACAAAGACATCAAATCCGTTATATAGGGGAAAAAATATGTATTTCTGACTAAAATATTACTATTTCAGTTACTTATTATTGAATTCCGCAACTTTAGTGATATTCTAACATCACGCGAAAACACGTTTATGTTTTTCAACGGATGGTTAGTATGTGTAAGATTATGTCACCAAACCTCGGTCAATTGCTTTCAAGTCTCTTAACAAAGACGTGAAAAAATACGATATTACTGAATTGATAACTGCGTATAAGAAAACAAAAGGTGGAAGGAAAAGTGTTAACTTTGCCAACTCATTTTCCCCGCAATCAATAAAATTGTATATTATTTATCACGTTAGTAGCGATTATAATATAAAAGACCTTGGAATTATTTCGTGTCATTTTAGCTCAAGAATAAACAAACGAAATTCTTGCCAACCGTTGCATTCTGTTTTAATTCGCGTATGTTGGTAGACAAATTTTAAAAGAATTTGTGTCTGAAAATTTTTGAATAACGTCGCATAACAAATTTGAAAGTCCTCTCGAGGAAGAATCCCAATAATTTGTGCGAACTTTTAGCCAAAGTTTCGACTGAGGAAATTTGTCAGACATCAAAATGTCTTTCGGAAAGTTATCCTCGATTAAAATCATAAACTCGTTTAAACTCTTTTGTTAAGCCTAAACTGTACCAATTCTTCGGAGTTCAAAATGTTATATTAAAGAGCACACAATGAAATGAAGCTGACGGAAACATACCAGCTGTAAATCCATTTAAGAAGATTACAGAAGAGACTATTAAAAGGATTACATTTGATATGCGTTTATACAATAGTTTGAAACTGAAATATTAACCGACTATGTATATGTTAAGCCGAAAAGTAAACAGATTTGATCACTACACATAGAGTTGTGTTAATCAATGTTCAAGCAATTTCCTGTATATTATAATCCAGTGAACGCAAAACGGTAGCACGCCGAGTCTTTTTCAGTAGCTCGCTTAGGATATTTTGTCATATATATAAATTTTTCCTACAAATTTTTTTATTATTGAACTCCGAAAATAAAAAAATGAATCGAGCTGATTTTCAACGAAATGCTTTAAAGGTTGCCGTTGCTATATTATTTTTTTAGCTTAACAATTTTTGCGCACAACGAAGTAAAATAAAGAAGTGGTCATAGATGTATTACGATTGATGCGAACTGAACATATTTTTATTATTTAAAATATCATGCCTCTCCTTCAAGAAGTGACAGTTAACACCTTAAAAGTGACTAAAAGAATACATTTGTTTGAAATTACATGGTCGAATGAGAGCCATTTTTTCACCACGTGCTTTAACCATTTTAATGCCACGAGTACACTTGTGGTGGCTATCGTTGCCAAACGCAGTTCAGTAAACAAAACCATCAGTGTGTGTGTTCCGTCGACAGATTCTATGAATATTAAATATTAATGTGTAAAGAAAACAATAAAATAAACGCGAGTAAAATCTGAACTTATTTGCAATTTCACAAACAGGCAGATCTAAGGGAAACTTAATGATATTGGAATGTTTAAATAAAATATCACATTTTGATCATCATTTTCGCATTCGTTCCAGAAACACATGTTTGTTCGCCAGCTTCTTTCTTTTTGAAAACATGAGTGTGTAATTGTTCCCATAACAAGTTTTATGGTAGCATTAACATTTTAAACTATATAATAATATAACTGCAGTAAAAAATAAAAGAAAAAACAGATTTGAATCATAAAATACTTCACTTTTAACGACCTGACTGTTAACGCTTCAACTGTTTTGAGACGGTATGCTAGAGTATGTAGTTTGTACTAAAACATATAAGAGTGTTGGCCATTTAAAAAGTATGTATAAGTAAATTTTATGTGTTGAAATATACCTTTATTCTTCTAAAAATCTCCAAAAGTATGCTGAAGTCAATCAGTATTAAATTAATTTTTGAAATATTATATGTTCGAATATCCTTTACGAGGACTCGGCAGGCAACAGGCTGAACACAAAACAGTGTCATTAACGTAACAGTTGTTCAAAAACTCTCGGCAGTGAGCTGGTTAAAAACATATGGCTATCCATTAAGGACGCAAATATTCTTTCGCTAATATTGTTCGTTAATAGATTTTAATTGACGAGGCGAGATGTCCTGCGCGGCGGCGGACTGACGATGTCATTGAATATTAAGGAGTGAGAGAAGAAGTTCGTGGAGGAGAATAAATAATATTATGAAGAGTGTAAAGTCAATTGAGTGGAATTCCAAAGGTCAAATAGATGCAAACGAACAGCCAATAATGCGCTCACTGCTTCAGCTCACCGCACACCACGCTCCCGGTCACCCGACCGAAACATGATAATAATTTCTCAATAATAATAACGATGAAGTTTTATTGGCACGGTCAATTCATCGACAAAATTCTACTGCTATTGGATGATGTAATCAATATGACACGATGCAATCTTAAACGACCAGACTATCTTAATTAGCTTAACTCAATAACATATTTAATACGGTAAAAAAAATAGCAATGTATTTTAGTTCTACGATTTTTTTTTTTAAATAATTGATAGCTATTTCGGCTCACGCCCTCGTCAGAACTATGCTTATCTATATATAGCTGTGTAGAAAAGGTACACAATACATATTCTCTCCTGTTTTAACGACCTAGCTTGTTTCTTGCTCGCAATAAAACTAAAAAAAAACATGTTAATGAAACTAAATAGGCGGCAATTTCTATAAGCTCAAATATTGTACGGAGATGGTTTATTGCGGGATGGATATTTGACTCTTGAAACCCGATTCGTTAGTGACAAAACATGTGGAATCGTACAAAGTTGTAACAATTCAAATTTTTTGTTTGTATAAATAGACTTGTTTGTAAATTGTATTATATCGGTTAATAATGCTCGCGATGAGCGAAACCGGTCCTGATCAAAAAATATAATGTGGAAATAAGTACAAAAAAATGTTTTTTTATTATTTAAAATATCATGCCTTTTTCATCAAGAAGTGACAGTTAACACCTTAAAAGTGAATTCAAATCTTTATATACATGAAACACAACGTTTACTCAGTTGATAATGCTCGCGATGAACAAAATCGAGCCTGACCTTTAAACTATGAAATTGTTGAATTTTGCTGAAAATAAGTGATTTTCTTGCATAGTGACACTTTAAATCAAAGAAAGAAACTATTGTAACAAAACATTCATATTTATCTCTTTGAGAGCCAATAACGGCCTTTTTAAATGACGGAACTGGAAATGTTCAACAACAACGGTCAAAAGCGATAGTAACTATGGCGGAAACAAAATATTATACGATAGACCGACTAAATCGATAAATCGGTAAACAATAATTTAACATTATTCTTAATGGTATATGGCTACAACTTTATAAAATTAACGATATATACAGAAAAGTAAAATTGGGTTTCCGATGTATTTCCTAAACACGTAAAATTTTAAATTCGACACGGTTCGATCATTTGTATATGCGGTATGAAAATAACGAGACATGTGGGAAAACGATTGATGCGAGAACGTTAGATCGAGGTTCCAGTTTATATCTAAAACGCACACCGCTTAACGGATGCCAACTTTACAGTTTGACTTGGTTAAGAAGGATTCTAATAAATTTTTTCAATTGAAAAATGTGTACACAATAAAAATTACGTTAAACCAAAATTAGTGTGGCATAGTCTGAGAATGGAATGACATTTTTTTCTCTAAAACGGAGATGTTGCAAATACTTTTTTTAGTGTTGCAACACTGTGGGGGAAAACAACGATTATTGTCTCCTGTTTCGTCTTCATAATGGTGACTTATATCGTGTTTTCTTGAAACAGTCGTGAAAAAATATTTCATTTTATGGCTCGGCGTGAAAATTTTATTACCACTCGGAAATTTTGTTGCGAAATTACAACTTTGATGCATTAAAAGCATGAAGCGTCAAGATTGGATAAAGAAGATTTTTCGCACCCTAAAACTGCCTCTTTTGCGATTAAATTTGTGACTCACTAAAATGTTCGAATGTAATTCTCAGCTGTATTCATTCGTTTCGCTTTTTTATCCCAAAATTTATTTACTATTCCTTTGTTTGTTTTCTCTATTCAGTGGTGATATTAAACTAATATTTATGCAATTAAATTACGTTTGAAAAGTATCTTAATGAGTATTTAGAGCTTTTACAATAAAATATTGTAATGAACGTAATAATTTTGTTTTGTACGTAAGTCTACATCAAATAAATATCTCTAAAAGCTAAGTCGTTAGTCCTGCGGGACCGATGTGTATTTATAAATAAGGCTAGGAGTATTTATTCTTATTCGTATTCGAAAAAAAAATCGATTTTTGTATGAACAACTAAGAAGAGCTTTTATGCTATTTTTTTTATATAAAGAACATGCGTTATTAGTCTCTTTTATGGTGTTTCCTAACTGCCACATGTTGTTAGAGAACCAATGTATAAATATAATAAAACACAGTGTTCATAACTATGCCGCATCAGATCGTGACCGGTCTCTGTCATCGAAATTTATCAATATCAATCGACACAATACTATTTGTTTTTTAAACCCTGTAATTATTAACTCATTTTTTTTTGAACTAGGTTTGATATAATTTGAATTACATCAATTTAACAAAACCGGTCCTGCTCCTTTTTTGCATTAAAACAACTCAAATACGCTTGTATTAAAATAAACCTTTACTAAAACCAATTTTGGCTGGCCGTACCATAATCTCAATGATGACACGTGATCGTAATATGTGATTATTTAGGCATTATTGGTGATGTTTGAAAAAACTTCGAGACTTTATGATGTCCAGAGTAATCTGCTTTGAAAATATTTGTAGGGGTCGTTTGGAAGTGCTCACAAAATATACTCTAATGAAGTCGTATATAGTCGAAACGCAACAAGTCGGTAATATTATGATATTATCACTCATTTCGTTTTACCCTGTTTTTTGCGAATATCACTTTTGCTTACAATCTTACTGCTTTACAACACTCTTACTGACTATGAAAAAAGCTGTGGTATCCATTGTTTTTCAAACATCTGCCAATATAATATAAAATAATTTTTCCTGCTGTTTTTTTACAGTAAATATATTTATTTTATTACAGCGTCAGAGTGTAGTCAAGTGAAAATATAGTTTACCAATTAGGCAGCGTAAATGTAAGCTTCTCAAAGATAGATAGTATCATTATGCTGTTTATGGTTTCAAAGAAAGATTCAAAATTAACGTAATGTGAAAATATTTGTTTTTATAACTTTTTTAGTTTTAATCGTCACTCTTGTTATTATATTAAAATAATGAATCAAAATATCTTGAACTATTTCCACGATTTTATAATATAATAATCAGGACCAGTTTTGCTTAGCGTATTATCTGGCTTATCATAGAGTCATATGTATTTAAAAATAATGCATTCCCACCAATCGGTAAATACTATTTGACAAAAATGTCGACCATTGTATTACAAATGCATATTATACAACGAGTTTTATAATATCGAAATACCTTTTATCATGATATGGCGTTTCTTGCAAGTATGTAGGATGTGTTTTAAATTTATTTTCCAAATTAGAATTGTTGGGACTTTGTGCATTTCCACGTGATTCGTCACTCACGACCCGGGTTTCGCCTGTCGATATCTTCAGACTTTCTATCATATGGATGCAATATAACTCAACACACATACTTTGCGTCAGCTATATACAAGAATATAGGTGATAAATGCGCACCCTAAGGTTAGAAGCTAAATAGTTTTAAAAAAACTACTGATTTGATGATAATTTTTCAAATTGTAATTTTACTCGCAATACAGCTGATGATTTTATGGTGATTTTCTGAAACGATTTTTACAATGAACAACTTCTGTTAAAATTTGATTTGGCGATTTGATAGTTAGAAATATCCAACTATTTTAAATCGGTGAGTAAATCTCGCCTCATTGAACCAATCTCAAGTAAGGGATATATCAACGGAGAATTAGGAAGGTTATGTTGGTTTTCGAGGACAAACATTGAATTCGATGTAGCTCTGTTTATTTCTAAAATTTCTTGATAGAGCACTGATATTTCATCACTTGATGGTTGATAGTAGGTACCTCTATATATCTAATAAAAACCATTTATATTTTAATGTTAGTTGATTAATGTTTGTTTTAAAACCCTGTCAAGAAAGACTCAATAACAAGATCGTTATTGAAAATTATCACAGGCAATTTGTGTTAATTATTATTAAATTTGTTTTAGCTGCAATTTACTACTTGCCTTGGGATAAGTGTTTTCCCGTAATTAATAACTTTGGCATATAGACGATGCTAACTCTTTATTTTAAGTCAGTTCTGTTGCATCCGCGTGATAGAATGCCTGTAGATTCCGAAAGACGAAACCCGGGTCGTTAGTGACAACACATGTGGAATCGTACAAAGTTGCAATTGGAATTCTCCTTTAATATCATTAATGATTCTGTTATTAATTTCTACAATTAAGACTTTTTACATCGAATTAAAAATGTGACCTAAACAAGGAAGTGTGACAAAACATGTGGAATCGTACAAAGTTGTAACAATTCAAATTCAATATACACCCACTCCTCTTTTTACGCGATTTTTTTTTTACGCGAATTCGATTATACGCGATTATTTGGACGGCACCGTTACATTTTTTTACGCGCTTCACTTGTTTTTACGCGATTTTTTCCCCAAATTTGTTTTACAGAAGAAATTTATATATGATGCTAAGTATGTACATTTCATTATTTTTTTAAATAAAAAAAATATATGTATTTTTACAACTTAATTTTGTAAAGTATTCCATTTTTTTAAATACACATACACTCGCCAAATGTTGACAAGTGTATCGGATATTATGCGAATTTTTGTTTTAGGGTGTGTAAAGAAATATAATGGAATTGCGTAAAATCATGGGATGTATGTAAACTTGTTTAAACACAATTCATTTATTAAATTCGTTGAATAGCACCTTTCTCCGCCTCTAATAATTCATATAAGTGTATATAAGATCATAAAACATATAATTTTTTTTTGCACGAATTTCAAAGAGCAAATTTTGGTTTTTCATACGTTTCTGGTACTTTTTTACGCGATACTTTAATTTTTGGAACCAATTTATCAAATTATATGAAAGTTATGATTTTTTTACGCGACTTTTTTACGCGCCTTTTTTTGGAACCAATGTATCGCGTAAAAAAAGGACTGGGTGTACTTTTGTTGAATTTAAATATCGTAAATTATTTCTGTTCAATTAGTCTGTACAAAACGTTTTGTGTAATTTTCATAAGCACAATTCGTATAGTAAGAAGGTATTGAGCGAAAATATATATTAATTATGTATATATATTGCTAGAAGTGCGTACTATTCGCTTATCCGGAAAATCCACAATCAACAGGTCGGTGTGATTGAAATAACAAGTCGGCCGTAATGAAAATGATAATATTGCGATGCGAGAGGAAAAATAAATTGCCAGGACGCAGCGTCGGGCTAACAAGTACGTAGCGTCGAAGAGAAGAGACGCCCGCCGTCGCGACGCCACACTGATGATGTGCAAATTAAATTACTCCCGGAACCCTCCTCTCCGTCGCGCCACCCCACGACTGGGGCAATTTGCCTCGAAGATGTACCCGCTTCTACGGCGACTCAACAAAACGCCACCATGTGATGATTCTAACCATCTGTTTGACATTACCTCTTTTGGTTTATGTAGTCAATAAAATATTTTCGGACCATTCGTCTTACAAGCGAATCAAGGCAACTGCTTTCGTACTGTTGATAAACAATATGTTTATTGTATCCCTCTCTCTCTCTCTCTCAACAATTCCACTCTGACATTTATTCTGCGGAAGGACTAATCAATTGTTTGCAATTGAATAAAACATTTTAACACGGTGAAAAAATAGCAAGGTATAAATATATGTTTGGTAATATATAATTATATAAGACCAGTTTCTATCACCGCGACCATTACAGTTGAATAAACATGTATTTTAATTATTGATAGAATTGGCATTTACATTTAGAACTCCATTATAACACGGTGAAAAAATAGCAATGTATTTTACTTCTACAATTTTTTTTATTAGATAGTTGATAACTATTTCAGCACACGCCATCGTCAAAACAATGTTTCAACGTACATTTGCTTGTCTATATATAGCTGTGTAGAAAAGGTACACAATACATATTCTCTTCTATTTCAACAACCTAGCTTATATCGTGCTAGCAATAAAACTAAAATTCAAAATAAACAAAATAGGCGCACTTTCAGTAAGCTTTAATACAAGCCGGAGATGATTTATTACAGAAATGCATTAGCCTTTCGCAATTGTCTGAGGAGCTGGTTTTTCACCGTTTTATAATGGAGCTCTACCAAGTAAATGCCAATTTAATCAATAAAACATTATATATATATATACATATACATTTATTTCACAAATTTCATTTTTGTATGATCAGGACAGATTTCCTTCCAGCCTTAGTCTTATTTAAGGTAAACAATCATGTGCAGAATTTTTACTGCGCCTTTATTAATTTACATTTAATGCCTATCCTCAAGAAGTGACAATTAACACATTAAAAGTGATGTTTTATTGTTATTACTAATAAAATATATTTTGTGAATCTTAAATGCTCATTTTTTTTTCTTTTTTTCCAGGTAAGCTGCATTTGATCACTCTAACAAAATAAATAATGGTAAGTAAAATCGTATGCGGCTGTGGATTTATAAAACAAGTATTGAACTCTTTTAAAAAAATAAATACCTGTGGCAATTTGGAAGTATTCGGTTGACTTCCTAGCTGATTTCTAATGTGTAAATCGATTCAAATTGCAAAAGCATTCAATTTTTATATATAATAGTATAAGGGGTTTCGTTGATTTTTATTTGGTTACAAGCTGGTGAACTATTCATCTATCTAAGGCGATTATTTAAACTGTTTTTTCATGTAATTGTGTTTCGGCTTTATTGATATATTAAATTATAATTTAAAATATCATGCATTTCCATCAAGAATTGACAGTCATCACTTTAAAAATAATGGTAACATAATGATAACAAAATAATTCACTTATTCAATTATATTATTATTCAGATCAAGATATTGGTCAAATATAGTGATGAGCAACAATAGCTTTTACATTATTTGTCTCGCGTATATAAGCAAGTAAAGTTTACACGATCATTTTGTTCAATTGTAAGCGAACTAATGTTGTGTTTTTTGTTTTTTTGAATCTATTTTCTCTCGTTGAATTGACTCGACCTAAAGTACACACAATTTGCTTACCAACATTTGCGTTGCCATTTTCTTGGCCAATTTACTTGTAGTTCCGAAACCACTTCCGCGTTTAATACAATTACCTCTTTCATTCTGCCATGAATAAATAAATTATCAACCAATATTACAAATTGCATTTACATAAAGCTGTTTTGATTTATTTTTGGAGTGCTAAATATAAATATTTGCGATACATGAAATATTTAATGTGAAGGAATAAAAGATGAATTTTTGATACACTAAAATCCTCAAGAACTTAATATTTTTCTTCACAAACATAAATTTTTATTTGTTTTATTGTGTACGTGTGATACCTTAAGAAATGCTGGTGAAACACCACTTATTTGTTGCTTGCACATATTTTGCTAGTATGGATTTATAAAGTCTTAGCAAATTTTAAATTATAGTTTTTAAAATTAAAACAATAATAATTTTGTAATATAAGAACCGATTTCTTTCATCGCGAGCATTATCAACTAATACAAAATGAGAAAAGGTATTTGTACAAATTGAGTTTTTCAAGATTATCATAATCATAATCAAGATATAGATGTATATACATAATCAGATAATCAAGTGAATCAATATTAAATAAGTTAATAAATAACCAGGGGTACAAAACAAATGGCTCGATAACTATGAAACAAAACTACTTTAATAAGTAATTAAACTATGATAATTTGAGAGTGGGATATCGTTCTTCGCTGCGCTTTAACTTTCTACATATTGACAATACTAGTTATTGATTGCATAATGCTTCCTAAAATATTACGCGTGTAAATTTAAAAAAATGCTTTTTCATTGAGGATTTCTTATTCAAGGACTGAATCTGTGCAATACAAATGTCAAATTCTAAATCGAATTTTTTCACTTCGCACTATTTCCTTTATAGGGTCAAGGTAAGATTTATTATGGAAACGGACTCAGTAATAATAAAGGTAGAATAAGTCATTTGCCGAGTGACGTTTACGCCGAGCTTTATTCTCAGTCAGAGCTTTTTTGTAAGTTTGCACAAAATGATACAGGATTTGCTTACGTACCAGCTTGCACAAATTTATGCGTCAAGTATGTTATACGTGCCAAACAGCGCAATTCTGCACATTTCTTAAAACATTGAAATAATACTGCCAAGCCGTATTGAACAATAAATCTTGGGCTGTAAAATTGAGATCCGAAGAGCCAGGTGTCGGCGCCTGCATTTTGTTTGAAAAATTTACGTCGGCTTACGGAAATATTGAGTCGATTTTTCGCCATTTAGAAATAAAGAATCATAAGATTTTGTCAGCTGTCGGACGGAAGAATTTGTAGGCGCGACTTAATGGCAGCGTAGCCGCGTATTGTGTTTTATTTTTAAGGCACTCTGTTGTGTGGAAAATTTTGTTTAAAAAACAGGCTGTGTGAATCACTCGCGCTGAAACGTGATTTATTCAGTTACTACACTGCCAGTCGGTGTGCGCGGTAAAACCCTACACTCCTACCCATAAAAAGAGTAAAGGTGAATGTCCTTCAGATTTTTAAATGTCGTGTGCATATTTATTATAAAATAAAATTCAATTTTTCCGCATGCATTGTTTTGCCAACCCAGATAATACCGAGATTACGAACACTAACGATTTTTCAAACAGAGAAATTTTAATTGTATTTGAAATGTCTACATCAGTGGTTCTCATGTACGGCCACCAGAGGATTATGCTGCGGCCCCCGACAGTTTTATAGTAAATATTGGTATTTAAAAAAAAGTGTGTTTTTACAAATGAATTTGTAAAATTATTATTATTTTAAAATTGATTGAATAAACCTGGCTTATCCAGCATTTAGTCGAGTTTAAGTAAAGGGCCGTTTTAATAATAAAACTTTTCACAAATTTAGGTCAGAGTTATACGTTGACCATGAATTAAGTCAGTATAAAGAATTAACAACAATTGCTTTATTAATTTTGTCGATTTTTTCTACAACTCTATATTGTGAAAGATCATTCATTGTAATGCATTTTATAAAAAATAAATATCGAAACTTTTTCTCTCGCACTTGTTGCGGCCACAAGACATTTCCATATGACAGCTGATGTTTATAATGCGGCCACAGTGAAATTTACTACACAATACATAGTGACACTAAATTTCTCAATGATCACAATCCATACTTTCAATGGTTTCGAAGAAATAAATACAATACCTTTTTTTTATTTTTGAAGAATTAATAAAACAACCTTTAGTACTATCGCCACCATTTTATATTATCAAGATCAGAATCTGTTTAGCTCATGTGAGGCATTATCAACTGATTGATGATGATGATAATCATATTAAATATATTATCAATGTTATTTCAGGTTTGTACTTGGCTCTCCTATACTTAAGCTCTAAATTTGTTTACATTGTGTCGACTATATTGCGTCCGTGTGATAGAATGCCTGAAGATGCCTAAATGCGATGCCCGATCGTGAGTGTCGAAACATGTAGAAATTTTATATATATAATGAAATCTCATTCATTCTTTCAACATTCGACTCTAAAAGTAATTTTTTTTACGACAACTTTATTAATTATTTCTCTGCGTATCTTAAAGGGGTGACTCAATCTTTGAATGTCTCGGGGCCGCGATGAAGACGACATTGGTAGGGCATCGCACAAAAGTGCCGAAAAGCAACAGGTTGAGCCACGTGCGCTTCCAATATCACAAAAGAAAATATGTTTTATTGTTCGCGCAGTACGGCAAATAAAACAGTGATCGTTTTATAATCAGCGGTGTGGGCGACGGCTGCGAGGCGGCCGCAGAGGGAGGCCAGGGCAGGGGTTGAGAAGCGTGGGCAGGCGCGTGCCTAATCTCGGACAGCCGCGAAACGTGACTCTACAATGCGACAGCCAATATTCCTTCCTCAGACTCAGGCCGTCCTTTTATTATTTGCGAAGTGTATTCGAGATTTTTAAAGCAGCCACGGAATCCGTTATCTCAATTTGCAATCTTGCCCATTGTCGCCGCAGTGCCCGACCACCGCTCATATTTAATTTCGATTTTTTTTTTAATTACGTACATACCCTCACATAATATTCTATTTAATATTATAATATATATATGAAGAAATTCGCCATTCACTTCTGACAATGCAATAATAAGAACAATGTTAAATAACCTCGCAGTTATCGTTAATCTATTTATCGATTTCCTCGATCTAACGTCTAAATCATAGGCTCCCAACTTAGTCGCCAACTTACACGGTCAACTAAAAAAAATTGTATGCTTTTGGATTGCATGGGGGGTCGCGGGACACATGGATTTTATGGAAAGGGGTCGCCTTCCGGAAAAGGTTGGGAGCCTATGGTCTAAATCAGGGATTCCCAACCCCATGCCCGCCATTATTTGATTGTGACAGAATTTTTTAATTAAAACTAATTAACAATGTAAATAATTTTTATTTATTTGTCTGAGTATAAAATTTTTTGATTACCTAGGTTTATTATATTGGTTCGTATGTTTGAGATTTTGTATGTATAAGTCTTTTTTTACTTATTGCTTATATTCAATTATAAATATCCTTAGAAAAAATAAGTGGTGCCCGCCACACTACCGATATTTTAGAATGTGGTCTAGAATACAAAGAGGTTGGGAATCCCCGGTCTAAATAGTTTGTTCCCACCTTAAATATTATTGTTTTTGGCTGTTTCTGTTGTATATTATAAGGAGTAATTGCCCATCAAAAAAATTAACCATTTTTACTCCAAAACGCACAAACGAATCTTTGTTTAAATTGAAATATCAGGGTGCAAAAAATAATTTTATACACCCGGTCCTTTTTTTACGCGATTTTTTTGGACGGCAGTTTTTCATACGATTATTGGAGCTTTTCACGCGACATTTCAATTTTTGGAACCAAATTGTCGAATTATATGAAAGTTGTGAATTTTTTACGTGCCGTTTTCTGGAACCAATTATCGCGTAAAAAAAGGACTAGCTGTAATATAAAATCTAGACCGGTTTAGGCTATGGAAAGTATTTTCAGCTAACTGAAAATTGAGTCTTATTTATTTGAATATGAATTAGAATGAAAGAACAACTTTTATGAAGTGATCATATAAATAATAATAGCGATTGAAGCTATACCTCCTTCTTCGCTATTTTTTATGTTCTCTTGGAAAAACGTAAAATTATAAAAATCACACGTAAAGATCTCGGTCGACAAAGCAACGAGATTTTCGATTCTAAAATTTACTTAGTACCAATCACTTTCAACAATAAAAAACAATCTATTATATATAACTATCTAAATAGCAATCTATTATATATATAACAACAGTATTATGGTATCAAAAAATTGAAATTCACTTTATTCTAGCCAAATTTAATCTGCGTTCTGGGGTTACATGCAACTCACCGAACGTTTCTTTATTCAGCAAGAAGACAGCTGTTTTGTTTGAAAAAAATACATTTGTTTTTATACGGGTATCATCTATATGTATATATGTATGTAAAAGATGTTGTTAAGTTGGTAACACTTTTTTGACTGGCGACCATTTTGTCAGCTGTCAAGTGATTTATGGTTAGTTTGGTTTGGCATTTCAACATGAATAGACTGACGCCTGCACTTCGCTTCCAAATTGTGCAAATTTATTTTGAAAATCATGGTTCTGTTCGAAATACGTATCACGCACTATGCCTTATTAAGCTTTATTTTTTAAGTAGTTTACCATGTTGCGGTTAGCGAAACCTAGCATCCACGTGTGTTGTGGCCTGAGCAAAAACATGTTGAATGTGGCAACGCTGTGAGTATACATGTACGATAGGTATAATGTATAAAAATAATATTTCGAATATAAATCTCATGAGCTACACGTTTGCATTTATCCGATTGCATTATCATTTTTTAACGTCAACATCACTTAACTTAATTAAGCTTTATTCATTCATCATTTTGATGGAGAAAAATGAACTATATCATGATAATAAAACATCTCATTTGACGGACCGGATATGGGTTGGTTTTTTGGAAATGTTATCACGTATAGAGGATTTTCGTAATATTTGAGAATAAACAAAGAAAACTCTAATATTATTCAAAGAGCCTCGAGCTATGATAAGAAAGTGAACACACACTCGCAAAATAAACATACCAAATTTGAAAGACTAAATACCCACTGAAAAGGTCGCAGTTTTTATTCATGCGAGAACATTGACTTCAGTAAAATTGTGAAAACAATACTTTCTGGATTTGGACATACAGTAGAACCTCGATTTTCCGGACTAATTGGGGATGAAGAAAGTCCGGATAAGATCAAATCCGGATAATCGAAAAAGTCATAATTGACAGTAAGGACAAGTATATTCAGTATTAATCGATTATATTTCTATAGATTAATGAATAGCTTTAATATTAAATTATTTTTTAATGAAAAAATCAAGTATCGATTCCCGCTTAAAAATAGCTATTCTTTTCTATGCTGCTAAATCGCGAACAGTTTGAAGACGTATAAGCTGTCCCGAATTGTACTCTTCTTGACTCTCAAACCACTTCGTGATGATAACATATGTAAACACTTAAAAGTTTCAGAATGTGTACGACCAATGTCTACCCTCTCACAAATCTCTTCTTCGTCTTCTTGATCTTGTTCATCTGAGGCAGATAGTTCTTTTGTTATTTCCTAATTATTAAAAATTTGGAATCCAGGATCGTCATCAATTTTCCTAGGAACTAACGTTCAATGCGTATCGAATATGGACGATTACTGACCCATAATTTACACAGGAGTTATTGCAACAATTGTATAAAAAAACAAATGCAACGATCAAATTTTAAGATTGTATTCCATTAAGTTCGTAAACAGTGGATGCAATTCGCTACGTTGCATATCAGCATATTTTTAATATTTTTGTATGCTTAGACCAATCCGGATAATCAAGGTTCTACTGTATATATTATATTGGCCCATGAGAAATTAAGTAAAACAAATGACATTTTCGGATGAAAAGAGTTAGATGCTTTATGGTATTCTACACAAAGAAAGGTTTTTATTAATATGTACTGAGCAAAAGAATTCATTCATAAGTTTATAATATTAAAACCATCGTAAACATTGTTCACGGTTTTGTTAGTCACTTGGACCATATAAATGGCCGGGAGCCAAACTAGCCTATGCAACATGCTATTTAACAAGCAAAAATGACTTGCTGGAGGATTTTTTTATTATTCATTTAACTGGTAGATTCGTATACAAAGACGATTGTAAAAACAACAATGAAGTTTGACAGCATCTAAAGATAATGAGGAAGGATTCACTAGAAGTCATTTTGTTGTGGAATTGGATAGCATTTCAACAGCAGTTATGTTTACAATTTTGGTAGGAGTATCATCCGACATCAAATACATATACCATCAACTCGTTTGCTTTAGTTTGACTGTGTGCCTTGATTTAGTTCTTATGTGATTTTAAATGCAGTCAGTAAGAAAATATGTCTTGTAACAAAATTTTAGTATTTTACTAAGACTTTTTTTATGTTAAATAAAAAGGACGTTTGTCTTCTAATAACATGTGCGTGTGGTAAAGTATTATCGTTATTGCCCGTTTGAATAGATTTGAACCGAAAATTTGAATTGTTACAACTTTGTACGATTCAACATGCTTTGTCAATAACGACCCGGGTTTCGCCTTTCGGCATCTTCAGGCATTCTATCACACGGATGCAATAGAACTGACAAGAGATTGTCGATTCATTGAACTGATCACATGTAAAGGATACAAAAAGTGGGAGTTGGGAAGATTAAGTTGATCGTTGAGAATGAAGTTTGAATTTGTTATCGGGTCGTTAGTGACAAAACACGTGAAATCGTACAAAGTAACAATTCAAATTTGATATTGAAATTCCACCAAGCACCTTCAGACGATATCATAAATTTGATTTGAATAGAATTGATTTAACTGGCCAAAAAGTAAATCAATATAGGGGTCGAATTAATAACTTCACATAAAAATATGTGATCGTAATATATTTACACTAATCTATATTCGTTATGAACGTTTATTGTATAGTTAAACCGTTTCATTGTGTTGCTGCTAATAAAAAATAATCATAAGGGTAAGTTAGATTATTTTTTTTGATTGATCCAAATGTTCAAACAAGTCTCATCGTATTATCCGGCATCGCGATAAATTGGTGCAATTGCCCGACGCGCAGTCGGCGCATGGGGGCGCCCTGTCCCTCGATTACCCTATCGTAAATAAGTGAGGGCACACATACCGCGTACACACGATATATAGGTGCGTACTGAGCTATGTAGTTGTCGTCGATATCGGATATCTCGGGGAGAGGTCGGAGGCCCTATTCCAGAT
Source organism: Himalopsyche japonica (assembly GCA_028555115.1). NCBI lineage: Eukaryota > Metazoa > Arthropoda > Insecta > Trichoptera > Rhyacophilidae > Himalopsyche > Himalopsyche japonica. The sequence continues at coordinate 1,388,213 of JAHFWJ010000705.1, forward strand.
ATGTCCGAAGAAGGGTCCGCGTTCCCGCATCGTCTCCGTCGCCGATCCGTCTCAATAGAACGTCACCCCGCTCGCCGTCGGCGATAAATCAGGACCGGCCGGCGGTAGCGTTACGCCCTCGCCCGACCTCGGTGCGAACTCCGCCCGAGCGGCTTGCGAAGCATTTTTCCTTATTAAGTCTCGACACCTTATTGCTTGTGTCAAATTGCACGTGACGTAAGTCGGCGATGTCGAATTAGCGATGATAAACATTTTCTTTTTTAACTCAACATCGTGAATAAAACATAATAATACGATACTATTAATGCTTCAATAATTATTTTAATAAATTTCTTGACTTGTAGCATATATAATGTGACCATTTATTTTTATTCTCAAAACGGGACATCTACCAATTTTTACGTAATAGCATGTATATTCAAGAAAACACTTATTTTTTCATAGTTTTTGTGTATTTATAAAAAGAAAAGGAATGTTGATAAAGAAAATATAAGGAATAAATAACATAAATATGAAAAAAATTATGTTGTTTTATATTTTTCTGATGAACAAATTATCTCAAGTATAACTGGATTTGCTTTTAAATAAGAATGGAATTCTCGGCAGCATTTTTAAAAATATATTTTAACTAACAACATCGCTTTAAATACTCCGACTTGTTATTGTTTTTTTTTGTCGTTCACAACTTATTCATCTGTGAAAAGACTTTTTTTACGGGTGCATTTGTTCCGGATTTTAAATTGTTACCGTGTGTTGCCCTCTTTTTGAAAACGGGACATTTCGACGTCCCGAAGCTGTACTTGGGGACAACGGAACAGGCTACCTAAAAACGGGACGGTCCCGTTCAAAACGGGACGTATGGTCACTTTAAGCATATAATATGTACAACTATATGATTTAACCTTTAAACGCTCAGCGTTCCTGTACGGGGCCATTGATTATGGAGCATTTCGCTATCCAGTTACACTTATTTATGAAAATAGTATTCAAAATATGAATATTATCTTATATAAATAATGTCTTTGAGATACCGATCAATAATTTTATTTTCGGTTTCGAAATATATTTTTACCATCACTTTTAAGGTGTTAACTGTGACTTCTTGATGGAAAGGCATGATATTTTAAATAATAAAAACACATTTTTATAGTACTTATTTCCACAACATATTTTTTGATCAGGACCGGTTTCGCTCATCGCGAGCATTAGTTTATAACGCTCGCGATGAGCGAAACTGGTTGTGCGACTATCCTAGTTAGTTAGTTAATTTATACCAGTGACTGCCAAGCAATCGCTCGCGAGCTACCGGTAGCTCGCGTAGGATATTTTATCATGTTTATAAATTTGCCCTTTAAAATTTTATTATTGAACTCCGAAAATAAAAAAATTAATAGAGCTTAATTTTAACGAAATTCTTGAAAGGTTACCGTTAAAATATTATTTTTTTTGGCATAAAAATTGTGAAATACAACGAAGTAAAATAGAGAAGCGGTCAGAGATGTATTACGATTGATGCGAACTGCACTATACACGTTGTCTCTCTCTCTCTCTCTCTCTCTCGCTCATTTGTATCATCACTTATAACGAAGCAATATGTATAGATAGCTCGCCAGACAATTCAATTTCTGAAAGTAACTCACATCCTTATTAAGTTTGAAGATCACTGGTTTATACCATATAAACTTGCGCTATAATAATTGCGACATCGCTTTAATGCTCAGTATATAAAAGATCAAAGGTGATTATATTTATTTAGTAACGCATAAAGGTTTTCTTCCTCAAACTCAAGACGACTTCCGCTCGCAATATCATATCATTTTATTTTCTCGGTATCATATCTTGTGTAAGTCTAGCATATTCATTGGTGTCATGTTTGAAATAAGAGGGTTCTGAGATAGTCTATACTTTTAAGATCATTATTTCTCCACACACGTATCTGGTCAAGAACTGTAAAAATAAATCGAAAACCAGATGGGTAATAATTAATACGGGACTATTTAACATTGAGCATATGGGTGTTTGACGGGACTGTAAAAAATGAACGATCCATCCAGGAAAACTGTTGATAGATCAGAATTATGATCAAAGTCAGCTTTGCATTTTCTGGGAAAATTTAAAGTATTGACTGAACCGGCATTTTCTTGGTAGAACTCCATTATAACACTGTGAATAAATAGCAATGTGTTTTAGTTCTACAAAAATTTTGTATATTTTTTAATTTATATAACATATAAAAAATTATTGTTTGACACGGTAAAATTTTTTTCGCCGTTAAATTAAATTTATGCATTCATGTGAGTTCTATCTAATGGCTTAACTGGCGGTGATTAGTTAAGGCTCGTTTGGTCATTTAAAGTTTATTTAACCCTCTGACTGCTAACGTATCAACTGTTGAGACGGCTGATTTTTTTGTGTTAGTTAATACCCAAAAACATATGAATCAACAATGGTTAAAACCTTTTTGTACTCGCTAAATTTTGAATTGACGCATTGCTTGATTTGTCCTGGCAAACTCAATAAGATTGTATCGAACCAATATTACTCAATAAATTTTTGAAGTCTAGCTGTTGGAATATCCTTTAAACGGCTCAGCAGGGAATGACTTAAAACCTTGATTATATTTATGAATGTCTAATTGCCTGTGATAATGGTGCGGTATGTAGCAGAGCTGTGGAGATGTTAAAAAACGAGTCCGACATTGACCAACAACACGAATCCGATATAAAAAAGTTTATTTTTGTCAGGTTTTTTCTACCTTTCCTATTTATTAGCTGGTAATCAATAATCTATGATTAACCAATCAATACGTAAATTACACATTGAGATATTCTTTAAAATCGTAAATGGAAAAAAGACGGAGTCTCTTGTTTTTCACGACTGTAACGCCACAGTTCTGTTTGTAGGCAGGCACATTGGACGCGAATTATAAGTTATGTTGCGCGTTTGCGAATTTAGAATCTATGAAAAGCGAAATATTTTGTTCCATTTATTTTATATTAATAAAATCTTTACTGTCGTCGTATATTGTGTGTCAGAAATATCAAATATCCTGGCTTTAGTGGTGAAAATTTTTACAACGTTTTACAACCTTTGTTTTGATGGGGTGAGATTATTTCTCGAGAAAAGTCATTTGTCTAGGGAAGCATAGCTGTGACACTTTTCGTCGCGAAAAATATAGTCCTTCATTAAGCAAACACGTCAACACAAACATCAGAGGATAGATGTCGCCATCCTCACACAAACGAAAAATATATTGAAAACCTCCACCCACAAAGTTCGCCACTAAACCAATCTGTTTTTCGGGTAGATTAATTGTGCAACCCCGCGCCGACGCGTAATTTTAATTCGGGTAAATAAACACGTGTAGTTTTCAGTGAATCATAAAACTAGAATCATAAAACTGAAATTCAAAAATATACTATTTTTTATTTTTAATAATTATAGCGAAGTAGTTTATTTATTAAATTGGAATAGACTCCGTGGAACTTCATTTTAAAAAGGTGTAAAATATTTGTTAAATTCGTTTTTTTTGCGCTGACACCTTTTATACTAAAATGTCGACATACTAGAAAAAAATAATATATGCCATCAAGGTAAAAACCTTTTAAATATTCAAACAAACGTTTACAAATCATCCCTTCTTAATTACAAGGAACTGACATAACCACCAAAATTCAATACATTTATTTTATCTACGTATGTATTACTAGTTGGGTAAATTAAATTTAACACGGTGAAATAATAGCAATTTATTTCAGTTCAACAATGTATATGTTATATACAATGTATTTGCTTATCTATATATAGGTGTGTAGAAAAGGTTCACAATATATCTTCTCTCCTGTTTAACGACCTAACTTATTTCCTGCTAGCAATAAAACTAAAAAAAATGAAATTGTAAATGAAACTAAACAGGCGGCAAGTTCAATAAGCTTAAATATTGGTTGGAGATGGTTTATTACGGGAAGATATTAGCCCCTCGCAATGGTCTGAGGAGCTGCGACCGACTTATATTTGTTTGTTCATTTAAAATTTCGTGTGATAATTGATATTTATCAATAAATTAAATTTCTTAAAGCGACAGTTAAGATATTAAAAAGCCATCGCGTTTCAATATAAGCGTTGTTATTTAATGTGATTCTGAAATGCTGAACATCTTTTATATTATCTACGTTAGCTAAAACATGAATTCATTTTATTAATTGTGTTCGTAACATGATCATCAGTGATGTAGTCTTTAGTGGAAAGCTCTCAATAGACGTCCGGTGAGCGGTTACTTAATTTGAGGAAGCAAATAAGTTGTGACGGCGCGTCGAGTGGCGAACGGTGAGTGACGAGTATTGACCATCGCGTGGCGAGTGGTGAGTGCGGACAGAGTGTGGCGTGAGGGTATCGAGTGGCGCGCGGTGAAAACCAAATGGATCCTTAATTCGGCGGACGTTGTCCAGTGCCACTAATTGGATCACCGCTTTTACTGTCAAATAATTCAATTAGGAGCAATCCATAAACAGAGCGCTATCGACGAAACAAAACAAAAATAGATAATCTTCCGCACAACACAATACTACCCTGTTTTTTTTTAACAATTTTACGCTTCAGTATCCAATCCCACATTTATCGATTTCCTTTCCATAATAGTTTAGCTCTCGCCATATGCAATTTAATATTGCCTTTGGCCGATTTTGTTGAATATATTCCTGTTCTTTCATTTACAGCGGCACCTACATTAAAAATACTCCAAAGCCGTATATAATTCTGTTGTTACAATAGTAAGCAAATTTGAGAGATTTTTGTTTAAATTGAAATGCAAAAACTGCAAAGAAAGATTTTAGTGTTCAGTATTATTTCCGCAATATCGCAAAATAAAAATCAGGGCTAGTTTTGGTCATCATAAGCATTATTGTAATTTATTCTATCAAATATAATAACTCTCTGGCTAGAAGTGACGGTTAACAACGGATTAAACGTGAAATAATCACTTATTGAAGTAGTAAATAAAACTCTTCTCAGATCAATAGATAAAAAAATGTTCTTGTTTCTTGGTCCATATACAATACAAAGAAACCAAAGTTAAAAATAATTCACTAATCAACGCGTAAAATAAATTATAATGAAATCAGAAAAAAGTCGTTTATGATCAAATAAATCTGTCATAGATATTGTCAATTGAAAACACTCTACAAAAAAAAAAAAAAAACAAATTGGACACAAAAACACAAAATGTAATACATCTAGATCAGTTGTTTTCATGTGCGGCTACCAACAGTTTTATAGTAAATATTGATGTATAAAAAAATGCGTTTTTACAAATGAATTTATAAAATTATTATTATTTTTAAATTGATTGAATATACCTGACTTTTCCAGCATTTATTTGTGTTTAAGTAAACGACCGTTTTAATAATAAAACTGTTCAAAAATTTTGGTCGAAGTTATACGTTGAATGAATCAAATCAATATTTTTGTCGATTTTACCTACAACTGTACTTTGTGAAATGTAATGTAATTCAGTGTAATGAACTACATAAAAAAAAAATATACGAAACTATTTTTATCACATTTGGTGCAGCCACGAGACATTTCACAGGTGTTTATAATGCGGCCACCGTGAAATTTCACGTGAGGAACACTGATGTAGATTTTCAGACTAAAACTTTTCGTGTAGTTACAGATCTCGAAGATTCATTAAAAAACCGCGCCGCTATGTCTTGGTGTCGATCGCAAACCGAATGAAGTTTTGCGGAGGCTAGTAAACCCTCACGTTGACGATCCCTCGATATAAGTATGCAAATCTATTGTTAAGTGAGTGGAGTCCCTTAATGTCGGGATGATTCGCACCCGCTTTTCCTAAGCTCTATGCGACGGGATGCGGTGCCGGTGCGATTAATCCTGACGTGACATCTTCGCGCTGGCGGTGCGCCTTCGGCCTCGCGGCGCGACGATAGATAGGCCACAGCATTGCACGAGGCAAAGAATTTGAATTTAATCGCGGCACTTCGAGTTGACAAAGTTTAAACTGGAATCCATATCGAGACATCGCCACGAACCCATTAATATTGCGAGCCAACTTTATAATGACAAAATCTGATGTCGACTTTGTACTGCGACAATTTTTCACGTCTCATATCGGACATTTTAATTATTTGTATTATTTTTTTCATATTGTACAGTCAAACCGTCTAAATATTTTTGCCTTTTCCTGAATATTTCCAGTTCTGACATACAAGGTCTTTGACAAAAAAGGAAAAAAATTTTAATTTTTTAAATTAATAACTTTTGTATATCGACGATGCTGGCTGTTCATTTTACGTCAGCTCTGTTGCATCCGTGTGATAGAATGCCTGAAGACGCCGAAAGGCGAAACCCGGATCGTTAGTAACAAAACATGTGGAATCGTACAAAGTTGTAATAATTCAAATTTTATAAGATATACACATGAATATGTCGCAATAGTAAGCGCGTTTGAGAGTTCTTTGTTGAAATTGAAATGCCTAACTGCAAACAAACGTTTTATTATACAAAGATCGACGGTTTTGTTCATCGCGATGGTTTGTTAAGCCATATAACACTTTTTCATCAAGTAGTGGCAGTCAGTACCTTTAAAATGAAACATATGGAGAACTTTATAATCCAATGATGTGATATTATTTGAATCTTTTCAAATATTTTTTTTTGGGTCTCTTGCAATTCCTAGAACCGGGGTTTTACTGTATGAACGTGTTTGATGAAATTTCAGTACCAATTTTGAATAGCTAAAATTTTATTCGATTCTACATGTATAATATTATCGCTAACGATTCGGTTTTCGCCTTTCGCCATATTCAGGCATTCTATCACAAGGATGCAACAAAACTGACAGTTCTATTGCAATCGTAGAAAGTTTCAACAATTCAAATTTACTTATTATATTGATTTAACATTTCACATTGAAATTGAGGTCTCCCTTCAAATTCACTAATAATGGAGTATTAATTACCCTTGATTACGCGTGAGAGAAGGTACTCACTATCCACGAGTGTCACCCTACCAAAAAATAATAATTCTCATACAAGATTGCGCGTTATTTTATGAATGTACCTTTTGTGAGACTGGAAGACATCCTTCGCCTTTGAGGAAACTTCTCGCCGTAGCTTCGTATCAAATTATCTTATCAAAGAATCGCTAAGTGGGAAACCTTACCCACGCTAAACAGGCTACAAGTGTGTGTCTATACATCTGACACGATTATTGATAAAAGAAAATTCATTGTGAAATAAGCAGTTTTGTTTATTCAATACTTTGCAATCCGTTCACACGTTTTTAAGGGACAAATTAACTTGGGATTAATCTGCACACGCGTTTTCGAGTGATATTTTTTATTCTACTCTAACTTATAAAATCTTAGTTCACGCGTGATATTGCTTATTACTCTTGATGAGAGATGACTGTACATCTATTGAAATCAGGAAATTGTTCATAGCTTGCACTGTAATGCGTCCAAGAACTGAAGAAAAAGAGATAATAATATTCAAATAATTGAAAAATATTTTAATTATTTGAAATGAAGCAGATTAAATTATAATTCGACGCTGTTATATTATAACATAAAGGTTTTCGCATGCAATGATGATTAAACCTTAATGGTGACTGAATGAAAATACCCACCAAATAAATTCAATATTTCAGTATAATAATAGAAATAATCAGAATTTCGTTGTAAAATAATTGAACTACTAATGTAATGCAACGAGGAGCTGTAATTTTTTACGATTACTATTTATAAATAAAAATCTGTTCACTTTGTTAATTCACTTCGTGTTACTAAATGTAACACTTGTTTTGTTTCTTCGATAAGCATCTTGAGATAAATGTTATTGCGAGGTTATTCATTACTTAGGTAAGCAATGAATTTTATTAGAAGAGCTGGATGATAATTTTCACTTTTTATTGATTTTCAGTTCTAGTGCATCCGTATTATAGAAAACAAAAAAATGTTGAAAAGCGAAACCCGAATCATGAGTGCCAAAACTTGCGTAATTATGCATAGCTTAAGCGACTGACTTATGATATTTAAATTTCAACAAGGGTCCTCGGTCGCTATCGAATAGTAAATATTTTTTGTAGTTTTTTACGAAGTCGACTATAATTAATATAATCGTTGAATAACGATTACAGCGTATGAAAAAATCCAGAGCTATCATTGTGCGACGCAGCTCGTAGCTTACGAGTTAAGGGCTATATTATTTTGTTTTTCGCACATGGAAGGTTTTCGAAAATTTTAATATATGACAAGGCTTTTCATTAATAGATAGAAAAAAGATATTCTTTGAGTACTTGCGATCCTGTAATAAAATCCTGAAAAATTCTCCGTGGCTGATCAATCGGCCCTGACTTATTTGAGTTTCCGTAGTTTGGCGTAACTATTTCTAGACTGCGTGGCAATATTTTATGGACGAGAGTGTCTAACTCTTATTTGCCGGCTCATAAAACTATCGAGAAATGTAATTAATAAAGCATACTGTCAACGTTTAACGACCAATATAATAGACCTTTTTCGATGGATTTCCTCTTATTTAGCGCAGAGTGCCCTCGTAAGTCGCCATTCGACATTGCCACCCTTTCTTTTCTTCATCGATAAAGTTGGCAGTCATTAAGAGGGATGATAGAGAATGCACTTCCTTCGTATGCCCCTCGACAGTTCACGTGATAAACAACTGAGTTTATATGTAACGATTGATTCAAGTCAAAGCGACATCATTTTACAACCTCACTTAATTGTACTGATGTTTTCACGACATTTATTATCCATCAAATGGGTTGCTGGTTTTAACAGTTAATAAACACCGTGTATTCTTACAGTCAAAGTATATTTCAAATGAAAATATGGTTTACTACTTCATACAGGGAAACTGTACTAAACTTTTGTACAGTTTTGTACTAACAGTTGTATCATAATGATTTCAATGTAAGCTTTGCAACGAATCTAAAGTCACTGGAATGTATCGGATAAGAATTTTTTTCAAGCGTAAAAGTATATTTCAACTCATGATAATGTGATTACATATGATCAGAATGTGCTAGGATGTGATTTCACTGAAACGTCAATAAAAATGCATTTTTACTTAATGCTCTATTGTTATAACACATACATATAAAAGATGTTAATACTTGTAAATGATGTATATGTAAATACATTTATGTCGTCTTCGTAAATCAATACTATTCAAACCAAGTGAATATGTTATATGTACAAGATGGAATATCTAGAAAGAACGTCTACTTAGTCAGTAATAAAATTATTTTAATGATATAAACTACCAAACAAAACAAAAATCATTAGCTGGAGCATAGAGCAGTGATCTCCAAACTCAATAAGGATGTGAGCTACTTTCAGAAATTTAAATCGTCTTGTGAGCTACCTATACATATTCCTTCGTTATAAGTGGTGATACAAATGAGCGAGAGACAGAGACAAAGTGTATAATGCAGTTCGCATCAATTGTAATACATTTCTGACCGCTTCTATATATTACTTGTTGTACGCACAAATTGTTATGGCAAAAAAAAAACAATATTACAAAACCTTTCAAGCATTTTTTCGAAATTTATCTCGATTCATTTATTTATTTTTGGAGTCCACTTGCGATGCCTTTCCATAACTATATGGCCTATTTTAGTCGTTGTTGAAATCACCCAATCGTTAGATACGAATAATTTAATCGCTTAAAATGAACGCATATAAATGTACAAAAACCTGACTGTATTTTCGAGATTCCGGTGGGAGAACATTATTTACACGTCTGGTAAATGCATTGTTTGACGTTGTGATTCGGTTCGTTCCAAACAAAAGGACAGTCTCTCAACGTGCGGACGAAGGGCTTTATATTTACGCGTGCGAGAGGGGGCATGTGGAGGCATTTAAGGCGCAGCCATATTGAGTTACGCTCCTTTCCGGCAAGAAGGTCCACATTCCTTTTGCCCCCACTATCGCCTCCTGTCCCACCCCTGCTGTAACCGAATCATTCAACACATTTTATGACATCGTAATAAGGCTTCTTATTATTTTTTAAATAAAGGCCTCCCGTTTTCGTAAAAGCCGAGAGGTAGCCATTTTCTATAATATTACTCGGTTACACAGTCGAGAGTACGAATCCTCGAATAGATACTTTCAAAAAAAAAAACATTTTGAGATGCTTGTGGAATGGCTCTAATTACACGTTTTAATACCATTTTTTACACACTGTCCAATATACAAAATTAAAATTGTTGAAACTATGTATAATTCCATATATTTTGTCACTCATTGCCAGGGCTTCGCTTTTCGGCATCTTCAGGCGTTCAATCACGCAGACGCAATAGAAACGACAGAAAATAAACAGTCGATATCACTTATATACAAGAGAAATTATACAACAAATAATAATAATATTGAAAATTTGGAAAATATATTTTTATAAAAAATGCAGCAAAATTACTTTTTCGGTGGAAGGTTTTCACAATAATCAAAAATCATCACAATTCAATTCAGGTCATATTTCAACACAACGATTTGCTTGTACGCAAGAGTTTTAAGTCTGTTAACATTTTTTTTTTGCTATCATCTATTAACACATTGCAATCGGCCGGCTCAACGGTTGAGATGTTAACAGTCAGCGGGACGAGGCATCACTATATCGTCAAACAGTTATGTACAGTCAAACCTTATACCGTGAAACACATCTACCGCACAAAAAAAACTATGATTTTCATACAAAAAGTGTAGATGCGTTCCATGCATTTAAAAAACCGCATATCTTTGAAACGGCTGTATCAAATATAATCAAAACCGCACAAAAAAAGTTAATAAAAAATAATTTTAAAGATGTCTTGCATAATTGGTAAAATTTTAATAATATCTAGAATCTCTAATACCAGACACCCACTGGAGATATAATAATTATTTTAATTACAAATTATCATCGCTATATGACAATTTTCGTTGCGATTTGCGATATGGCTCAAAATCGCTCTCTTCTTCGGAAGAAGTAAGTAGCGCAGTGCAATTGCGAACAAGACGCTCTTAATTGAAAAAAAAACGCATAACTTTGAAATCGCACAAAAACAAGTTTGAGTGTATATTGAAACACAAACAGAATAATGTTGGTACGCGCCCCTCATTTTCAGTTCGCTGATTTAATGATGAGTAAATAGTGTAAATACTCATAATATTGCTACATAAACCTAATACAATTTTGATGGGTATAAAAAAATGTTTAGTGTCTTTAATATTCGGGGTAATTTAGGAAGATTATCTCGTAAAAGGAAACGAAATGCGTTCACGTATTATAACATGAGACGTAAGTGTTCCGGGGCTACGTGTTGAAGAGATTTTTATATAGTCCGTCGCGTACAATGGCTGCCCACCTATGCGGTTGTTAATAAATATAAGTTGTGATGTGGAAACATAATGTATCCATTAGGTCGCCTTCCCTCCCCCGAGAAGGTTGTAAAATATTTTATTTGCTCTCAGGCAACACTTGTGGGACATTTCAGTGTTACGAACCTCGCAAATGACAATATAATATTGTAATGTGATTTATGTGAATTTATTACGACGAGCGCCCATGCGAAGGGTTTTTGAATCCGGCATATCACAGAGAATCAACAAAGCTGTCGATTTTTATAATTCAACAATACATCAATCGATGTTTTATTTTTCTTCAAATAATGCAGTTGCGGGGCTTTCCATTCAATAATAAATACACAATTTGTTTGCCTTAATAAATTGATTTTTCGAAAACTTTAGGAACTGACAGATCTTGTATCAACCAAAAAAGAGTAAACAACACTCAATGTTCTTTTTTAAATGTAAAAAGTAAATCCCCCGCATAAAAGCACATTTTCACTAAATAACTACACCGAAAGAGATTTTTTCCTATTTTGATTTTAGACCTCGTGTCTATTCTTCATCCATCTATCGATAAATTTTGTAAGTAATAATTACAATTCATATTTATTTTTGGTAGTATAGCTGCGCGTATCTCGTATTGTGCGTTCCCGGACCGTAACGTTTGTCTCAAAATTCACGCCAATGTGGCGTCCGCGGGTCGTAAATTAATAAGAAATAAATATGCTCAATTTAAACAGATATAAATTTTTGATTTTCATTAACGTTAAGTTAGTAAAAGTTAAGTAAGTTGAAAAAGTGTACATAACAAAATACTCAACCAACGATTTCAGATAATTTAGGTTATGTATGGCAATGGATTAAGAATAAAGAAGTGTCATCCGAATGGTTAAATAATTAATTTCGAATAATAAAAACACATTTTTTTAGTACTTATTTCCACAATATATTTTTTGATCAGGGCCGGTTTCGCTCATCGCGAGCATTATCAACTGATAGAATACAATTTACAAACAAGTCTATTTATACAAAACAAAAAATTTAATTTGAGTTAAAGGTAGCAGGTGTACAAAACCATGGGTTCAAGAACTAGGAAACAATTTACATAAAATCATACAATATTGATACAAATAAAGTTAATTAGTATAAAAATTAAATGTTCACAATCACTTTTTAAGAATTACAATTACAATTATGGTAAATCAATAATCCATTAGGAGCTCTGAACAATCAATAAGGAAGTGAGGAGTGGGAAATTTTAATGACGAAAATAACCCACACTTACTTAATGGAACAAAATAAATTAATACATGAGAATTTTAATGATAGTCAATTAAAGATGAATCGATGAGATGGGAAGATATGGTCAGTCAGGGGCGTTCCAATATTTTCTGTAAAAAAATAAAGTAAAAGGAGGCAATATCATTTTTCAAAAAAAAAAAATATTTATATGAAATATATATTTATTAGTCTAATTTAATGAGTATAACAATGGTGACGACGCAAAAGTAGTTTGTTCATTTATAAGGTTAAAATTAGGCAAAAATTTGTATCGATTAATTTCAAGGATTTCTTGTTTATCTAATTTCAGTGATTTGTTATTGAAATGTAGGATTTTGTAGTTTATAGTAAAATCACATGAATGTTTATTTTGAAACAAATGGTTTCCAAAAGTAGAAATCTCATCGCGTTTTGTGGCACAAGCTAAATGTTCCTTAAATCTAGTATGAAAAGATCTTCCTGTTTGACCATTATACCTAGCCTCACAGGAATCACATTTTAGAAGATAAATACCACTTTGGCTTAAAATATTAATTTTGTCTTTCGTGTTAACTAACATTCGACTAAGATTATGATTGTTATAAAAAGTTACATTAAAATGTTTTTTGTCTATCTTCTTGGATATGTTTTCAGAAACTCTGCCTAAATAACTTAGTTTTACCAACGTTGTTCAACGGTTTAAAACTTCCCACTCCTTACTTCCTTATTGATTGTTCAGAGCTCCTAATGGATTATTGATTTACCATAATTGTAATTGTAATTCTTAATAAGTGATTGTGAACATTTTATTTTTATACTAATTTTCTTTATTTGTATCAATATTTTATGATTTTATATTTGTTTCCTAGTTCTTGAACCCATGGTTTTGTACACCTGCTACCTTTAACTCAAATTATTTTTTTGTTTTGTATAAATAGACTTGTTTGTAAATTGTATTCTATCAGTTGATAATGCTCGCGATGAGCGAAACCGGTCCTGATCAAAAAATATATTGTGGAAATAAGTACTAAAAAAATTTGTTTTTATTATTTAAAATATCATGCCTTTCCATCAAGAAGTGACAGTTAACACCTTAAAAGTGAAATATATAATACATTGATATTTATCTTAACATAGGGTTGTAATAAATAAATTTATATATTCTAAGAAAAATTGGAATATTTAAACATACATCTAGTGTTATCCGTTACTTAAACTCTAGCGAGATATAAATGTAACGACGTATCGTTAAACTTTAAATAAAAACACGAAAAAATAACAAGAATTCAAAACAAAATCTTAAATAATAAGGCAAATATACATATAATAAATATAACAAACACATTTATAAATATGTACGTATAGGATAGGTTTTATACTTGAAATGTAGGTTCACCTACATGAAATACTTCTGGTGGTAGATTTCCGCATCTTTGCTATAACGTTAACATCTAAGTTTGAGAAATACTGCGATGGATAGTATAAAAATAGAGTGCCCGAATGCCATTTTATGTGGTAGGGCATGCGTTGTATTATCATTTCAATGCTTCTTTTAATGTAACCTTTTACCGCAAAGATGATTTCATTTTCGTTATAAAGTTTAAGAAAAAATGAAATCACTTTTTTAACATTTTATAAATTTAATTCTGTCTTAATGCAATAGTAAAACTGAATGCTCGGTACAATTTTGATAAATATTGTTGTTATAAGGTCAAAACCGGTTTCATTCATCGCGATCATTACAAAATGATACATTTTTTTAAATAATGAAAACACATTTTTTATAACTTATTTCAACAATATATTTTTTGATCAGGACCAGTTTCGCTCACCTCGAGCAATATCAAATGATAGAATAAAATTTACAAACAAGTCTATTTATACACAATAATTGAGTTAAAGGTGCAGGTATACAAAACCATGAATTCAAGAACTGAGAAACAGTTTACAGGAAATCATACAATATTAATACAAATTAAAACATCATGCCTTTCCATCAAGAAGTGACAGTTAACTCCTTTAAAATGATACAATATAAATTAAAACAATTTAAAGATTTTGAAGAAATAGTTACCAGCTATATAAAACCAATGCTTCAGAAACTAAGAAAATACTTATAAGTAAAATTGTACATATACACGACCCGGGTTTCGTCGGTTCTGTTGCATCCGTGTGATAGAATGCCTGATGATGCCGAAAGGCGAAACCCGAGTCGTTAGTGACAAAACATGTGGAATCGTACACATTTGTACAGTTAATATCGTTAATCAGAAAATACCATAATAGATTTGCGTAACGTAAATGATAAATACTCAAAGACGATCATAATCCATCTGCCTTTTTTAAAGCGAGATTTTTTATCAAGCTCACAGCCAAGGAAATTTGATGTCTTATATTAACGTCCATTCTCGAGTTGACAAGTATCGCTACGTAGTTATATTTCAAATGTCCTGTTAGTGAGATAGTATTGTGGCAGTGTTGATAATAATTTGAAGCGAAAGGAGTATCCTGTGAAACAGGACCCCCCCCCCCCCCGGGCAGTCGAAGTCCGAGTGCCGAGGGCGTCGGCGGGTGGTGTCCACTGAACACTCAAAATAATTGAGTCAATTACGTGGCCATTCTCGCGACGGTCGCCACGTAGCCAGCGCCGGGTGCTATCGCATCTCACAACCGACAACGAGTCGAAGTTTAGCTTTTGACGAGTCAACTGCCACTTCTCGGTGGAAAGGCATTATATTTTTTCAATAATTTGACACATTTTTTGTACTATTTCCACAATATATTTATAAGTAACCATTTTTGATACTTTGGTACTGTTTGCACTCATTTAACGCGGATGAAGGTGTTGAATCATTGATTAGAGCACAGGGATTTACTACAACTATTCTTTTTATTGATTGAATTGGCATTTACTTTGTAGAACTCCATTATAACACGGTGAATAAATAGCAATGTGTTTTAATTCTAAAATTTTTTTATAAGATATAGTTTACAGCTACAATATTTCGGCTGACGCCATCGTCAGAACTGTATATATTTAAACGTACATACATTCGTCAGCTAACGTTCAGTGATGCGCCACTCATCATTAAATACAATAAATAGTAACACGATGAAAAGTTATTTCGGCTCACGCCATCGTCAGAACTATGTTTAGCGTACATTTACTTATCTATATATAGCTATGTAGAAAAGGTACACAATACATCTTCTCTTCTGTTTTAACAGCCCAGCTTATATCGTGCTATCAAAAAAAAAAGGATCGGCGAACGACTGAAAATGTCGCCTGCATAGTTTTTTTTTTGAGAATAAACAGTTAGCATCGTCTATTCACCAAAGAGATGTTTATTTTACGTCAGTCCTGTTGCATCCGTGTGATAGAATGCCTGACGATGCCGAAAAGCGAAACACGGTTCGTTAGTGACGAAACATGTGGAATCATACAAAGTTGTAACAACTCAATTTTGTAGCTAATTTTTAGGTTTACTGTAAAAACAAACAATATTGAATGTCATAATAATTTAATCAATTTGTATAAATAGACTAGTTTGTAAATTTTATTCCATCAGTTCATAATGCTCGCGATGAGCGAAACCGGTCCTGATCAAAGAATATATTGTGGGGAAAAAAGTAATAAAAAATGCGTTTTTATTATTTAAAATATTATGCCTTTCCACCAAGAAGTGACAGTTAATACCTTAAAAGTAATTTAATTAATGGTTATAATAATTGATATTGTTAATTTTTTCAGTATTAAAGGTTAAAAGTAGTTGAGTACAAATATTCTTCATCTAAGAATCTCTTTACTTTTCTGGATCTTTCGTGAAATGTATACATATTCTGAATTCTATTCCTTACAAGTACTATTACGTATTCATTTTGAGTATAAAACACTGAACCCAACGCTCCGTGTGAGAAAATAGTTTCTTTGCATCGATGAACTCACCTCGGTATCCCACAGTCGGGTGCCACTGACCGCTGCGGACGTCGACGTCGAAGTCGGATTCGGGGTCGAGAGGTGTCCGCGGGGTCAGGGCGCAGCCGACGGTCGGCGCGAGGAGGGGGAGCCAATAGCGACACCCTCTCCGCCCCCGCATCGATTACGCCGCTGACATCATTCGATAATTTCTTATGATATCAGATGTCCACTCGATCAATCGATTATATTTTGCATTCGAATTGGATATTTCTTTATTGACCATTCCGGCAAAGATAATTCCAGAAATTAATTCTGCGGTATTAGTATTACACAAACTTACGTGAAATATCCAGAAAAATCATGCTGTATTTTACAAAAAAAGGTAGTTATGAAACATATCCTTCTTAGATAAAATTAATAAGCTTGACAGAGGCGATATTTATAAAATATAATGTGGCTTATGTTTATCCGTTTGTATCATACCGACAGGTAGAAGTATATCCACTCAAGGTAAGGAACATGTATGATCATTCAACAGTTAAAAAAAACAGATTCACGGTTTGCTAATCATGTTATTAATGAATCACATAATATAAATTCAAACTCAGCGGCCTACGTGTTTGCATCTTTTTAATAAACGTCGCAAGATGACGGCTTTAGAACAACTTGAAATCAATAGATATCAACTACAATCACAAAGGATTCTTAACGAACAAACTAATATATGTCGATCGCCATTGCTCAACCCTCTACAGGAGCTGTTTTGTTTCCGTAATTGACCATTTCCGTACCATATGTAAACTTATTGATATAGCCGCCTTTTTAGTTTCATTTACAATTTTTAGTTTTATTGCGAGCAAGAAACAAGCTAGGTCGTTAAAACAAGAGAGAAGATGTGTTGTGTACCTTTTGTACACAGCTATATATAGATAAGCATTTTTTCGTTAAAGCATAGTTGTGACGATGGCGTGAGCCGAAATAGCTATCAACTATATCTTAAAAAATAGTTTTGTAGAACTAAAATACATTTCTTCTTTTCTTTTCACCGTGTTATAACTTTCTAATACTGGGTATAATTTATCAACACATCGCATTAAATCGAACGTCTCAACCTTCATTTAACAGATCATAAAGATATCAGTGCGTTCATATAGTTTGTTAACGTTGTCAACCTATCTAAAGCGTAGACTTAAAAAATGTATTGATATTGTTTTAAATATTTCGCCTTTCCACATTAAAAGTGAGAAAGCAATTCGTTCATTATCAGTGTGGAAGTCAAAGATGGTTAGAAGTTCATCTTTGCCTATTGCTTATTATTTACAGCATTTCGTTTTTACCATTTCCAAAGCCTTACACCTGGTAAATGAAAATAGATGGAAGCATCAGAAATTCATAAAATTTACAATGGACTCATTTTAATGGTTTAATCGGTGACAAAAGAATTTGTCGTTCATCCTAGAGGTTTTAAATCTTTTTGATTGATTTTTAGTGTCATGAATTAAAAAACATTTTAAATTAACTACTTTTATCTACTTTTCCGCGAGTTTTGAAACGCAATCTATGATATATCAATGATAAGTCAAATAATGTTGTTGGGCGGCGAGGTGCGAAATGATCAACAGGTGCGCCAGAAAATTGGAATACGCGCCTCCCTATGTATCACTTACGCGTAGGTTTCAAAAAAGGTTTTTTAACGTTAATAATATACAGATTCACTATTGAATTTTCGTTTTATATATCCAAAATAATTGAGATTGTCTTCTGTAATCAAAGCAGTATTATAATAAAGTTGTAAATCTATATATGCTGGGCGAAGTTTGAAGTCATGCGATGAAATATTCCTGATAGTAGCATAATTTTATATTATATGATACATTAAATTCTTGCAGTCAGTATTCGTAAGGGATTTATTTATGTTTTTGATTCATAAGAGAATGATGTTAGAAGCTTAGTTCTTATTCTTTCAAAAAATCTACAATGAATATGAATGAACATTTAATATGTGTTTTTTTTTTGTATTATAATCTAAATCACACAATGCAATCATTTAAATCTCAATTTTCATCCGTGTTTTTTTTATATTGTCCATAATACAAAATAAATGCATTCGGTAACTATCTCTTCGTTATGGTGGACGATGAAACCGGCCGCACAGCAGTATGTTTTGCGCTGCAACTAAAAAGTAAGAACTCGTATAGATGCAAATTCGAGGCTCTGTCGTGACGCCGACGCCGACGCCGACCGACGCGTGCAAACGCCCATCCCATACGCACAACGCAACATATTAGTGTCTACATAAACCAGCTTCGACTTCCGGCGACGCTCCGTCACCGACATTTTCACACCATTATCAACGCTCATATTAAAACAAGCCATAAGTTATACACAAAGGTTCCATTGAAAATTTTCATCTATGATATTTTAATTACCCATTTATATATTTCAGCATTTAATTTACAATTCAATAACTTTAATTTATAACAAGTGTGTATATGTTTTTTTAACTGCTGTCCAGTCACTATGAGGAGCATCACAAAAATAATATATATTTATCAAAATCGGTATTCTCAACATCAATTATTGAAAGAATTTTTGGTTGCGAGGCAGTAATTCACAAACTTTTTTCGAAGATACTAAGTTTCCGCAAAGATATACCCAGTGTCGGTTCGTGGATGAGATACCTAGGGGTGCTACGGTTGATCATAAATAAAAAAAAATGGTTTTATTTTACCATTAACATCAAAATTATTAAAATCAAATGTGGTGTGTACTTTTATTTCATTATAATTAAAAAAATATTTATTTTAATATAATTTGATCGTTTTAAATAAAGTGTAAGATACAGTTGGAGTAGCAGTACCAGACCAAGCTTTAAGTTGCAAGCCCTCCTCATCGCGCCCCTAATTCGACAAATCGAGAATATTCTATTGAAAACGGTTCTGCAGAAAATCATAAAAATGCGTCACTTTCTTTTAATTTTCATAATTTATTAAATTTAATTTTAATTTTATTTTTTACCTCTTCGCAATCGAGTGTGACACTTCCTAGTTTTTCGTCCATTATCGAAGTGAAAACTGTGATAATGTACCGTTTAGTTTCTTAGTTATTGCACTCATGGTTTTGTATACCTGCTACCTTAAACTCAAATATTTTGTATAAGAAGACTTGTTCGTAAATTGTATTTTATCAGTTGATAATGCTCGCGATGAGCAAAACCGGTCCTAATCAAAAAATATGTTGTGGAAATAAATACTAAAAAATGTGTTTCCATCATGTTTGTAAGCGGTGGACGCAGTTTTCCACATGCATATAAGCAATAAGGGTCGTAGGATGACCGCTTTGGAGCAGCTGGAAATCAATAGACATCAACTATCACAAAGCATTCTTAACGAACAAACAAATATATTGTTTAGCCCATTAATTAAACCGCTCCACGGGGGGGAAGTGGTCTGTCTGATTTGCTTCCGTAATAGACCATTTCCGTGCCGCATGTAAACTTATTGTCATAGCCGCATTTTTTAGCTTCATTTACAATTTTTGAAAAACTTAGTTTTATTACGAGAAAGAAACAAGCTAGGCCGTTAAAACAGGAGAGAAGATGTATTGTGTACCTTTTCTACACAGCTATATATAGATAAGCAAATGTTAGTTTAAGCATAGTTCTGACGATGGCGTGAGCCGAAATAGCTGTCAACAATATTTCTTAAAAATAATTTTGTAGAACTAAAATACATTTTTAACATATTTTTAGTATTACTAAAACATATTTTTTTCACCGTGCATATAAGCAAATTCGTTGTATTTTTGTTTGTTTTGACCAATCTGGATAATCGAGGTTCTTCTGTCTATATTAGTTTGACATTCTGAATTTAGATGATATTAGTTGAGAGAGTCGAAGACATGTGTTAGTGGAATAGTTATCTGTCGTTGCAGCTACGTGTTATTCGACGTACCTTTCTGCGGTAGCTTGTTCTGTTGGCCTTCTCATTTTAGGAGAAGCCCTTCAGCGCCTACTTAATATGAGCGCCATTGTCCATTGTGCGACCTCACCACCGTCATTGACTGTTTCGAGAGGGCGGCGGGCGCGGAGCGGTGCCGCCCGCCTCTCACGCTTTTGCATGGCTTCCGAACGATTCGATCGTAAGTCCTCTGGTTGTCGACAAATTATGCGTCTGGATTAATTTTATATCGAGTGGCCGTCGTTGTCAGCGCAAAGGCGGCCGACGATTGAAACACTCGTAGAAGTGACAACTGTGTCTAAAACCGGTAAACATATCCCTTAACCTGTTCCCTGCCGGGCCACTCAAAAGATATTCTTATACTGACTATTTCAAACGATCGTTCAGTTGTGTTGGTTTTCACTAAATTAAGACTAATTTAACTAAATCGTCAGTTTCGTTGCATCCGTGTGATAGAATGCCTGAAGATGCTGAAAGGCGAAACCCGATGAGAAAACTTGTGGAATCGTACAAAGTTGTAACAATTTCACATTTTTATTTTATTCTGACCATGACCAGTATCTGTTTTGACAAACTTATTTACTATATCTTGGTCAGATATTAAAAATTACACTCAGGAAGTATTAAATAATCAAATATTATCATTGCGACGGAAATGCACTGGCTTCTCTGTAAAATATAGTTTTTATTGTATTTAAAATTCTGTCGATTTATTAATCATAAATTTTATTTATTTATTAATTTATTACTTTACAAAAATTACAAATTATAAATGCATTGTTTTTGTAATGTCAAAATATTTGAACATTTAATGTTGGAAATTCAACAAATAAATAGCAAAATAAGGATTGCAAGAAAGTCAACCAAGCAAGCTCATGAAACATCTACTTTAACTGAATAACAGTATTCGCCTGAACTCCACATACAATATGTCGACATCCGCAGCAATACTGTTGAACATCGTTAATTCTCTTACCATTGGCATCCCCATTGGCAGTCTGGTTCTACACAAACAAATCATTTCCACAATTTCTTGAAAAAATATCCGTTACATACAATTTGATTGTATTGAGGATGGCAGAATTCTCATTTTGGCCTCGTCGAAAGAATTATGTGGCTAGATTTCTCCTCGATTTTTTAAACTATTAAAAGTGAGCATACCTAAAAGAAAGTCAGTTGGATAAAGCCACGGATAGTATCAGTATGCCCTCAACGGAAGAAGTCTCATAAATTTCTTCTGTCTATCTATAACTGCAGTATTTTTAATCAAATAGAAGAATACGAAATAGTCTAGGAAATATAACCAGTATCGCTCGTGTCGTAAATCTAATATACAAATAATGGAATAAAAATATGTAATACTGTTCGTGTCAAGTAGTAAGTCCACAAATGTCCGATAACTTAAATAAGCTCGAATCGTAATTCTACCGACCTATAGAAATTTCGCTCTTGAATTCGTCATTTCCCGCATACATGTTTATCCCCCAGCAAATATATTATTAACACTTAAAGAATCTCACATGCATTTAATTTTTGAGAGACCCATAAAAACGATGAACTGGGGTTCATTTATATAATAACAGAGACACACGCTTACAAATGTTTACCGGTTACGTTAAACCAGTGATCTCCAAACTCAATTAGGATGTAAGCTACTTACAGAAATTAAAATTGTCTGGTAAGCTACCTAGTAAATATAATTAGTAAAAATAATGGCAATCAATTTCCTCTACAATTTTTTCAATTCTCGGTGAGTCCCTTGTCACTCCCATCCGAATACAATTATCAAGATGTACATCTGTGTGAGTCTGTTTCTATGTTTGCTCTAGACAACGTATATGGTGCAGTTCGTATCAATTACATCTTTGACCGCTTCTATATTTTTCTTCGTTGTACGCATAAATTGGTTATAGCAAAAAAATATGTAACGGTAAATTGTAAGCGTTTCGTTGAAATTCAGCTCGATTCATTTTTTATTTTCGGAGTTTTATAAACAAATTTAAAAATATGATAAAATATTCTACGTGAGGTACCGAAAACGCCTCGGTGAGCGACCGTTTGACGATCACTGCATTAAACAAATTATTTGCTTTAAAAATACCATAATGTATACTGTCAATTTATTTAATTTAAATCCATTTATGGAATCGGCGAATACATAAATCATGGTAAATATATTTACCTCATGAACACCTAAAGCGATACATACAGAACGGATTTTATAAAACCAAATTTCCAACATCAATTATTCATAAATCTTAACCGATTTATCACGAAAATATTTCCTACGGAGCTTCACAATTTTCCATCAGATTGAAAGCCGGTGGCGCCACCTTCCGTGTGTTTTTTCAACTGTCCATAATGTACTTGCATATATACGCCGGCGTACGACTAGCTTCGCAAGCTCATTCGTTTTTCCCGACCGAGTTCAGTCCGGTTCAGCGTTCACTAGTTCGGTTCAGTTCAAATCGGGCGGTCGTCCACTCGCGACGCTCCGTATCGACTTCGCTTCCCTTCTCGGTTCGCCTTGCAAAATTTCTCTCCGTCTGCATATGGTATGCATAATAATAATTAACATCGACGTTTTATAACGTGTCATAAATTTTTCTGACTTGTAAGTTTCGTTACAGTTACTGTGATATTTTCATACAATTTTCTCAAATTTATTTACAAGAATCGGAACTACTGTGGTTTTGTTTATAACTATATAATATGCTTTTTATTAATTAATATCTGTTCGTATTAAGTTATTGCGCTGGTTCATTCATATTTTGTTGCTTTTTTACGCAATCGCATAAAAAATATTTGAAATTAAAACCTTTTATTAAATCAAGTCGTTCACTTTACAGTTTGCTACAATAAATATTTAGTCAACTGCTATAATTCTAAAAGCTTGAAGTGAAAAATAATACTACACATTAAAACTAAAATTCGTTCCGTTTATTTATTTTTTAAACATTATACATAATCGTACCAAAAATACAGAAGAAATTCTTTCAGTAGTATTTGCGGCATTCTCTTATATAATTGTCTTATCAGAGTTTCATCTTATCTATCTTTTATTTGTTTTTGATCTTCCTCGACAAGTTTTACCCGTAGGCGTTGCAAAAAGTCAATACGTATTTCTTATCTCGTAGAATAGTTAGAACTGAATTGGTTTAAAGCTACAGAAAGACGAACAGTCTTCTTCATTTGTGTACAGCTTATAAAATCTCAGGCTAATTTTATTAAAATAACGTTATAAAATTTAATTCTGAACCTTCGCGTATAATTTTTAAATTGAAACAGTTTGTGTTGTAATTTGAATGCGGCTTCGCTTGTATTATAATATTTCCATAGTGAAAAAAATAGCAAAGGTTATGTTGTATAATAAGTTGAGTGTAAGCATCCGTTTATTTGCAAAGTTCCCTCCATCTCTGGAAAGTTCGTCGCACTCCGTCGCTCGCCATCCCGATATGTACGAACACTGACATTTGACCTGCGAAAACAGATTTAACGAAAATTTCGTGAACATGGCAAAATATTCAAAATTTCCTTAGTATTACATAATCTTATTTATTGCATTTTATGTTTATTTATTTAAAATTTATCATCGTGTCGATTTTTACTAGAAAAAGACGTTTTAAGAACAATATTACGAGTGCGTTTTTTAAGGCTATTTTTATATAAAAACAAGTCATAGAAAAACTATCCGAAATATGTAATGAAATAAATTCAAGCTTTTTTTTACTACCAATTTAATTTTATTATAACATAAATAGTTGTGAATTTTGTGCGATGATGCTTTTTTCAGTTAGTATATTTTCTTTGTTTGGCATTCGAAAAAACATCACTGAAAATTATTCCTGAATATTATATTATTTTTATGATCTATATTGTAGTACACGATTTCATTATGAGATGTTTTGCTTAGTGAATGCAATTTCTATGCAAGCCACCAGGCCCTCGACACTTATCACGATATGATAGTTAATATTCACTATTAATTTCATATATATTGTTTGCTGATTTCTTTTTTTATATTTATTTATTGACGCCGGGAGAATAGACCTGTAAAATTTCTAAACAGACATGTTGGTCACGGAAGCACCTTGCATAGTGACTGGTTATGTATACATATATTCGATTTTCCTCCCTATCAACTCGCTAAATCATCGCGTCAAATCTTTCGCGAAACCCACCTTAACCTATACTCACTCCCCGCCGGGAGCCGTTCACCTTTCGTGATGCACTGCGACCGCTGCTACAAATTTTCGTCTATCTTTGAAATATTCTCGTCCGCTTAAAGGGTAGTCGAATCGGGATAATATATTTTCCTCCAGAGTTTCATTTACATATTTCAACTGCTTTAAATAATTCCATAACAATTCTCGACTTATCAATAAATAAACAATAAACTTAACGATTTCATCAGCATTTTAAATATATATATCTTAATTAATCCGTCGCGCCATTTTGACTGCACAACGATAACTTTGGTAAAAACATTGTTTTTTATGTATCAAAATATACAAAGTTATCAGTCAGTTAAAAATGTCTTCGAACAAGAATTTTTAGAAAGAAAGTATTACGACATGAAGCAACATAGAGTCACGCTTTCCTCCTGTTTCCGACACGCGATAATGCTAGTAAAGATTAAAAAAACAACCCTCAATAACCAATTTATAAATGATCATCATAAAAAAAACTTTTTTTTTGATGAAATACTTATTCTATTAGAAATCAATAGATGGTTTTTATTTAATATTATAAGAGTGGAAGGGTGAGTTTTACTTTTTACTGTTTAATAGGGGTGGTTAATATCTTTCCGTTGTTGAATTAGTGGTGGTACCGAGGTCTTTTTATATCCCAAAAAACAACCGATCACGTCTATTAATATTAAATACTCATGTTAATAGCAAACATAGTGTGAATTCTTATTCTATTCTATTATATATCTTTATAACTTAAAAAATGCCACGATTGACTAAAAAATACTTCACTTGGCCAGGTTGGGGTACGGAGTATTATCTTCACAGCAATTCCACTGTCCCGCCTACTTACTGCTCCAACTCCAACTCTGAATTGATATATCTAAACCTAAGACGTATGGGATTATTATATAAAGAAATTGTTTTAATTAGTTATCATGTAGTCATAAGTAAAAGAACACGTATATGGAGACAAAAACCTTATCCTGCTCATTGAAACATAAAAAATGATTCACTTTTAAGGTGTTGACTGTCACTTCTTGATGTAAAGGCGTGATATTTTAAATAATAATTAATTTTTGAATACTAACGTCTAACTGTTAAGACAGCTCTGTCATATGTTGTTAGTCACAATGCTCACATATATAACAGTGTTAATAATGCTTGAACTTCCGCGAACAGGTTATTTTTGCGTTAGCTTATAATTAATAGTAACAGTAATTTTAGCTTGTTTTTTCTTAGTTAACCCCCCTCATAAGAATTTTATACCCCAACATTATTAAATAGTTTTTTCAAGTAATCGGTGTTCAAATATTTTTTACCCAACTCAGAAAGAATAAGTAAAATAATAAACCAATTAATTAGTAATATAACGAAAAAATCAATATATTGTGATATGACGGGCATGATTTATCCGGTTAAATTACTTGGAATAAATAATTATTTATTAATTTTGCCGACGGCTGTTTCTGTAAGAGCGTTACAGTGAGTTAAAAATTTCTTCTGCGTACGTGTAAGAAAGGTTATTCGATTTGGATCGGGAATAAAACTTAAAATCATGCCCGATTCAAATTATTTAGGTCGGCTTATCTCAGGGACTTGCATATTCAGAATTTTATCGCATTCAAATATCTTTTCGTTCCAAGAATATTAAAAAAAAAATTAGTCTCGCAACTTTGTCGTCCACATTATCTACTGTTGTTAACTCCAATGAAGTGATAAAGCTCTTTACACATTTTTACATTATTAAGATCAGGTCCCGTTTCGTTCGTTGGGAGCATTATTAATTCTACATACAAATTAAAACAAGATTATTTAATCAAAAAATAAGTAAATTACCATGTATACAAAAATTACGGTTCAAGAACTACGAAACTATGCTAAATATTCTAAAATAATTTTTAATTTATTTTTTACTAAAACATAGTTACGAAAGGCCTAAAATTTTTATTCGAAAATGGTTTCACTCTATTTTAGTAAAAAAAACTCGTCTTGGTCTCGTTAATTGTAATAACTAAGAATTGCGTTTTATTATTTTTATATAATGACTTTCCACCACGATGTGACAGTTAACTCATTAAAAGTGTTTAAAGAAGTATCTGGTTTTTGCGTACATACATTAATATCACACGGTGATGTTAAACCAAGTGAATGCCAATTCAATCAATACATTAATATCATTTGATTTTATTTATAGCTTCTGCATTTAACCGATACTATCAAATTTGTTCGATTTAGACCGTATAGTGAATTAAGTTTGTTTTCAACACTAATAAAAATAAAAAACACTTGGTGTACGATGTATAAATTGTTCTGTTGTGCCAACCCTGCGAACTCGTATTGGCTAAATCCGCGGATAAAAGACGATGTAGGGAAGATTTATAAGGACTTATTCGCGAAGATAAAAAACGTTACCTACTCCTTCACACATATTTTTATTCCACATTTATCATACGTGTATCCAAAACAGCTATGTATGTTTATGAATCTATATATTGTTTTTAATATATATCTATAAATACAATACATAAAGTGGTTTTGTAAACCTATTATTGAATTTGATTTCCTTTTATTTAGAGCATGATTTTTCATGTATTTGAATAACATATTTTATATTATTATGTAATCTTGGTATAAATTTATATTGATCTCTTACTTCAGAATTGTTTATGTTGGAAGGTCGCATTAGTATAGCTAAAACCGACAAGACCGGAATCAATGAAATTTGAATCGATTAGTCGATTCTGGTTGTTTATAAAAATAAGTTATAATCATAGAAAGTAAGTTTCTAATAGCCTTACCGACTGCGGGCTACCACTCTTATAAAATAAAATTGCTATGTTTATGTTTGAATATTAATCACTTTAAATGTGTGTTGACTGTCACATATCGGGAGAAAAGCATTAATGAATTATAGTATGATTTCCAAATTTTCTTTACAATACAATAATCACGACCGGTTTCTCTTAAATTGTAAAATTTAAAAAAAAAAAGTACTAAAATAACTTTGTAGTAAGGCATTATATTTAACTCACTTTTTCAAGAATCGATCATCATTTGATTATGTTCGAGAAGACCGAAACCGGTCTTAAGCATGAATATATATTAAATTGTGGAAATTGTACTTGAAAAATGTGTTTTTGTTATTCAAAAAAGACTGCTAAAAATTGTTTTGTTTATTGATTGAATTGGCATTTACTTGGTCCAATTCCAACTCCATTATAACACGATGAAAAAATAACAATGTATTTTAATTTTACAAAATTTTAAAAATATCGGCGTGAGCCGAAATAGCTATCAACTTAAAAAAATTCTAGAACTAAAATATATTGCTATTTTTTCATCGTGTTGCTTTGTTTATTCAATCTTTCGAAGCTTTTATAATGAGATAACTGTGTAACAAATTGGATGAAAAAAATATAGTGTGAACAGTTTATTGCTCGGGTTGTGTCACTCGCAAGTGGAATTGAAGAAGACTACTGACTGGACCGACGTCTTCGAGAAGCATCCGATGCAGTTGGAAGGGCGGCGGATGCGTTTCTGGCGGCATTTCTGTCACTCACTCAACCTGGGTGTGATGTCTGAATCTAGTATTCGTAGAAACCATCACAACCTCCTTGAGTGAGCGAGGGAGGTGCCGCTCTCGTCGACGGCGAATGGCACCGTGTCTACTGGCGTCGAAGTGAGATCTCATCCCAGAAAATTCTTATCATGTCTCATCACGTTATCACCAGTTGAAATATAATTCAACCGACACTTTCTTGAGATATTATAACACATGCGTTCCAAAACTTTCACTGAACTCTTAAATTTGTGACCAAGAATAAATAACGCTTAATTCTCATTTGAAAAAATCAATACTCAATTTTTTGGCCTTCATACACTTCAGAATATTTTAAATTTTGATTTCGATTCAAACTTATTTTCTGTGTAAATTACATTATTTTGCCTAGCAAACCCGAATAATACCATTATGCATTATTCTACCTGTCAGTCATTTGAAATAAGCTGTATTAACTGCAATTCTTTTTATTAGATAAATAATTAAACATGAAACATTTTGAGACTATAGCAATGTATTTAAGTTCTACATTTTTTATAAGATATAGTTGATAGCTATTTCGGCTCACGCCATCGTCATATCTATGTTTAAACGTATATTTGCAAATCTATATATAGCTGTGTAGAAAATGTGCACAATACATCTTCTCTTCTGTTTTAACCGCCTAGCTTATTTCGTACTAGCAAAAAAAAACTAAACTCTACAAGTGGCATTTTCAATAAGCTTAAATACTGGCAGGAGATGATTTATTACAGAAATGCATTAGCCCTTCGCAATGGTATGAGGAGTGGCGAAAGACTTATATTTGTCCTTGTGGATTTCTACTAAGTAAATGCCAATTCAATCAATAAACATTTTTTTGCCTCTAATAATAACTGCTTAAATAATGTATACAGTTTATTAGTCTTCATACACGTCAGGGTTGAAATATTTAATATTTTGATATCGGCTCAAAGTCGATTTCCTATAAATTTGTCGTTTTGCTTTTCTACAGTCGATATACACTCGTCTTGTCTGAAAATACCTCGGCATCCTTATCTCGTCGACGATTTCCTCCGCCTCGATCCGAAAGCAAAATGTTTAGCACTAATACGGTTTCGCATACTCCGACAACTCTACAGAACAAACCTATTGATACAATAATCTACTCGTACTGTTGCGGAGAGCGGTAAATGGTCGTATCTTTCCTTCGCCACATCCGTTTTCGACGATCAAGGCAGGAAGCTTATGTTATAATAAATAAATTCTGACAAAAACAGCAGCCACTAAACAGCCGAGTTGGCACTCACTGTCCAATAAACAGTTTTATATTAACAGCGCAACAAACCTTTCGAGGATGGTAATGATTATTCGTCACTCGTAAAAAATATTTTATTTAATACGTTTACACTACGGATTATTTGTTTATTCAGTTATACAACATAAAACCAATTAACCCACTGTCTTCCAACGACTCAAACGTTGATATTCAAAAATGCATATGTATCGAACGATAAAACACAGTATTTGGCACTATTTTTAAAATATAAAAATAATACAGTTGGGACCGGTTTTACTCATTGCGAGCAACAACAACTCATAAATTTTAATGACCTTTTAACATGTAATAATACTCATGTGTAATAAAAATTAAAAATTAATCCAAAAGTCCATTAAAAGTTATAAAATTCTCATTAGCAAAAATTAGGTATGGCATAATTTTAATTCTATTGAAAAATGCTTCATGGACTTTATCAGGGAATGGGTTAAGTAAGGATATAACAGCATAGATATAGAACAAATACTAAAAATCATGGTGTCCAGAGGAAGGAATCTGCAATACAATTTCACAAATGTATGATAATATATAAATCAATGGTATTGTTGAGTCAATTTAATTACTTTTACTGTGTATTTGTAAATAAAGAATCATTGCAAAACCTAAATACTGTTTTATTTCAATGTCTCGTTTTTCACTTATAACATTCAAAACTAGTTATTAAAAATTCATTTCATTCAAATCATGAAATTCTGTATGTATCTCGTCAATATTCTATAAGGAATTATCACACATTCAAATATTATTACGACTCAAATCGCCTGACCAAGTTGAACAAAGTCAAAAAAATGTATTTTTAAAGTTCATTTCCGTATTGAAAAAGGGGACAGAGTATGTATATCGCGAGTCTCAATCTTATCGAAAATCTATTAAAAGGGGGCGAACCTGTTTTATTCGCTGTCGATTTTTCCCAAAACATCCCCATCCGCCCGATGCCCCATCCCCGCCTCCTCTAACAAAGTCACTCCGTTTCGCAAATGTAATTTTCGACGTAGTCTCTCCCATCTTATTAGAAAATAATTCACTTACCGCTAGTGATTGTCGCCTGTAGTGTTTCTACTTCCCCAGACCTCCCACCAAACTCTCCCTGCTGCGTCTTCCCCGATAGTGTATGTAGTATATTTAACATCCGTTTCCTGTACAATCATGGGTGTGCGTAACCTTTATATACATACAAATATGGCTACCTATACAAATGACCCGCGCATCTGGTAAACGCGCGAACTATTTTTTTATTAGACACAAAACATTCCTCTTTATTGTTCGACCGGTTAATATAATATGTAATAATATAACGATAGCTTTTTTTACATCGTCCGTTCCTTCGATCACAATCGATAAATCGGTTGAAAAAAACTTTCATGATAGCCAACGTAATTGTATTCTATACCACTGACAATTTTTTTCCGATCGATCCTGCTATGGGTGCGATGGGTGTTTCTGGTGTTTTGAAATCCCTCTCACCCATTCGATTCTAAAAAAAACAGGAATGAAAAGAGAACGGATAGCTTATCACCAGTCTTGTTCCTTGTATCCATACCGTTTTCGCAAAAGAAATTCACGAACAAGTAGTTTTCGTAGAAAAATCTTCAAACAAACAGTTTTCAATTGTTGGTAGCTGTTTCTAAATCACGCTATCGTCAGAACAATAGTTTTGTTATTCTTACACATTTAAAAGAGATTTACCAATTAAATTTCCGTTCAATCAACTTTACGTTTACGTTACAGTATTCAAATAAAAATAAACATAATTCCAACGAATTGATGATGTTTTTCACATGAAAAAAGCAGTGTCACAAGGTTTGATGAACGCAGGGTTGTATTGAGAATTTTAGAAGACCTAAGCACTCAAAATATTTTATTGCTTATAAACAAGCATAATAAAAAATCACATTGAATTGTAAAATCAGACTATAGGATATTATGTGAAATAAAGAACTCATTTAAAATATCACATAATTGTATCGTTGTATCACTCGCCTCAGAGCACCCTATTTTGTTATGTTTTGTTGAATTTATTAAGGTACTAGTTGGGTAGAAAAAAATTTACGTTTTTTTTCACAGTTTTAGTAGACAAATCAATATGTTCTATAAACACAGCATTGGAACAATAATTGCCCCACTCTATACCCTTGCCACGCGTTTGATGTGTGCTCTTACATAATAACAAATAATACATATTTTTGAAAGATTATATTCAAAGAAATCTATTTCCGATAAATTGAATTAAAAAAAACCCTTATCGTCGCCAAATTGACCTAACCTGAAGAAGAGAAAGACGTGAGTATTTTGTATTAATGTACGAACACACAAGGTATATATTGTACGTATACCGGAATTAATAATTCTTTTTAGGTTTATTAACTCGAAAGGTAAGAAAATATTTAGTGGAATTTTACCACTGACAGTTAGTTAAAAAGTTTACAGGTATTGAGTTATATCAGCTATTACCAGCAATGAATATATGCCTAATAAAAATCCTCACCTGTTAAGCTAAATATATTTTTTACATACCTGAAAGCTAAATGACTATTATAATTTGCCCAATTTGTCACTTCTACTTAAGATTGTTGGACACATACTAATAAATTACTGTAGACCTTCTAAAATGAAACACTAAGTGGCGAAAGTTTTCGAAGTGACTGCACACTGCTATCAGTCGTCTCAGCAGTTTAAACGGTAGCGGTTAGCGGGTTAAATGTAACAAAATTAATTCGGAACCATTCTTTGTTAAGTCGATACGTATAAAAAAAATATGCTACTAGTTTAAATTGTATAAAATCTTCCATTGCTATAAAATACACCTCGGTAATGCAATTTGACCTTACAAGTTAGATTACCACTGTTTTTTTAATTTTAAGTTGCCCGATGAAAGTTATGATGATTGAGTTTTTATTATAAATTACAATACATGATTCAATTCACACAAATAAAAAAGGATTCCGCAGTAATTTTATGGAAATTCAAAATTGTTAATATTGAATAAAAAATATTATTATTTTTTGTATTACACCCAGTCCTTTTTTTACGCGATGCATTGGTTCCAGAAAACGGCGCGTAAAAATAAATCGCGTAAAAAAATCGCAACTTTCATATATTTTGATAAATTGGTTCCAAAAATTTTAATATCGCGTGAAAAAGTACCAGAAACGTATGCAAAACCAAAATTTGCTCTTTAAAATTAGTGCAAAAAAAAATATATATATTTCCTGTCTTTATTGCTTATAAAGTATGATACTCTAACAATATAATTTGTTCACTTATATGAATTAAGTTTTAAAAATACACATATTTTTTTTTATTTAAAAAAAATAATGAAACGTACATGCCTAGCATCATATATAAATTTCTTCTTTAAAACAAATTTGGGGGAAAAATCGCGTAAAAAAAATGTAACGGTGCCGTCCAAAAAAATCGCACATAATCGAATTCGCGTAAAAAAATCGCGTAAAAAAAGGACTCGGTGTATATTAATTAATAGGTAGAAATAATAGATTCTCAGTTTTTACATCACTTCGGTGTGAGAACAGTTCAGAGTTTTTATCTGATAGAACAGACTATAGTAGCATACTATATAATAAACTGTCACATTTTTCCTATGGTCACAAAATGTCTATGGTGCTTTATTTTTTTTTTGTAGGTATCATAAAATCTTAAGTTACGTGCGTTAGATTGGAAACATTCATAACAAAATCTTATTGGGTTTCTAAGTTGTAAGAATTCAAAACCGCAGCCTTTAAAATACGGTTTTAGGTTTCAATTTTGCGTCACGATTCTTTGGTAATCGAATTAGGAGTCCCGTCTACGAATGCAATTCAAAAGGAATTCACGCGAGTTTGAGAGATGTGATCGAAAGCAATGCTTCTCTCGCGGCAGACTTGATTCGGGTCGGTTGTCGAATCGAAAGCTTATGAATTGTTTAGTCCTCGTTCATACCCAGCACGGGTCGGCGGGTAGTCGATGACTTGGCGAACCCGCGATCTGCGTCCCGACCCGACCCGACAATGCATTATATAGCAGACGGCCTGACTTCCGAAGCCGCCGTTTAAAAAATGATACCGCCAATGACAATTCCATAAATTATAGATTGCCTAAACGGGTCCTTTTAATAATTTAGATAAGCTTTTAGCTTAAATTTACCAGTTCCAAGTGGCTTTTAGACTACTCGCATAGTTCGAATAACTTACACACTTACACTCAGGTACTGGTGATAAATTATTTTCAAGTGATTTCCTCTTTAAAACACGACGATTTCACCATTAATTTAACTTTCCCATACCCAAAGGTAGAGACATGTGCCTACAACTGTCACTTTGTCTTAAATATCAATTTAAATTTATGATATCGACTGAACTTGATGGAATTTTGATCAAAATCAAAGAAAAAAACCATATCAAGAGTTACTCATTAACAAGATCGTTAATGAAAATTATCACAGTCTTAATTATTATTAGATTATTGATTGAATTGGCATTCACTTGGTAGAACTCCATTATAATACGGTGAAAAAAATAGCAATGTATTTTAGTTCTACAAAATTTACGTAGTTCTACAATTCTACAATTAAATTCTACAGTAAATTCTACAATTTTGTAGAACTAAAATACATTGTAAGGAAATATGTTAAGCTTTTTTATTTTGTTTTTGGGAAATCTTTTTAAAATATAATATATACACCCAGTCCTCTTTTTACGCGATTTTTTTTTACGTGAATTCGATTATACGCGATTATTTGGACGGCACCGTTACATGTTTTTACGCGCTTCACTCGTTTTTACGCGATTTTTTCCCCAAATTTGTTTTACAGAAGAAATTTATATATGATGCTAGGCATGTAAATTTTCATTATTTTTTTAAATTAAAAAAAATATATGTATTTTTACAACTTAATTTTGCAAAGCATTCCATTTTTTTAAATACACATACAATTGCCAAATGTTGACAAGTGTATCGGATATTATGCGAATTTTTGTTTTAGGGTGTGTAAAGAAATATAATGGAATTGCGTAAAATCATAGGATGTATGTAAACTTGTTTAAACACAATTCATTTATTAAATTCGTTGAATAGCACCTTTCTCGGCCTCTAATAATTCATATAAGTGTATATAAGATCATAAAACATATCATTTTTTTTTGCACGAATTTCAAAGAGCAAATTTTGGTTTTTCATACGTTTCTGGTACTTTTTTACGCGATACTTTAATTTTTGGAACCTTTTTATCAAATTATATGAAAGTTATGATTTTTTTACGCGATTTTTTTTACGCGCCTTTTCCTGGAACCAATGTATCGCGTAAAAAAAGGACTGGGTGTACACTCACACCTCTTTTTGTGCGATTTCAAAGTTATGCGGTTTCTTTTTAAATGCAATTTTTTTGCGAACCAGAAAATGAGAACATGGTTGAAAAACACCAGTTCCCCTCACGGCATGTATAACTCGAGAAGATGTACAACTTTACAGGAAATAAGAAAATCATTTTATTCTTCATGATACGAATCCGAACGAGCCTTCAAGTATAAACGTGGGCTCAAAAATTGTACGATACAAGAAAATCGGAACAAACTTCAATCACTAACTATATTGTGAGAAAGAGAAAACCTACACAGAACAATGACGCAATGTTTATATTTTATATAACAGTTTCAAAGATACGCTGTTTTTATAATCTATGGAATGCATCTTCACTTTTTGTATGAAAATCATAACTTTTTTGTGCGATTTACGGTGGAGCGCATCTACCGCACAAAAGATGGTTTGAATATATGGTGTACTGTGCTATTTTAAAATTGTCTAATAAGAAAATTGAGTATACTTCAATATTATAAATACAAAGTTGACAGGCAATAAAACAAAAGGCAGAGAATACCTACATATCAAAGAACAGCCGTGCTCTTACGAAAAGTCCGACTGAGTTCAATTTTCCCGAGGCGGTCCGCGTCGAGAGGAAAAGATTTTCTTACACTCAGCCACCTACAGCTTATTTCCGGCGGAAACGGACTAAACTTAGTTCGGAAACTGCTATAATCTTATTAGTTCACAGAGGATATATTTTAGCACAACTGAGAAGTATTTTTTAACTAGGTCACTGTCAAAAGTTTTTTGATCAGTTTTCACCCCAATGCCAAGGTTTGTTTTAAATTTATTCGATTATTTTACAATTTTAACCGGTTCCATGCCATAAGCACGTTAGCGTGCTCTATAATCTCGTGCATATCAGGCTGGCAATAAAATATGAGTATTTGTAACACCAAATATATAATCAAGTTTGAATATTTTAAATAATATAATAATTCAAACACGTTCAAAATAAATATCTCTCGGAATCATGGTAAAGTATTAACCCCTCACTGTTGACATCTTAACTGTTGAGAAGGCTAAGTGTACTGTGTTGATAGTTGATACCCGAAAATGTATGGATTAACAGTGGTTAAAACCTTCTTGTACTCACAATTTATTGAGTTAATGCTTTGCTTGATTTGTCCTGACAACATCATTAAGATTCATTCATTTTTAGGTTTCAACCCAATATTATACAAAGAATTTTTAAAGTCTATGTGTTGGAATATCCTTTAAAATGCTCAGCAGGGAATGAGTTAAGACACAGCATGGTGTCAAGATTTTACATGATTTTCTCTATAACACATCGCTTTCACTTTTGAATTGACTTTATAATACTTTCTTCTTTTTTTCTACGTGTTTTTTTTTTGCGAAACGTATCCACCGCGTAAAAAAAGCTGGGTATTTATTGCATTTATCATATTTTTTTAAATTTCATTCAAAGAAGTCGCACGACCTGTCTTCGTATGGAAAGGAAAAAAATATAGTTAGTTGAAATTTGTTGATTGCTTTCCCTATGACTTATTTTCAAATATTAGGAAATATAGGGAAAATAGCCAAAATCATCAAAAAATCGGTTTTGATTGATTGATAGTGGCTAACATCAATATTTTTGAATCAGTTTTAGAAATATTCGGTGTTGAGCTACAAAAAAGAGTATTTGTTTGTAGCTCAACAAGATAACATCGATTGAACAATCTTGGATGAATTAAGCGAAACTCTTGACCATTCAAACAATTGTATGCATCACTCAGCTGCATGCTCAGTATAGTATTGACCGACCGCTATAACAGTGCGCCCGGAAATGCGGCGGATGATGAAACTAAATTTGAAACCCCTGCTTAAAACGAATGAACAGACCGCAAAAATGACAAATAAGAAGCCACGGTATTGATGAACATTGAAACCTATTGTAGATAAATATTTTTATGAAAAAATATTTGTAGAATAGTAGGGAATTTAAAATTTTCTCTGGCAACTTTTGTGTCAGACCGGAAATGCACACAGCGCTACGTTTCCACACGCATAAGTAACGGGGTCGATCTATAATTAGGATTTTAATAGTTATTGATTCTTTTATATCTCATGAAAGAAAAACGTGAAGTTTTTTTGAGGTAAGTGCTTGAAAGTCTCCGGGTAAAATGACACCCGACGTGCTGACAGGGGGAAGCCGATGCGTCATTTTGGTAAATCTCTTCGGCAAACACAAACTTTTCATATTGCTTCTCGTCTCGTCGCCGATTCACTTTCATCGATGAAACCGATACCCGGCGACGACTCTTTTATCGTCGAAACCTGACGCCGCCCCCGAAGTCGCCGCTCGACTCGTCGACGCAAAATATAATAATGATTGAGCACACAAGGCCCGGCATCGATATCGTGCGATATCCTGTTTCCTGTTGGGGTCGGTCGCGCCGAGGCGTGGGTCTTCCGTCCGTCCACCCCGCCTTTTCGATATTTCCTATTGTTTTTATAGCAAGAATTACTCCAACGGTCACTTGAACCCAGTTCTCAATTCAGCTTTTTCGCCGTCCAGGGCAAAATACGCTCTTACGTATCATAAATTTATGGCACAATTGTTTGACAGAGAACTTTTAAAAGGCATAAACTCTTTTTACACTTTCTACTCTAACCAAACTCAGGAAATCTAAACCCTATGCGGCTAAAGATATTCATTGAGTAAATGATAAAATAGTTTATTGTTTATATCTTCAAGTATTAACGGCGTTCGAATAAGCTGACACAAAACCACAACGGCTAATGGAAGCGTTGTCTGCATGTGGGTCGATAATATTAACACAAATTTTGAAGATATCACAGATTCAATGACTGTTTTGGAAAGTCTCGAGTCTTGACTGTAAGAACAACTAGAACTTTTTTATAACAATTTTAGCTCTTCGTCGTTCATATGACTATAATTGGGAGAGTGGTCTATCAAATAAAATCATGGGTCCGGACTCGATGGCTCGATTATGTACCACGTGAAAACACGCCATCGAGACAAACTTTATAAAGAGGGCGCTAATGTGTACTTTTTATTCAAAAGACATAGTTATACATGTATCTGCTTCATAATTATGGATATGTGCGCCGGAGATGACTATCGGTTATTGTATGATTTTGAATTTCCCGCTGTCATTTTTCAATGTTTTGGACGAGTTGTCCTCCTGTAAAGTGTCTGTGGCAAGCTTACAATTTACGACACTTTCGTGTCTTGTGTTATATTTTTATTTATAATTTATTTTAAACCGATTTGTGCCGCCCCACTAATAGATCTAACCCTAGTAAGCCAATAGCTCTAGTAAGTTTAGTATTATATTATAATTATACACCTATCCCTCGCTTAACACGATACTCGCTAAACACGGTTTCGGTTTAACACGGTTTCAGTTACGGTGAAAAAAAAATGTTTCGACGTTTCGTAGGTGTGCATACAGCTGTGTGAAATTCTAAGAATAACGGTAAGGGTATACCGGAAATAACACTGCGCGTTCCAAACAATAAATAGTACCTGAAATATTATATATAGACAATACATCAGACATTTAGTCTCGTTAGTCTGCCCACCGTGTTTAACACTCGTCGAATCCTGACAGCTGCTATAATAATTACTGTTTATAATTTCATAACTATTCAAGTTGTATTTTTCTTATTTCTGATACATATTTTTATTATTTGTATAATTAACTTTAAATAATATAAAGACATAAAATTTTAGACCCATAATGTCAAAACCGAAATTTAGTAGAAAACCAATTTCTCTGGAGAGAAAAATATAAATTTCGGATCAACTTAAAGATAATAAGTCTGAACTGAGTAATATATTTTATCCGTATCATTATATATCAATAGATTTTCATAAGTGCCACCTATCTGTTTTTTCTTAATATCTCTAAAAAAACCTATCCCCTTTATTTCATACATTTGTTAGTCTCGCTTAACACGATTTCGCTTAGCACGGCGATCTAGCAGAACCTATCTTCCGTGTTAAGTGAGGGATGGGTGTATATTAAATCAATCGAAATCACTAGTATGAAAAACGTCAACTTTTTGACAGTTTGAAGTGTTCATCGTCAAGCTATATTTTGACAGGTTTGTTTATTTATTTCAAATAAACGACCTTTAGTAAAGACCTACCGCTTCAGTCTGTATAATCTCAATCGACATATACTGTCAGCGGCCTGGCAATGAACCATGTACATTCCTTTGACGTAACCGTTTCACGGCGTATCAGTGCCACCCTCTAGTTATCTAACGTTCAACCATCTTATTGCTAACGTCATAAATGTCAAGATGGCAGATTACATAATGTTGATAATTGATACTCAAAAATGTAAAACAGTGTCCAAACTTTCATGCATAAACTGACTGTTAACTTCTCAACTTTTGAGACGGCATATTGTAGAAGGATACTGCAACACTGCAAATTTCAAAAACATATGTTAACGTCAAACACTTTGATAGAACACGGTGAAAAAATATCAATTTATTTTAGTTCTACAATTTTTTTATAAGATATAGTTAATAGCTATTTCGGCTCACCATCGTCAGAACTACAATAGATCAATCATGACATATCAGACTAAATATATTAATACATTAACTTGCACTTAAAATTTTTGGCACTGTTAACACTGTTATATTTTTGAGTGGCAACTATCAATTTTATGATCTATTTATTTATATGATCTTATATTGTAGAGGTGAGCGCGTATGAGGTTGATCAGGTTTTTCGTCTATTATAAAGAACCACACTAAACAAACTTAAATATTTATAATACGCACATTAAAATTAAAGTAAATTTTCTACACTCGTATAAAAAAATGAGGAAAAAATATCACATTTAACGAAGATCATAGGTGATTTTTTGCGTAATATTTCTTAAAACCGTTCACAGCAATTCTGTGAAATGTTTATTTCTCAACCATGAACAATATTTAGACTTAACGAACTTCATTGTGGAGTATAAAGATTCACTACTACTTTCATAGTATCCTTTTCAACGTAAGTAGATTCCAACTGAAATTCTTATACCGATATTACCACGTAATTTTTTATCGTTTTATTCGTATTTGCCCATCGTTGTTATGTACAGTTGAGACGTGAGCAGTTAGAAGGTTACACTTGTGAATCCAAATATTTAATAAAAATGCTTTTGGGAAGACGGATGTTTCATCAGAGAGTGGACTTGCCAGCCAGTTTTGACTTTAAAATTTAAAAAAAAAACGGCGATTAGCTTGGCATACGAGCATATGAAAATGTAGCTATCTAAGCATACATGCGAGTGCGCGGAAGTCGTGTTACAGTTAGTAACGATAGATAAGAGGGGCGACGCGTTTGTTTGCGAAATATTAGGTTTATCGGACATAAATGATCGCCGGACATCCGTAATCTTTTCCTGTACAGCAGTTTTTTACTGTTTCCTAACATTAAATTGGCACACACTAAGCGATCGTTCCAATTTGAATAATATTATAACTTAACACTTAACCGTTTCTCTGCGGAGGCGCTATTTATAAACGACATTAAGTCACTGAATATTTCAAAAAATATTTTATTCTAAAAAATATAAAGGCTTTAACACTGGCAAAAAGCCATTAAAAAAACTGTTTTTAATGGATTTTAGGAAACCCACCGTTAATTTTCTATTATTTGTACAATATATGCCTGTGAATCGTTATACCATTCCAATCAACCTCTAAAAAAATTACTGCAAACGGTCTAAACAAATTTTAGTCCAAATTTCAAAGATTTTTTATTAATTGAATTGGTATTCACTTAGTAGAACTCCATTATAATACGGTGAAAAAAATAGCAATGTATTTCAGTTCTACAAAATTATTTTTTAAATTACAGTTGATAGCTATTTTGGCTCACGCCATCGTCAGAACTATAGTTGTAATAATTTTGTAGAACTAAAATACATTGCTATTTTTTTCACCGTGTCAAATATTTTTGTTCAATATGATAATTTTTTCTTCATTTTTGTTTGTGTAGAAAATTGTATTGAAATAAATAATATGCTGTGGATCTTAATAATAAACAAAAAAAGCTGAATGTGGCTCTCATTGACCTCATGCGTGCCGATCCCTGACATATATTACGAGAATATGCGTCTCGGGGCCCCTTTCGTGGAGAGTTGGTAGAGTGTAGAGGCCCCCTCGCCCCTCCGGAGGGTCTCCCAGCCTGACGAACCGTAAGTCGTCGACAATTACCGGAAAACGCTTTGCTTTTCGCTTCTCTCGGCTAATTTGACTCGCGACGTCGTTTCAAATTGAGCATCAGACCAAAAAAGGTTTTTTCGATAATTGCACTCCAGATTGCCTTACAAAATGTCCTTTCCTACATTTTTTTTATATATTTTTACATTGAATAAGTCGATTTATTTTTGCAACATGCAAAAAACTGTACTGTTAATGATTGCTTAATCATATATCTAAACGAGCTTGTTACCTTTGTCGACTATACTTTGGGAATGGTCATGCACATATTATATGTATATATATATAAAAAAAGACAAAAAAGTTGTGTTTATGGAACTCCTTTATAGAGATAAAAAAAAAATTATCTGTAATTATACCGTAAAACTAATGTTATCGACGAGGGTGCGTGGTAGAATTTCAATATCATATTTGTATCGTTCCCGAAATTAATTTCTATGCTTAGTATTTAACTAAGGTAAGATACCATTAAGAACTCACTTTTGTCGTTAACAGTCAAAGATTACATTAATAAAAAACATTCATTTGCTATTGACCGACCGCTATAACAGTGCGCCCGGAAATACGGCAGATGATGAAACTAAATTTGAAACCCCTGGATAAAACGAATGAACAGACCGCAAAAATGACAAGTAAGAAGCCACGGAATTGATGAACAATGAAACCTATTGTATAATAGATAATTTTTTTATTTAAAAGTATTAATGGAATAGTAGGGAATTTTAAATTTTCGAATTCTAACAACTTTTGTGTAAGACCGGAAATGCACACAGCGCTACGTTTCCATGCGCATAAGTAACTTGGTCGATCTATAGTTTCGGAATTTCTAGAAGTGGTCTAGACTGGCTCATCATAAGCAACTGTTCTTAATAATTGTGTTTTTTTTCTTCTTAAAAATGATTTTTAAACTTTAATAAATCCCATCCCACAGATCAGCGACCGTATTTTCTGTTTACGAAGTTCCAGTTTAGGTGGTAGGAGGTGGCTTTTGTATCTTATTTTGTAAGACTTCCGTTCCCGGCATGTTCTCAGAAGAACCGTCGCCGCCGACGACGGTTAATATCAAGTCGTTTGATTTGATCACGTTAACAGCCACGAGTCACATTTCGACTATTGTTTTCGGTTCACCGAGATTCGTATCAACCGACTTGTCATTTGCAAGCGCTTGTCACTGGCTTCGATTCCCTATAGCTTTTCTGCGGGAAAAACCACGCGTACTCTAAACCGGTGTTCCCCGACATTTTTACACCTGCGTAATGGTAAAAAAAGGGAAAAAATCGCGGGCCACTAATACTTACTTAATAACGCTGCTTCATCATACAAATTATTAGTAATTGTGCAGGCGAAAAAAAATCCTATATTTAATATTTTGGCAAGGCAAATTTCTTGAAATTTGGCATAATATTTGCGATCCATCGGTTGGGGAACACTACTTTAAGCAATAAGTAGCAGATTTAACAAAGAAACGATAATTGGATTGGATGTGCTTTACGATATTAAGACTAAACAAATATACATCGACATTTTCCAACCATTTATTTACTCGTTTAATGTGAATGAAGGTGTTAAATTATTCCACCAAAACACGGGAATCAAAACTCAATTTAATTCAATGCCTCTAATAAACGATTTGTTAAAACTGTTTTATTTTCCCTTACTATAATCGCTACGTGAGACTAGTAGTACAATGAGTCAAGAATTTGAAAAATTTTATTCTTACACTAGATCACCCGATATTTAACACCATTATAAAACACCCGTTTAAAGTATCTCTAAGTATCAAATTACTTCTTAATGGTAGTTGATTAATGTTCCCGAAATTGAATTTCATAAAAATATAATCAATAGTTATTAAAAATGTGTCTAGTATATATTTTTTGTGTAATTCCTCTTGTAAGTAAGCAATTCAAACTGTTTACTCTTTGCCAATCTTGTTTTATCCATGTTTTATTATATAATACATGAAGTTGCCGGAATGCGAATCATGGATTGTACGTGACAAGTGTACACAATTCAAGTATTTCAAATTTGATATTTAAATGTCCATCAAGTACCCTAGAATCGTCTGATTGGAGTCTGTGGACGTAGAGACCTTGCGAAACTGTTCATCAGCTTTCATCAGTTATTGTTCGATGATACTTATTTAAATTTTATGAAGTGTAGTTATAATATAATTTGTTTTTTTTTCTTTCAGTTTGCAACGGCAGCCTCCAAATTTGGACCCATGGTTGGTGAGGTCAGAACTATCGAGGGCGCTCGCAGTTTGGTCTGATCACTCCAAACTAACTTTTCGTGAGGTCCGTTCTGACAAGGCGGATATAGTCGTCGCTTTTGCCAAGTGAGTAACCCAATTAAAATCACACATTTTTTGAGCATAATCTTTGATTTTTTTCTTCTTTTACCCTTCAACTGCCAAAGCATTTTTTGTGAAATATTCGCGCGACCCGTAGCTGCTCTAAAAATAATTATATCTCTAAAACTACTCATTATATATAGTTAAAATAAGAAGAATTATCAAAATAAAAGATTGTTTATAATTTACAAAAGCTTCATATGTAATTTTTCACACTTTATATAATTATACGTTAAAGTCAACAAATAAAAACATCTCCGAGGGATTCACGCACCCAGATTGGGAGCCACTGCCTCAAATTTTCTCATTTGTTTTGTATGCCTGGTATTTATTAACTAAAAATGTTCTATAAACAGTCTTTTTTAATTTGTATTGTATCTTATAGTAATGTTTGCGATAAGTTTTAAAAATATAAAATGGTTTAAATAGTACTAAATATTATATTTTATTTTTATGATATCGAGTGAAGGCGCTTGATGGAATTTCAATATCAAATTTGAATTGTTACAATTTTGTACGATTCCACATATTTTGTCACTAACGACCCGGGTTTCGCCTTTCGGCATCTTCAGGCATTCTATCACACGGATGCAACAGAACTGACGAAACCCGGGTCGTTAGTGACAAAATATGTGGAATCGCATAGAATTGTAACAATTCAAATTTTTTTATTATATGTATACAAAATTGACGTTCTGCATTTTAACAATGTGCGTATCATAAAATGCACCGTACTGTAATGACATGGCATTTCGAGTCAGCAACGAATGTTTCGAATGACTTTAATTTGCCGATTATTAAATTATCTTCAAGTTGTTTAAACCGTATCAGGTCAGGGTACATGTGTGTTGCAAACGGGTGTTAATATGGCTACATTTATCTTTTTGATGTTTTGTGACTTTTTTACCGTTCTTCGATAGCCGCCCAGGCGTCGCGGCGGCCGGTAAGCCAGGCTTGGCAAGACGGACGAGGAAGACGCGACCGGAATAATTCCCATCGCCTCCTGTTATATCCAGAAGAAAATGTGAAAAAAGATTTATTTTAGATTTTATTTTGGTGTGAAAATTTACGAATAGGCCAGTTTTTATTTTGGCTAATTCATCAGTAAT
The DNA here is from genome assembly GCA_028555115.1 of Himalopsyche japonica. Taxonomy (NCBI): domain Eukaryota; kingdom Metazoa; phylum Arthropoda; class Insecta; order Trichoptera; family Rhyacophilidae; genus Himalopsyche; species Himalopsyche japonica. The sequence goes on from JAHFWJ010000705.1 coordinate 1,432,810, forward strand.
ATTTTTTTAGAGTAAATTGTATCAGGAGACGATTGTAATTCTTCACTACCGTCATTTAATTTTGATTATATTGAAATTTCCCTACATAATATTCACGGAGATTATCTTATGAAAAATGCATAATTCTTTTATGCACATGGCACATTATTGCAGCTACGATATCAAATGAGGTAGCGTGATCTAATTTCGATTGTGTACAATTTTACCAATTTTGTCACTCATAATCATCGTCCGAGCTTTTCGCCTCTTCATGAATTCTATTGTATAACACGGATATAATAGAACTGAGAGTCAGTAAACAGTTTACACCGTTTATATACAAGAGGAATTATAATCCAAGAGTTGAGTAATTATCTAAAATAATTTTGATGATTACAGATTTAATTTATGATATCGACTGAAGGTGCTTGATGGAATTTCAATATCAAATTTGAATTGTTAAAATTTTGCACGATTCCACATGTTTTGTCACTAACGACCCGGGTTTCGCCTTTCGGCATATTCATGCATTCTATCACGCGGATAAATTTGTTTTAGCTGTATATACTGCTTGCCTAGGGGTAAGTGTTTTCCTGTAAGTAACAACTTTAATATATATATACGATGCTTACTGTTTATTGTACGTTAGTTATGTTGCATCCGTGTGATAGAATGCCTGAAAATGTCGAAAGGCGAAACCCGGGTCGTTAGTGACAAAACATGTGGAATCGTACAAAATTGTAACAATTCAAATTTGACTACAGATTTGATTATAATGACATTCAAATTCGGAAAAGATAATCTAATAAAAAATACAGTTGAATGGCTTTGTTTAATACTTAGAAAATCCTACTTATATTTAATAGATGGGTGAGATTTTTGATTCCTGTAATTCCTCTTGTATATGAGTGATGCAAAATGTTTACCGACTTTCAGTTCTATTGCATCCGCGTGATGAAGGCCTGAAAATGCCGTAAGGCGTTACCCGGGTTGTAAGTGAGAAAACATGTGGAAGTGTACATAATTTCAATATGTTTCTTTTATATTGAATGATTTGTCGATGGACGACATGGTTATTGATTTGCGCAGTCTTGTCAATTATCGTCTTTTGAAACAGTTCACCGGATAGGTAGATTAATCAGCGGTCGTTTTCTTTTCAGACGTTATCATGACGACAACTATCCGTTCGACGGCAAAGGGCAAATCCTGGCTCACGCATTCTTCCCGGGAAGCGGTAGAGGCGGAGACGCCCACTTTGACGAAGAGGAAACCTGGTTGCTCAGGGACGCTACGGAGGATGACGAAGGTAAATTGATTTCCTAGACCAACTATACCGGCGGTCGGCAAACTCATTAGTCGACTGAGTAAAATTTCAATTATAGAACGATTAAAATCTTATTATGAATACGATAAAATGTTATTAATGCATTGATTGAATTGGCATTCACTTGGTAGAACTCCATTATAACACGGTGAAAAAAATAGCAATGTATTTTAGTTCTAAAAAAATATTTTTAAAAGTATAGTTGATAGCTGTTTCGGCTCACACCATCGTCAGAACTATGCTTAAACTAACATTTGCTTATCTAGCTGTGTAGAAAAGGTACACAATACATATTCTCTTTTGTTTTAACGACCTAGCTTGTTTCGTTCTCGCAAAAAAACTAAATTTTTCAAAAATTGTAAACGAAACTAAAAAATGCGGCTATGACAATAAGTTTACATGTGGCACGGAAATGGTCTATCACGGAAGCAAATCAGACCCCTTCCCCCGTGGAGAGGTTTAATTAATGGGCTAGACAATATATTAGTTTGTTCGTTAAGAATCCTTTGTGATAGTTGATGTCTATTGATTTCTAGCTTTTCCAAAGCGGTCATCCTACGACCCTTACTGCAAAGATGCATCTTTGAGTTTGCCTTTGAGTAGTTGAAGTATAGTTACGTTGAATAAAATTTGATTTAATACTTAATAACGTACATTATATTTTCTTGATAAAATAACACAAACACTAATGTGAACAACGGACTTGCTTCTTTACAATATGTCAGAATATGGACGTTCAAATTTCGAGCTTTCCACAATTCTTTAACATACCTTATGTGATCTTTTGTTACAACCTTAGGCCTCATTCGCTGATGTGAACCATTTCATCAATCCGGTTGTTTCTCTGTTGGCCTCCTGTCAGTTTCTAACTCTCACAAGACTTTGGCCGAAAAAATAGTCTGCGATATCATAAGAGGATTTGCCAGTCCCCAAGAAAAATGGCTTTATATTCTCATATTACAATAAAAAATTATCGCTTATGCATCTGTTTTAATGTATTTCATACTAAAATCTTTATATTTTTCCGTACAATTACCGCGAGCGCCATAAAATGTACATGCGCATACTTACGTAGTTTAATTTTATATCACGGTATATATTGTATAAAACGAAACATTAATTGTTCATATTTGAACAAAATATTTATTTGCCAAGCATTTGGCCATCTAATTCCTTCAGCATTGTGTACCTAAACTTTTGTGTTAACACTTTATCACCAATAATAAAATAGACACAGACAAAAAAGTGACGGATGGAGAAAGATGGACTACTTGGATATGGAAAGTTAAAGTCTATGAGTCCGCCGACAGTACGTTCAGTACTGCGATGGGAAACGGTTATAACTGCTGATTATTCAATTTTTAAATTTTTCTGCTATAATAAGTTCTAAATTGTACATTCTTTGATATGGAAAAATATTAGTGCTGCAACTTTATTTGTTACAAAGTTATACTAAAGACCTCTTGCCATCTAACTTGTCAGACTGATTTCACAATTTTTTTTTGTTATCCTGAATAATTATTTAGGGAGTGATCATAACCGTTTGCCGCCATAGTACTGAGTCGTTCGAAGATCGACTGCGTTGCCGGAAGAACGCTGTATATTCCATCTTCCGCGTAAAAATCATATGAAATAACAACTAAAAATTAACCAAACATGTGCATAAAGATAGCGTACGGACACGTGATAGTAATTTTTACCTAATTGTGGCTATTTCTGGTGTAGTTTTGAATCTTTCAGCAGCTGGCAGGGCGCCAGAATCCGATCGGTAAACGGACACTGGCTCAAAATCACTGTTACGTTATGTTATTATATGTAGGCAGTGTAGAACTAGAACCGCTAGCCGGATGTCGAAACTGGATTGTTATCTGGTCTACCTCGTCGATATTATTTGTATTATATCACATGGTTTGTCTATTACACATTTGTTTAGTGTTTAAATGCTTATGTTTGTTTTGAAATCTAGTTCTGTGGGTTTCTCGGGATATACCGGAGTGAGTTTCGAGATGAGATTGCATCGTCCGCGATCAGTGCTCGTGGTCTATCAAAACGCGAAAGTTTCTACGGAAAGTTATTCATAAAATACATTATAAGAAAACATTAAAGCTTACAGACTTCCTCCATTACATTCGTTTCCTTCATTAGTACCTTACGTATTAACTAAATTGACATAACACAAACTATTGCATATGGTGCATCTTGAAAATAAATAAGTTATATTATAAAGAAAGGACTGTTCCGTGTTACTTTTCTCTTAAAAACAAAAGCTCATTATAAGACCACAATCACATTTACCAGTTCACTGCCAAGTGTTTTTTTGATCAGTTGTCACTAAAATATCACGTTTTAAAAAAAATGTTAAGTATTGTTATAATTTATGATATCGACTGAAGGTGCTTGATGGAATTTCAATATAAAATTTTAATTGTTACAACTTTGTACGATTCGACATTTTTTGTCACTAACGACCCGGGTTTCGCCTTTCGGCATCTTCAAAATTATCACAGGCAATTGTGTTACTTATTGTTAGATTTGTTTTAGCTTTAATTTTTTGCTTGTCTTGGAGGAAATGTTTTCCTGTAATTAATAACTTCGCTATATAGACGATGTTTATTTTACGTCAGTTCTGTTGCATCCGTGTAATAGAATGCCTGAAGATGCCGAAAGGCGAAATCCGGGTCGTTAATGACAAAACATGTGGAATCGTACAAAGTTGTAACATTTCAGATTTTGTAAAGTATTGTATTTTTAAAAAAATAGTGTATCAAAGTGAAATATTTTAAGTTTGAAAACTTATTTTTCATTAATCGATTATATTTTTTATTCGCTAACTTTCTGGTTGGCCGTCTGTTGGTTGATACTTAAAATATAATATATTTAATGACATATTATTCCAACAAAGAAATAATTATTTCTGGGCCTATGCGATTGCATCAAATTATTTTATATTGTAAACGAATTTTTGGATTTTTTTCTGTTAATACACCGCAACGAATCTAGTATCGTCTCGCGGCACACCAGTTGCGGAGCACTTACATGGAAAAGCTGTAATATTAAATATCGCAAAAAAATAATTTAGCGGTGTTGGTGTTAGGTGCAAACCAATCTTATAATGATTATCAGAAAAAATTGGGATATATTATTATACAAAAATTAGCTCTCGCATGACAGGTTTGGCATTGTTAACTCATGTGATATTATTGACTCTCGCCTATCGACATCAGCCGGCTCAACGGTTGAGACGTTAGCAGTCAGAGGGTTTGTTTTTCCACATTGGTTTACGCGTAGCATCGGTGGTCACTAAGGAAACTGCATACCAGTGACGTTTAGCTTACCGGTTACTTTTATGCGTGCTTGTGTCTTTCTACTATGGATTATTTATTGCCACTGAATGGAGTATGTTTTTTAAATCATCATTCCGCTTAATTTCAAATAATGGATCAATCACCATGAAGGAGTCAACTGTCCATCTTGATGGAAAGGCATACTATAAAACATATAATAAAAAAAAATATTTTCACATTTTTTTAAAATGATGAACAGTTTCACTCTTTGCAATCATTATTAACTGACGATCGTCGCCCATAACGAAAACATGTCGTTTTTTAGTTTTACAACAGAAATAAAATTATTATCAAATCGACTGAAGGTGCTTGATGGAATTTAAATCTCAAATTTGAATTATTCGTACGATTTCATGTTTTTTCTCTAACGACACTGGTTTCGTCTTTCAGCACCTTCGCGTGTCAACTGACTGTTTCATCAGTGTGATAAAATATCGAAAGGCGAAACCCGGGTCGTGAAATATGTGAAATCGTACAAAATTTCAACAATTCAAATTTAAAAACATAATCAATGAAATAGAATAGTTCTGACGATGGCGTGAGTTGAAATAGCTATGAAATATATCTTATAAAAAAAATTGTAGAACTGAAATACATTGCTATTTTTTCACCGTGTTATAATGAAGTTCTACCAAGTAAATGCCAATTCAATCAATAAAAAGGTTAAATTTAATTTAATAACATATTAGCTGCTCTCAAATTAACATTTTTCACTTTTAATAGTTTGTAAAATCGAAGAGAAATGTATCTAGCCGCATATTTCTTTCGACTAATTCGAGGCCAAAATGAGAATTCTGCCATCCTTAATAATATCAATTTGTATGTTCCGGATAGTTTTTAAGAAATCGTGTACATAATTTGTTTGTTCTTCCAAAGTGTAGAACTAGTCAGCCAATGGGGATGCCAATGGTAAGAGTATTAACAATGTTCAACAGTATTGCTTCGGATGTTGACATATTTCATGTGGACGAATGCTATTTTTTCAGTTAAAGTAGACATTTCATGAGCTTACTTGGTTGATTTTTTTTTGCAATCCTTATTGATTGTTTTATAGTGTATTTGTTGAATTTTTATATTTTCATATTTAAATAAGTTAATATGTTACGGTGCAAAAGCATTGAATTGATAATTTGTAAGTTTTGTACCGAGTAATAAATAAATAAATAAATTTATGCAGTTCTTTAGTTTATATGTTTTTATGCAATATAAACCAAGAAGGTATTAAATATATTTGAAGTTTAATTATAAATCATGTTTAATTTTTCAATCGTTAATGTTTTTGCAGGAACTTCTTTGTTTGCGGTGGCAGCTCACGAGTTCGGCCACTCCCTCGGTTTGAGCCACAGTTCTGTCCAGGGCGCCCTCATGTACCCTTGGTATCAAGGCTTGAAACCCAATTTCCAACTACCGGATGATGACAGGCTCGGAATACAAAATATGTATGGTAAGACAACAGAATATTTTTCAGACCATTACAATTTATCTTCACCAATACAATGATTGACATAACATTATCCATCTAATTATAAGTATATTTGAAACATACTTCAAATTTAAACAAAATCTTCACTAACTCTCTCAGTCTATAGTCTATAGTGGCTAGAGCAGTGGTTCTCATGTGCCACCAGAGAATAAAGGTGAATGTCCTTCAGATTTTTAAATGTCGTGTGCATATTTATTATAAAATAAAATGCAATTTTTGCGCATGCATTGATTTGCCAACACAGATATTACCGAGATTACAAATACTAACGACTTTTCAAACACATAAATTATAATTGTATTTGAAGTGTTCAGTCTACATCAGTGGTTCTTATGTACGGCCACCAGAGGATTTTGATGCGGCCACCAACAGTTTTATAGTAAATATTGATATTTAAAAAATATGTGTTTTTACAAATGAATTTGTAAAATTATTATTTCTTTAAAATTGATTGAATAAACCTGACTAATTCAGCATTTAGTCGAGTGTAAGCAATGGACCGTTTTAATAATAAAACTGTTCAAAAATTTTGGTCGAAGTTATACGTTGACCACGAATCAAGTCAATATAAAGAATTAACAACAATTCCTTTATTTATTTTGTCGATTTTACTTACAATTGTATATTGTGAAAGATCATTCAGTGTAATGCACTATATAAAAAATAATATCGAAACTATTTTTATCACATTTGGTGCGGCCACGAGACATTTCCATAGGACAGCTGATGGTTAAAAATTTCACGTGAGAACCACTGCGCCAAAGCCATTTGTCTTCAGTTGTGTCGTCTATGGCTTTGAATCATAGTAGAGATTTCTCAAACATTTTACAGCTTAGTAGGCAAACATTATAGCCCTACTATTTCTTATCTACATAAACACGATGAGACAGTACTGTGAGAGTAATGGTTTAAGGCCGAGAGCGGTTCTGCTTGACAACCTCCCATAGACTTTTTGGATACAAATTCAAAAAAAAAAATGAATTTAAAATTTAATTTGTTTTCAATATTATTTACAGAAAGAATCGATATTTCATTCTTTGTCAGATATACACTATTATAACATATCCCCCCTACTACAGCCCAGCATAAATCTCTGAATTATTTAAATTCATTCAACCCGTGTGATCTTAATAATGAAGTGCAGAGAGAGTGATTAGCCAACCACTAGTCTTAGTCAGCTTCTGTTGAGCTGAGCTCTATTTCAAACCCATGTCCTTCACAGTGGAAGTGTAAACTTAGTTGTAAAAATGGAATAATTAATCATGAAGTTAGCAAAATAAATGGTTTGTGAAAAATGATTTGCAGGTGCCAAAGAAAGCAGAATGTGGGGGCAGATCCCGGAAAATATTCCCACTGAAGCACCAAGAATACCCACCACGCGGCGACCAGAGCCCAACCCTAGGCCGAGGTGGCCTTCATACTACCCAGAGTCACGTCCTAACTACCCAGAGTCACGTCCTAATTATCCAGTCAGGCCTCCTTACGTTCCGGAAAGGCCCACGACCACCACGCGGGCACCCTATTACCCGGATGTAAAGTCTGGCAGGAGACCTGAATATGATCCATATTATCCTGATAGAAACCCGGGCAGACCGCCCGTCCACACGACTACTGCAAGACCCGAGAGGCGCCATCAAGATTACGATCCTGACCGACGAACTCACAAATACAATCCTGAATCCAAACCGTCGTATCCCGATCGAGGAGAAACCCCTGAGAGTCCGCCCCCGCGAGTTCCTGAAGAGAGACCTTACCGTCCGACGGCTACTAGGGGACCGTACTACCCTCACCCTACTAAATATCCTCATTATCCACATCCGAAACCTGAATATCCAAGAAAACCTCACACCCCGAAGAAGACTCACCCTGCTGAAAAGCCTCGAACGCCGGAGAAGACTTCAACAGAGAAAACGTTAAGTGATGGACCTGCGATGCCCGACACCTGCAACACCAACTATGATGCTGTAGCTCTCATTCGAGGAGAAGTGTTCATTTTTAAATCTCGGGTAAAGTGAAAAAAGTAGATTAATCCTTTGCATTCTTTGACCTTTAGATATGATATATTTTTATTTTATTTAAAATTTATCATCGTGTGGTACTTCACATGGCAATTGTAGTCTTGATTTATTTATGCAGTCTCGCAAGATAGTTGTGTTTCCAATCTCTCATCTGGTTTTTTTTCTATTTAAACATTCAACATAATCCGTGATAGTCCTGGAACGGAAAACACATTATCTGTCTGTAAGACAGTCTTCCGTGTGAATAGAAGGAGTGTGCCTTCAAGATCTATCTTGTTGATAATCTTCCTGCTAATTGGTGAACCATTAACTTCATAAACTCGAAATTAATATTGGTTATTCACCTTGCTCTTCTTTCGAGACTAATACCAATGTATTTTGATTGTAATATCACAATATAATAATTGGCAAACTTTCAATGCTGTCACTGAGGCGTTTGGGTGATAAACCTTAATATATAACTGACATCTAGTACAATAGTATTATGAAAAATGTTTTTGAATATTATTTTATTGCAAAATTATGTCCAGCAGTGATAGAATGAAAATGGATGTTTAATGTCTTTTATAATATTTTAATGCTTTAACTAAATCTAACATTGTAAATTTTATATTATCAGTATCTTTGGCGCATTGGAGATTCCGGCATACTGGATGGATTCCCAACATTCATCAATCGCATGTGGAAGGAATTACCAGAAGACCTCACTCACGTTGATGCTGTCTACGAGAGGCCAGATGGCAAAATTGTCTTTTTCATTGGTTAGTCCAATCAAAAGTTTCCATGAGTCGTTTGTGTTCATTCATTCACTCTTGCCTTCTATATTGCGGAAAGATAAAACCAGGGTCTTGAACGTCAAAGCATTTGGAAATGTATAAACATTCAAGAATTAAAATTTGCTCAAAAGTCAATTACAATATATTGTAAATTATATCAATATTACTTATATGGCAAATTTTACTCATTTTATAGTAAAATAATGCTTAAATATTGTGTTGTTAGTGTAATTCCGCTTGTATATAAACAATGTAAACCATTTACTATGTGCCACTTCTATTGCATCGGTGTGATAGACTGCCTGAAGATGCCGAAAAGAGAAACTTGGGTTAAGTGATTAAACGTGTGGAAATATATGTAGATTTAACAAATAGAACTTGACTCTGTCTTGGAATATTCTTTAAGTGGCTTAGAAGGGAACAGGTAAATAGATAAATTAGCAGGTACAAGAAATTTTGAACACTTAACACTCTTGTACTTTTAAGTATTAACTGTCAACACAGACGGATGTCAACAAGTTACGCATTGCTACGGTATCCAACAAATTTGAATCTTAAAAATTTTGTTTATTTTACTTTTTCAATATAAATTGTGGATTATGTACAATATAGTAGTAAAATATTGTGGATAAAAAACACTCAAAAACAGTTATACAAATCCAAAAACATAGTATGATAACCAATAGAAATTAATGAAACTTACAGTGCAAACAATCTAAATAAATGTTAGATATAACAAGTTACTGAAAATAAGTAAAATATTCCATTGAATGTTTCATGTGACCAAATTCAATGTGGAGCATATGGACTAAAAGAGAGGCGGAAGACATTGGAGACGTCGCAGACACGCATGCTATTGAACATTAATCGATTTGAATATCTTTATACAAATTTTTTGGAGAGAAATTCAAGCCCATGAATTCTCATTAAATAAACTCGATCATAAAATTCATTGCTTATTTTTAAATGTTAATATTTTCTTTTCAGGTAAATTGTACTATGTTTTTGATGCTAACAGCTTACAAAGAGGATTCCCGAGACCGATCACCGACTTAGGTCTGCCAAGTGATCTGGAACACTTGAACGCGGCCATGGTGTGGGGACATAACGGAAAAACATATTTCTATAACGAGACAATGTATTGGAAGTGAGTATTTTTTCTACTAAAAGATTAATATTTTTCCTTAACCCATAATTTATCTGCCTGTGAAATGCGATCATCATTAAAAATTAAATGTTAATTCAATAAATTTTATTGTTTTCATCAATCATGTTATAACTTTCATACAAAACATAAATTTAGAAATGTTTTTGTTCTGCGTTCTTATATTACCTTTTTTAAAAATACAATGACAGTTAATAACAGTGAAATTCAATTCATTTAGCTAACTTTGGGTCATCACCATCACACTTGGTCAAGAATGAAAAAAATTACTCTTATGTTTGGCAAATGCTGGCATTGTCTGCTTAATACTGCTTTCATTCACAACTGCCCTCAGCAATGCTCGACTAAAACTATTGAATCACTTTTCAGATTTTTTTTATAAACAATCCAAATACAGTCATGCTAAATACACCATACCTTTTTTATGGGGCTCTTTTTTGCCTGATATTGCTTTTTTAGACTGTCATGCAAAAAAGGTCTTCTTTTGTTTAGCAGGCAACAAAGCGACACATATTACTATCTAATAAATTTGCCATACATTTTTGAGAGGAATCCAAATGTTTTATCCCTGAGGCTCTGCGGAACATAGTTTGAAGACCACTCGTCTAGAACCAAACAATTATCAGAAGTCAAATAGATATTTATGAAATCTTGCTAGATTTGCTGTGAAGACAATTTTATATTTAATATAATGCTATTTTTTATAGATTCGATGAAGACATTGGCCGAATAGAATTGGACTACCCTAGAGGCATGTCCATGTGGAAAGGAGTGGGAAATAACATTGATTCTGTTTTCCAGTGGAAAGATGGTGAGACTTACTACTGTTACTGTCAATTTTGAAAAGCTTTTTTTTTAATAATAATTATCCAGATTAGGAGTGGTTTTGCTCATTGTGAGTCATTATCAATTGAGGCATTACAAATTTAATAAGTCTGGAGTAAAATTGTTTGTCACAAATGTCTCTGTGACTCCCTTCTCTCAGCAGTACAGAATCGCAATATTTGCATTATGAGTATTAATGCTATGGAATGGATATTGATCATATTTTTCCTGCTTTAACCATACTGTCTTATATGAGTAATAATGTAATTTCTTGGAAGTGATAAAATTCAATACACATTAAGTCCCCATCAATCTCTACATTCAAAAAAAATCTAGAGATGATATAAAACATTTATTAACAAAATGGTCCATCAGCTATTTATTTGTCATAGTCAACCGACATAGGAGTAACCATAGGCTTGTCATTATTTGCAGGAAAAACATACTTCTTCAAAGGAAAAGGATACTGGAAATTTAATGATTTGAAGATGCAAGTAGAAAATGAAAGACAGCACCTATCGGGGCCATTCTGGATGGGTTGCCCTTCACCGAGGACCGGTGAGCATTTCGCTGTCGGAAACAAGGATTCGTACCGGGGGCTGCCGCCCTCTCCGACCAGCGGATTCGATTATTCGAAGGCTCCACCGGCGGCATTGCATCAACTCTCTCTCCTGGTTGTGGCGCTGTTCTTGTTATACAATATAGATTTAACGTAAAATATGCTAAGAGACTTCAAACATAGGCTCGATCTGAAATGATACTTTCCATGATATTTGAATTTCAAGATTTGGGATGAAAATTGAACTATCAATTTTTATTAAATAATTTCGGGGTGAAATATTTTATTCTATCTGTGATAGAATATTAACAAGATTGCGATTCCGGGATCAGAAATTCACCACAGGCATTAATTAACACGTTTTATATCTGAAACTAAATTCAATGCGGCAAAGTATTAAGGCTAATCGACCGAAGGCAAAGATAGACTTTCCCAAATGGAGGGTCGCTCTGATGTCACTCTTGTTTTTTCAAAAATGCATAGTTCTATTTTATCTAAGTTTTAATCTGCGAATTGCTTTGATGGACTGAGTGAGCGAGACAACTCACCAAATGCAACAACCAATTCAGGTATATCACTAAGGATACGGTTGAAATGCTGATTTCCCTTATTGCGAAGTCGTGTGTTCTACTTATTGCACAATATTGTAATCCTCGATAAAATCAATCACAATATTCATCTAATGAATATTAAAAGTACTGTTATAAATATTTGGTCAACGGTTTTATCTGAGACCATGTAAATACAAATTTTTATACTCAGAGAATAGGCATAATTCATCTATAGATTATATTTTTAATGCTTTTCATTAACATTAATGATTGCCGCTAAAAATTGATTCCCAAAATTTTACGATCATACTTATCAGGAGCCGCAGGACACGAAAGCATCATTGTTCAGTTCAAAGATTCATAATGACAACTGTGATATTAATAATATTTGTTTCTAAGTTTTTCGCTAGCGGAAGCACAAAAATTATTTGAAGCGACGAATAGTTTCATACTGGATTTCATATAAACCCGAATACGGGGGATGACAGATCGGTCAATATAAATATTCCACTATGGTATTTCATCACTCCCTCTACTCGTGATACTCTCAAAGCGTCCGTCTATGCTAAAATGCTCAAATGAACAATAAACTTTTCCTCATCCTATCAGTCTAATAAAAATGGAGATAGCATATCTCAGATCGGATGTAATCAATTTAAGAGAACGAATATTACATTAAAAATAGAATAGTTTTAGAGAAACGGCCGACAGATTTTGGCGTACGCTTCAAGAAACGACTGAGAGTAAAAGGGTCAAATCATTAAACAAAAATGAAGATTATATGAAATTTAAGATAGCATTATGGTAACAATTATATAAGTACTATGCTCTTATAATAAAATTATTTGAAATTAATTTGTCTCGTCTATCACTATAATCCAATTATTCCCTCCGAGAGTTCCACGGTGACTGTTCACAGCCCAAGGCATAAAAATTCATAAAGTGGGAATGACAACAAGAAACTAATCCATGTTTCAAGTATCAGTTTTTAAGGTTTGTATAAAAATAATATATTTTAAATAACCCTGCCTGCTGGAAAAAAAGCCGGCAGAAGTTTTGAAGAAGCCAAAACATTGGATAAATGTATTGCAGCAGTTGAGGCTTGACGTAAAATATTGTTTTTCAATGATATACCAAAATATTCAGTCTTCTTAACAAGGGGAGGTTCGTGTATCAGAGAAAAGTGTGCACTGCACTCTCATGTGTATATTCAAACATCCATTTCACAAACCGATTCACTAATTCTAAATTTCTCTTGTGTTTGTCATAAAAAATAGTAGGAAGTGATGATGAATGAATATGTTTAGAGGGTTTCACTCCATCAAAACATAACAATATGTTTGTAAAACCCACAGTAAGTGTAGTAAAGACTCACTCTCACTTGATTTCAAGCATTCAGTATTGTAGCTCAGTTTTTTGAATATGAGTGTACTTATACTGTGAATATGTGTTTGAATCAGAGATACCATGATAAAAGAATAAGATAGAGCACTTGCGATCCTAAGTGAAGAGAAACAATTGGTATCGGACCTTAATGATCATGTTATTGAGTTTTTTCAAATCAAAGAGTCAGAGGATGTGATATTTTTTTACACTCCACAATATTTATGTCACAGGCTGTCACTGTTCATAAGCCATATCCATCTTATTATATCAAGTTTCTATTCATCTTCTTCATTCATTTTTTTTTCTTATTCTACCAAATCCATAGATAATTCGAGATACATATTTAACTTCTTATTATCAATGTATTTTACATTACTATTAGCGCTGATAAAAAAAATTATCAGATGTAGAAAGTTTTTTTACTTGGAACTATTCTGTGACAAGTGATACAAGAAAAGCTTCAGATAATATTTTTTTTATCAATTTAGACCAGCATTGTCCAACAGAATTCGTTTGGAGGACCAAATAAAATATTATATGTGAATGGTGAGCAGCATAAAAAAACAAAACTAACATAATAAAAACAATTTATTAATTAATAATTACACTTTATTTATTTAAAAACAACCAAAAAACTTATCAAAACATTTAATTTACTTAATAATTAATGTGACACTTGTTTTTCGATACTTTTTTATATCAACTGATATTAATTCACGCCCTTGCTTTGTTTGATTTATGAATAACAAAATGTAAAATATATTTGTAGAAGGCTGCAAACTCCAATAGAGCGGCAGAAAATATTAAATTGGGCCGCGTGTTGGACATGTCTGCTTTAAACTATACATTCAACGAAATAGTTTTTCTTCGCAGTTTTTTCACATTTCATGTGTTAACTGTCACTTTTTGACGAAAATGTGTTATATTAAAAATAGCAAAATACCATAAAAACATATCATAAAATTTTTATCTAAATTTCATCATGAATATTTAATTTTTGAATTATATAAACGAAATCTATAAACGCCGATGTAACATCTGCAAAAACAAACTTATTTATACTCCCTGAAAAAAAATAGGAAGTTGTATAAATCGAAAGCTGCTTAGTGACAATGTCAATACTCATTTTCTCCTAAATCAGGATTCACTCTTTTCTCTATGTTGGATAAATTATAAGATGAATGAGCTCTATACCAATTTAAAGATGAAAGTACATTGAATATAAAGCAATTTTTCTGTAGTATTCATTATATACACCGGCAGCTCAGCCATACACGCTGCAGAACTACAGCACCCCCGAGGAAATTGAGAAAAATGTAAAATTATAATACACATAAATTTATGTATATTATATGAAATTATATGTCCAATAATTATTATACACCATGGAATTTAACCGTTTTAGTGCTAAGCAATTTTGGCAAAAATGAATGAAAATTGCTATACACATATTGATTAATTTAGAGGAAAAAATAATGGTGTCAAATAAAACACTCTCACTTAGACAAATATCAATCAATTTTATTAATTATTTTTGCATTATAAAGATAAAATGTTTATTGTTTATTAATGTTTATTAAACATAAAGTGATATCAATATTATTGTATTTTATTTCTTTTAGAAAATAAAAAATCAAAAAAAAATAGCTCAACAATTATGTTTTGCCGCACAAATAGCTACTAATAACTACTAATTGTTGGCCTTCTCGTTATTCCCATTTCGAGTATGACAGCAATAAAGGCTTTCATTTCGTATATTGTTGTCGGCGTCCACTTTTTTGCTCGAGAATTATCCGATACAGTGTGCGAGGCCAAAAACTGTGCAGCATATCGATTTGTTTCCCTTACGATGGTTTCGAGCAGTGATATTTTAAAATAATATAAAAAACGATAAAAGTTATTTTTAAATGTATAAGAATGCACTCTCATTACAAATTACGCGCGAGGTTAGCGTACATGCACTCCCGCGGAGCACCGAAAACACACTGAAACTCGCAGCTTTTGCTTCGCTTTTGCGCTGCGCCGCAATTTTCGATACAAACGATCGCAGCGCTTTTGCGCCGCGTAGCATTCTAACGGTTAATATCAAAAAAGTGACACATCTTTATGATTTTGTGTAGTACTTTATTCAAAGCAATATGCTTGATCGAAGGAGGGTGTGGGGAGAGGAGGGCTGGCAGCTAGAAACTTTGCCTGGTACTGCCACTGACAGTGTCTTACACTTTCTTTAGCATAATCGTGTTATATTAACAGAATAAATTTATCAATTATAATGAAATAAAAATACGCACGTCTGATTTTTAAAACTTATTTCTGACCAACCGCATCACCCTCAGATACCTTATCCACGAGCTGCCACTGATTACACATTGAAATATTTTCTCTTTGCATTTCTTTTATTATATGACAGAACAACACGATAGACTATAATATAACAATGTCATGCAATGTAACAATTTAAAAAAAATTGTTACATTGCATTTCTAAACCCTGCCTAGGATTATTTTGCCTAACGCCAGCCACGGCAATGATAGTCTTTTCCTAAATTTGAATAAAAACAGTATTGTTATTGAACTTAATAAAGTAGCAGTGATTGAAATAATGAAAAACAATTCAGCAACCATGAAACTGACAAAGATGGCCACTGTTGATAAAAGTGTAGAACTGCGGAACATTTGCTGTTGTTATATAAAAAGCCATTCTTTTAAAAACAATGGCTGTTTTTAAAAGTACGGCATATTTTTGAATGCCAATTTCAAGTCTTTCTTATAAAAAAAATCTTAGTTATATTGAGTCTTGAAAATAAAATCCAGAAATGCAATAAAATGTAAATGGAAAAAGGGCATTTGCTGTTTTTTGGACAAGGTTTTCGATTTACCTTGTTCAATCATAGCATTTTTCTGAACTTAGAGAGAACATTGTTTGAATAGCAAAGGGTTCATATAAAACACTGATTTTTTTATAAATAATGTATATTTAAAGAAAATTAAGGTAGTATTTCTTTTCTCCTACGAATTTTAATAGTATTCTAGTAAAACTTGATCCATGAGAAACAAATATCTGTGGATGTACGGGACATGACCATAAAACAGATAAAATTTATTGTTATTCATTGATGATTGATGAATGATGCTAGTATTGTCAATGGTTTAGTAGAAGTTGAAATCTTCACTCCTCAAATGTCACATTTGCAAATGTGCATTCCAATATTACTAGATAAATGAACTTTGGACACATATCTACGACTATTTTGTAGATATTTCTTCTTCAGAGTTATCAGAACGAAATCCTAGATTATCCCATTCTTCTTTAGCCATGAGATTGTTTTCCATTCTGCATTCTAAATAGTTTTTCGCCTGGTCTCTGCAGCGAGAGTTATCGCTATTGCTATTCGATAGACAGACCATATATTTTAACATGAACTTCTTACACTGACCCTCGTGATCGAGTGGAAAACTACCCTTATCCGGCGGCGTTGGAATAAAACTTCTCTGACCAAACGTCATGGAAGACATAATGAGATATTGTGGTTAATAATTTTCTACACTTCGATAGCATACAACTCACCGGCGAGAGTAAATAATTTATTAATATTATGCACTTGTTTGATTATCCAAATGTCAACCAAAACGTCAAATCACCAATAGACTACAAAGACACCACACAATAATCACAGACTATAATAGACAATCTGTCATAGACTATAATACTACTCCATCATCAAATATATCTACACGAGAATAGTAAATGCTGCATAAGATTTGGCGAATGCATGATGATTCGGGGCGTCAACTGGAATCAGAAAAGACTTTATTTTAATCCCGATGTCATCATTGTATAGTTTATTATTAGGAAGTAAATTCCGCCTGACCTAGATTTGCTCGACCACTTTGTCAAATTTGCTATATCTGTTAAAATATACAAAAAAAAAATAGATTCAGAGCAACTTTTTTTTACCTGCACTCATTCGAAAAAGTTTACATTGATATTTCTGGGATCAAATTAACAAGAAAACCTTATTGGTTTTCAAGTTTTTGATGTAATTATAAAAGACTCGATTGCAACAATATGGAAATACTGTTTTTTTAATTCTTCCGTGAAGTGAAGTTACTTTCAATTTATGTATTACATCATTTATTAAAGAATAAAGATTTATATTCAAATTTAAAAACGCTGCATTGCACATTATGTAAGCCAAGCAATATATATAATATTATTTTCTATTGCTTAAGTAGAGAAGTTAAAGTATGGAATTGAAAAGACAGCTTAGTAAATATTATGACGTCAATCTCAAAGCTATTTATGATTGCACTGGGTGTAAAGATATTAATTTTTAAGCCATTGATATTTATTATTTTACTGTATTTTGCATATTATTATATTATATATGTTTCAGACTCAGTGAAGTTTGCTTGGTTTAACTACTATTATTTATAATATATATAATATAATAAAAACACAACGAACTTGATATTAGCTGGTGCTGTTCTTCAATACAACAACAAACATACTTTTATATTTGTTGATTGAATTGGCATTCACTCCTGGATCCATTATAACACGGTGAAAAAAATAACAATGTATTTTAGTTCTACAAAATTGTTTTTTAAAATATAGTTGATAGCTATTTCAGAACTATCTGAACGATGAACGATGGCGTGAGCCGAAATAGCTATCAACTATATTTAAAAAAATATTTTTTTAGAACTAAAATACATTGCTATTTTTTCACTGTGCTTATATTTATGTTGGCAGCATTATACAATAACACTATAAACGTCAATTTAACAGGTTCCCACGTGCGACTGATGCGCGATTTAAAAATTTATATGAGGCAGACTATTTCATAGAGTATGTCTCGTTTGATCGTGAAAAATTTGCCTAGCAATGTCAGTATATAGTTATTTTCTAAATATATTAATCGCGTATTCACTGTTACTTACTTGCTATATATTATTCCAGGTCACCGTCGATAAATTGCGTGAGATATTCAATCAAAAGGGAGAAATAACCGATGTACAATTGAAATATACAAAAGAAGGTAAATTCAGGAATTTCGGATTCATTGGCTTCAAAACTGACCAACAAGCATCGGAAGCGCAAGAGTTTTTCAACGGATCCTGCATCAATACTACGAAGATTTTAGTTGAAACTTGCGTGTCCATAGGCCACAGCAGCAAACCTCAAGCTTGGAGCAAATACGCGCCCGATAGTTCGGCGTATAGGAAACTTCACAGCTCAACCAATGAGAATCATGTGACCGAAGAGATACCAAAAAAAGGTCGCGAGAAATTAAAAAAAGACGGTTCTAAAAAGGATAATGTTATTTTGGAAGCGTTAGAAGAGGTTTGTATTCATATAATTTCTGATGACCTTTAGACTTGACACAAATGATAATCACTGAATTGATTGAATTCCGAAACCTTGATTTATATATTCACACTCACATCCATATGTGTGTGTGTGTATGTCTGTTAAGTATTATCAGCTCACCTCATATTTCATTCTGAAAACAGGGAGAACAGTTAGTGACAAGCCCACTTCTAATCCTTTCTTAACGCCAATCTCCATTTTAACTTCCAAAGAGATTGATCGAATCACTATTTTGCCTTGTGCTCTGGTGTGCCTATAGAATAGAACAGACTATAGAATTATCAATTAGATTGTATCTTGTCCCTCATTCCTGAAAAAAACTGTAACGACATCCATGATTAACAACCAGCTTTCTTAAAACCAATATGTACTGAGATTCTTTATTTAAGTCCATATGTCTATATATATTAATATATCTATTTTTAATTGACCACTGAACCAACAAGAATTCTTTAAATTTCCTCATGATTAAGGCAACCATTTGCATCATTAAAAAGAATTGCCGCATTTTCTACAGCCAAATATCTATAGACACTTGATATAAAAACTAATCAAAAAAACATGTCATCCCTAGTATATTTTTAATAATTGTTCCAGGTATTAATCTGCTAATAACTTTTATTAAATATTAATTTTATACTGATAAAAATTTAAAGCTACAGCTGACCATCATATGATATAATTGTAGGTGTCATTTTTTGCAGCGTAAAGATGACCCCATGTTTTTGGAGTTTTTGGAAGTTCACGCATCTAAATTAGACAAAGCCGTCTGGAGCAATGATGCGATCACAAAAAAATCTAAAAAAGACGAACAATTAATAAAAAATGCAGATGAACAGTCGATACTTGATGACAAAGACGATGCAGCCGATGGAGAACCCGACCAAGAAAAGAAGGATGATGTCAAAAAAAAGAAGAAAAAAGATAAATCTAAGAATCAACTTATCAGCGATTCAGAGGTAGGCGATTTGAAAACCAATTTCGTAGTCGTTTTCATAATCTATACAAATTATCCATCTTCATAATCTCCGGCTAATAAAGAATTACTCTTTTTACAGTATTTGAAGTCCTTGAAAGCCAAAAAAGATGATAGAAAATTGAGTTCTGACGAAGAAACTGCTACTGATTCTAAGCCACCAAAGCCAAAAAAGGAAAAGAAAGACTGGCGGAACAGAGTACTCTATTTTGTTAAGGTATCTACCTTTATATATATATAAAATCTGGTCAAGTTTGTATTTTCACTTTGGATATTGAATTAGAAAAATTGAAAAAAAAGCCTGTTATAAAAATCAATAATCTGATCAATTGTATCAAATTTACAGTGCAAAACAAAAGTCAGCCAGTGTATCATATTTTATCACACGGTTAATCTTGCATGTTTCCAAATAAACCATCAATGAAACATTACTTTTTGTCATCCGATTCAATTCAACTCAAGGTCATCAACACACTTATTAAAAATTTACGCATTTTATTTATTATTTATGTTAGTTTACGATAAACATAAAGAATTTTCGATGATTCTCAGCCTGTTCCTTAGTATTTATTACTCACTGTAAATCATATTTATTTGCTCAATTCTGATTATATCACAGGTGCAAGGAATGCCTTTTTCTTGTAAGAAAAAGGATGTGAAAGAATTCTTCAGGCCTCTGGTGCCTTTCACTATTAGGATTCCCAGATTGAGTAAACTCACGAGAGGCTTCTGTTATATTGGATTCAGATCGGAAGAAGAACGAAAAAAAGCCTTATTCAAAAATAAATGTTTCCTGGGTAAGAATTTTCATTCAGAAAACATCCTCCTATTAGTGTCATCATCCACTTTCGGATGTACCAAAAGATTATTAGAAATAATTCTATATTAACAAGTAACATGTGCAATGAAAAAAAAATGTGTGATAAATGTTAACTGTCACTTTTTATAAAATAATACCTTTTTTAGTACTATTATCACAATATATTTTATGATGAAGATCGGTTTCGTTCATCACGAGCATTCTCAACTAAAAGGATACAAATTACTGAACTGATAGGAAAAAATAGGCTCGTTTGTGATGCTCGCAATGAGCGAAACTGGTCCTAATCTTAGAATATAAAATTTTAGAGATAGTACTAAGCATTGCGTTTTTATTATTTAAAAATTATATAATGTTAACAGTGTTATGTAGAAAACATATAAACTTTGTTAATTTATATCATCTTGTTTTCAATTTTTATTAATTTTATAATTTTGAGTCATTAAAGGTATTGATGTCAAAGAAAGTTCAATTTCTGGAGAAATCAAATTTCATTTTAATGATGATTAAATAAAGTAATTGATGATATATCTTGTTGAGCTTTGATCACCATTGGATGAACTTCATAGTAAACTTGTATATTAGCAATTTTCAATAATAAATTAACAAGATTATATTTGTAGGAGGCAACAGGGTGACTGTAAATCATTATGAAAACAAAAATAACATTGGAGAAGAAGATGCGGTCGAAGAGTCAAATTACAAACACAAAGCTCAAGAGGTGAATATTTTATAATACAAAAAAAATACGGTCAGTTAAAAGAAAATCTTGTATATCTGTCGGCTTTTCGAGAATTTTTTTAAAGAATAGCTGATTGATTCTGTTTTTTAAAGATAATTGAAGAATAGTGAACATCTATGAAACAAATGAAATTTTATTTTTCTTAAAAGAATCTTAAATTAATGACACATAGTACCAATGTGTAAGAAAATTAATTATTATTCTGAATTTCAAGACAGCCAATTACCAATTGCTAGGCTTTATTTTTACAATGTTAATTTTGAAGTTGACAAACATTCATCTGTCCCTCAGCATTAGATTTTGCAAGAAAATCAAAATTTTGCCTACTGACACTTCATTGACAACAGCTGATTGCATTATGTTGATATTATTTAATAGAGATCTTCATGTTTATTGATTGAATTGGCATTCACTTGGTAGAACTCCATTATAACACGGTGGAAAAACAGCAATGTATTTTAGTTCTACAAAATTATTATTAACAAATATAGTTGATAGCTATTCCGGCTCACGCCATCGTCAGAACTATGCTTAAACTAACATTCGCTTATCTATATATAGCTGTGCAGAAAAGGCACACAACACATCCTCTCTCCTGTTCCAACGGCCTAGCTTGTTACTTTTACACAATGACACTAAATTTTCAAAATTCTAAATGAAACAATAGGTGTCTATGACAATAAGATTATATGTGGGACGGAAGTGGTCCTTCTGGAAGCAAATCAGACCACCCCTTTGTACAACGGCTGGACAAGTGGCGATACTATTATGTTAGTTTGTTCGTTAAGAATCCTTTGTGATAATTGGTGTCTATTGATTTCTAGCTGTTCCAAAGCAGTCATTCTCCGACCCTTACTACAAAGATGCAAACATTTAGGGGCTGAGTTTGAATTTATATTATGTGATTCATTAATAACATGATTAGCGAATTGTGAATCTTCGTGAATTCGAGATCTTCATGCTTTGTCTTGGTGATCTCCGTAAATTCAAATCAACCCTACTGAATACATGTTTGAAATATTCAGTAGAGAATGGGTGCTGTACAGAATACACATTTTTAATTTGTCCCAATGTTTTTTTTAAAATCTGTCTTTCACAAATAGGAATCAATTAAGAATGAAGAAAGCATCGCCGAGAGTGGTTTAATATATGTGAGAAATCTACCTTATATCACAACAGAAGATGAAATACAAACACTCTTTGAAAAATATGGTAAATCTTATTTGAAATTATTTATTATGTGAAGCAATTACTCTTGAATATTTATTAGTTTTGCATGGTGGATACATTCCGGGTACTCCCTGTTAACGAAATGCATGCTTTGTGAATATTGAGTATACTAAAACAAACTAGAGAAAAACTACACTCAAAGTGGTTGCGAAAAATATGACCACTTTTTTAGGTAATTTATTGTTACCCTGAACAGCATTTGCAACAGGCATTTGATTTAAATGAACACTAGAAAAAAAAAACCACAAAGAAAATATTGTGAATAAATAAAACTTATATTAATAGCATGTAATCACTTTTAAGGTCACTGTCACTTCTTGATGGAAAGGCATGATATTTAAAATAATAAAAACACATTTTTTTAGTACTTATTTCCACAATATATTTTTTGATCAGGACCGGTTTCGCTCATCGCGAGCATCAGTTGATAATGCTTAAAAAATGTGTTTTTATTATTTAAAATAGCATGTAAGTTTATAGTTCTGAGAACTTCAGTGTTGTAAACTCGGCCATATGGAAGACAATAAATACTTATAATAAAAATATTGAATATAAAATGCAAGGTTCATGAATGGTTTCAAGGTCCCGTTGGCGAAGTCAGTATTCCGGTGGATAGGATCACTCATCAATCGAAAGGCTTCGCTCATGTCACATTCATGATGCCGGAGCATGCTGTGAAAGCCTACGGGGAGTTGGATGGTACTGTATTCAGCGGTCGAATGCTGCACTTGTTGCCTGGGAAACCTAGGGAAGCCGTCGATCCTGATGAAGGTAAGATCTCTCACCGTATGAATTGATTTACAGTGGAACGCCTATCAATCAATTTCACATAATACGTTTTCCCGGATAGATCATTCATTTTTTATAATGCTGCCAAATCCCGCATTAACCGTTCCCCAATTTATCTATTTCCTCAACCTATCATCTAAATACTTTGGTCAGTCTCATATATTATCCCAATTGACCGGTTTTGGTAGACAAATCTGTGATTTGGTAGATAAATTTTTGTGAGTTTGAGCACATTAAGTCTTTTATATTAGCCAAAAAATTAATGATGTACTATATAGTTTGCTCAAATGTCTTGAGATTTTCTTTAATAAGAATTTCACAAGAAGAAGTTTAAAATACTATTCAATTACTTCAATGAATAAGATTTAATCAATATAACTTTTACAAAACCCCCTAATATTTACCAATATTTGTAAAACCCCATTTTTGGAAATTTAAAGGGGATGGAAGACTGGAAACAGATTTAACAATTGTTGTAATTAGCTCTAGACTAAAATGTATATATATATTTTATGTTTATCTTAGAAGGTCTGACGTACAAGGAAAAAAAAGCTAGGAAACAGAAATCGCAGGCAAATTCTGCTCACAATTGGAACACTCTATTTCTGGGAGCGAATGCTATCGCGGACGCGGTGGCTAACACATATAACACTACGAAAGAACGCATTCTTGAAGGAAACTCAAGTAGGTCGCTTGTTATTTGTTGTACTCGATAGTCTTTTCATATTTTCGTAGAGTTTCGTACAGTTTTTTACAGTATATCTTAAAAAAAAAATTTTCCAGAAACAAGTGCCGCCGTTAGGTTAGCTCTAGGAGAAACTCAGCTTGTAGCCGGTACGAAAAAATTCCTTGAAGAAAATGGCGTCTGTCTTGATGCTTTCAATCAGGTATTTTTTTTTTGCTGCAGCAAATTAAAAAAAAATATTTTTGATTCAAAAAGTCTGTTTATTTTTTTATATAACATAAGCCATTATTGAAATCACATTTTTTTCAGGCATCAAAAAAACGATCCAAGAAGGTTATACTTGTGAAAAACATGCCTGCACAAACTGAGCGTGAGGAACTCAGGATCCTCTTCGAACCCTTTGGTCTCATAGCCCGGCTAGTGATGCCGCCCCATGGGATCACGGCATTGGTTGAATTCGTTGAGCCGTCAGAAGCTAGGCGCGCCTTCTCGAAACTAGCATATTCCAAGTTTAAATATCTCCCTCTCTATTTGGAGTGGGCACCTGATAATGTTTTTAGAGAATCTGTTGCAAAAACAGAAAATGAAAAGTTGAGCACAGAAGTAAAAGAGAGTGAGAGAAAAATATGCGAAGATTCTAACAAGAAACAAACTCCATCGGATGAGAAGATTATGACTCCTGTTCCGGAAGTCAAGCCGGAATTGGAGGAAGAAGAGGAAGATACCCCTGAAGCTGGAACGATACTCTTCGTGAAAGGGCTTCATTTTGAAACTAGAGAAGAAAGTGTGAAACAGGTACATATAAAGCTTAACCCGATCGGCGCGACAGTTATCATACAAACAGAATCTGTCCGCGTTGCAATTTTTTTCAAAATGTTCTCTTTCCACATATACCTATAAATACAGCAATAAAAAATAATTGGGTTGGCTTTTATGGAAGCTAGATGTATTAGGAATGTTACACAACATTAAAAAACACAAAGAAATGTCCTATGTTGTCACAATCACCTTAACAAATATATCCCTTTTTTTTTTTTAAATAATAAAAACACATTTTTTTAGTATTTATTTCCACAATATATTTTTTGATCAGGACCGGTTTCGCTCATCGCGAGCATTATCAACTGATCCCATCTTTCTATGCCTTCATAATTTTTTTTTTGTTTTAAGCAAAAACCATTTGCATGCTATAAAACATATAAGGAATCGTATATGTGACACAACCGTTGTTACCAACCGGATCGATAAATACGACATCAGAATCGTAATTCAAATAGGTTACAAATGCCTATTTCTTGTTTCCAGTCATCCAATTGATCCTATTATAAACTTCCGTAACTGATCAAATAAAGCGCGATGGTTTCTGATTCCGCCTTCAATTTGTAAAATATTACGATGCCTTCCTTTATTGATTTATAGTATGCCGTATATTATTGCAAATTATCATACAAAACTAAACAACGTTTTGATTGAGATATTATACTTGCTGGTTTTAGATATTAATCAATTATAATTCACTATTAATGACATCTTTAAGGAAGTCAGGTTATTTATATTAATGCTTGCAATGACCGAAACTGGTCCTGATCAAAAAATATATTGTGGAAATAAGTACTAAAAAAATGTGTTTTTATTATTTAAAATATCATGCCCTTCCATCAAGAAGTGACAGTTAACACCTTAAAAGTGAAATATATCCCTAATAAATACCTAGCGTATAACTAATCGTAAATCGCCATATCTGTGAAGTAACGAAGCCACCAATCAAACTCAAATGAACAAGCGCCATTACTGTCACGTGTCATGGAGTGTCACATTGCAATGCCGCGAGATTGGTGCAAAGTTCAGTGCGAAGTTAGATGCGAGTTTAGCACGCAGTTTCAAACTGATATGTTATTTTGGCGGGGTTGGAATAAATTTGAAGGGTTGGAAAAATCGATGTTTTAAGCATTTAAACCTAATACTTTTGACAAGTTTATTGACGTAGTATCAGGACGAATTGGGCGATATTTTAAAACCAAAATCAGTCCTATTTGCAAAAGATTGCTCGCGTTACCGACATTTGAATGTTCACGTCCCAACGTCTGGCGCGCTCGCGTACAGGCCTTGCACATTGCCACCCATACGTTGGCGTGGAAGAGATTAATATCAGTTCGATATAATGACATTGAAATCGGTTGTATATTGAGAAACCCCAAGTGTTCAAGACGCACAATTTTTCACAAAGTATGACGTCTGTTAAAACAACACTCGGAAGATAAATAAATTTTATAAGTAGATATTTATCTGCTAGAGATCTTAAATTTTTTTATTGTAAACTATTTTATAATTATCTGTAAATTTTCAATGTAGTTTATAAACCGATTGTTTTGTATACATGGTATTAATCAACTTTCATCAATTTCATATGGTCACCATTGTTAAGCTTTGTATTTTATCAGTAAATAATGTTGTAACGAGTGAACTGGTGCCATTCATTATTTTATTATAATGATTGAGAAGTTGTGATTCATTTATTAAATGTCTTTCTAAAAGTGATAGTGAACACCTTGAAGGCAAGTAGATAATGTATCGAGAAATTGTTCAATTCTTACTTAAGCTGTGGCCATTGATCCCTCGGCACAGGCTTCAGCACAAGCCATGCTCTCCAACATCTGTGTGCTCCTTGCAAAAGAGCAAGAGGGAATTTTCGTGGGGCTTGCGGCCATGCATTTGCGGGCAGAGCACCTTTTCTGCTACTAAACGGCGACGCAACTCTGCGATAAACTGACGTCTCTTGTAGTTCCTATAAACAATATAAAAACAAATTAAATAATACAGAAATATTATAGAGCTTGTTTGATTGAGAACCATTGCTTTGTTTCCATATCCAATTGTAATATGGAGCAAATTGGTTGTCCCACCTCCACCCGATAGGTGTATGCAGCTGCTGTTAGACGGTCGCCTTCCATAATGCAATACTAATAAAAAGAATCGATTTTACTCTTCATATTCTTGGCCTGATACAGAGCTGCACGGACCGATTGTTATACCACGCACTATTGTGCTTAAAAGAAGAGAAAAAAAAAGAAAAAGAAAATGTGACTTGTAACGTCAGCGTGGAAGAGATTAATAAAAAATAAACATGCACTTGTTTTAAATT
Source organism: Himalopsyche japonica (assembly GCA_028555115.1). Taxonomy (NCBI): domain Eukaryota; kingdom Metazoa; phylum Arthropoda; class Insecta; order Trichoptera; family Rhyacophilidae; genus Himalopsyche; species Himalopsyche japonica. The sequence goes on from JAHFWJ010000705.1 coordinate 1,459,977, forward strand.
ACTATTGAAGTTCAACTTTTTATTATCATTTTGCAGCACTTCGAAGGCTGCGGTAAACTGCATTCGGTCACCGTAGCCATGAAGAATGATCCACGACGTCCAGGCCATAAATTATCTATGGGTTACGGATTTGTGCAGTATTTTTATAAAAGTGGTGCAGAAAAAGCACTCAAAACATTGCAACTTTCTAATTTAGATGGAAAAACGATTGAATTAAAGAGATCTGACAGAACTCAAAGGTAAAGTATATTACCAGTTGATGTGTGCGATTATAATATGTTTCATTTGGAAACAATTTACTTATTTGGGAACTTGGATTTAACTTTTTTTTGCAGTGAGGATGTGAGGACTGCCAAAAAAGAAACTGACATAAGAAAACAGACTGGTGTAAAAATACTTGTACGCAATGTTCCTTTCCAAGCAAATCAGAGAGAAATTCAGGAAATATTTGGGTAAGACTTCAATACCTTAAATGAAATAGAAAATGTCCTAAAACGGTAAAAGAATGATAAAATGTGTATTTCAACTTTTTTAAAAGCATATTCTGACTATTTTTAATTATAATACAGTGAAAAAGTAGCAATGTATTTTAGTTCTACAAAATTTATAAGATTTATAGTTGATAGTTATTTCGGCTTACCGACGATTGAAAGCTCGCATCTCAGGGTCTGCGACGTTCGCATACTGGCCCCGCACCGTGCTGTCACAGACCCTGAGACGTTAGCGTGGAAAGGAATAATGGGTAAACCAAGGGTGCCCAACTTTTTTGAGGTTGGGAAGTATTTTTAATTAGATTTTTCATAGAGATCTACTCCCAATCAGAATTATATAAGAAATTTTGTTGATGGTTTTTTAGTTTTTAAAAAATAAAAAACATTTTTTTTTTAATTCAAAATATCATTTAATATTTTTAAAATAATATAATTTGATTGTATGTATATATATATGTATATATATATATATATATATATACATACATATTTTATTTTGTTTATCACCATTGTAAATTCAAAATATGAAGATTGTAAAAATTCCCAATTATGGTTGGGACCGACTAAATCTTGCTTCACCATTGACCATTTGGACTTCGTGTAAACTGTCATTTTTTGGTAGAAAGACATTAATGTATAAAGTATTTGTTTCTTCATCATTAATTATAGTGTCATAATTTTTGAACTATTTTTCTTTGAGTATCTTTTTCATAGATTTCAGGATTTGTATGGCATTAACTATGTTGATTTTTTGCAGTACATTTGGTGAAATCAAGGCTTTAAGAATGCCCAAGAAGATGCAGCCTGGAGAAAGCCGCCACAGAGGTTTCTGTTTTGTTGAGTATTACAACAAAGGTGACGCAAAGGTAAAAATACAGAATCATGTGTATTTATTATTAAAAATAAGAAATAATTTTCGTTCAGTAGCTTTAGGCAATTGTATGCTCTTGTAATTTTGTTTGTCTATCTCTTATTATTTTTGGTGTTTGGCGTGAAACTGTGTAAAAGTTAACAATCAATATACTGAATTATATGTTATATAAAATGAAATCAGCTTCAATATTAAATTTGAATTGTTGCAACTTTGTACGATTCCATATGTCTTGTCACAATCGACCCGGGTTTTGCCATTCGGAATCTTCAGGTATTCCATCGCATGGATGCAACAAAACTGACCAATACTAACTTCAATAATTGATGATTATTTTATTCCGCTTGTTGGTTTACGAAACGGCACAGTATGAAGATGGTTATCAAGGAAGTGAATCATGTGTTACATTTAGTAACACACCCTGTGGAATAACAAAATTATCAATTTAATATTTCGATGTCTGTCTTCATTTTACATGTAAAATGATTTGATGTGTTAATCGTTCATCAATTTAAAAGACCATCTCTTGCAAATTAAATAAAATGAATACGAATTTCCTCATCAACCATACCTGCTCCTTCTATGATTGTCAAGCTATCCTGTGACTCATCATTTGTTTTTATTCCTCTGGAGACATGTCCGCAACTTTGCACTAAAACTATGCATCTTAATATATTTACAGAGTGCCTATGAAGCTTTATGCCAAAGTACTCATTTATACGGAAGGCGTTTGGTTCTGGAATGGGCCAAGCCCGAGGACGACAATGAAATGTTAAATTCTTTGCGAAAAAGAACTGCGGAAATCTACAATGCAGAATTACCCGGAGGGAAAAAAACCAGGAAAGCACTTTTGCAGCCTGAAGAGATGGAGGATGATGATTAGAATATATTGTATCTGTGTACGTTTGTTGATTAAAAGCTATTTTTGGAAATTTCAATACAGATTTTCAACTCTTTTGCAACCTCGGTAATGCTACAACCACTTGATTGACTATTTCAATACACCGATATTATCCCACAGTAAAAAAATAACGATGTATTTTATCTCTACGAAGTTTTGTTTTATCTCTTTTGCACTACAAAATTGATGTGAAAAAACAGAATACGACTCATTGCGTCAAAAACAATTGCACATACATATTTAGAGGTATTTAAAAAGAGGTGTGTAGAAATTGATCCAAGAACTCGCAGGCATAAACCTTTTTTGACATCTGAAGATGCCTCTGAAAGGAACGAAACATGTGTCGCAATACACGGAATAAGCAGTTACTTTTAATATTATAATAAAACTTTTCATTGTTTTTTTAATATTTATCATTGGCCCAAATATCTGATCAAATCATTGGTGACACTTATGCACTCGTCAACCTTATCATAATACACACTGAATAGTATTCAGGCACTCCGCAAGAGAAACTAATGATGAATCACAAAACTGAATAATGCAACAATTTCAATGGCAGTTCAAAGTAAAAACATTTATTTTTGGAATATATTTACAAAGTCAATCGATAAGTTTACATTCATAAGTTACATTATTTTACTACACATTCAAATATTTAATAAAGTTCAAACGACATCGGCGCCGTCTGAAGCCGAGAGGTCTCACGCTGGCTTGCGGTCACACGTCACTCTCTGCTCAGACGGGATCGTTTGGCGAAGTTCACTTAGTTTTTTTTTTTTCACCTGCAGGGAGTGGAATTCACAGGGACTCCCTCGCATAACACAAAAAATATATAAAGCCATTCTTGAGAAATAAATCGCAACGCACCTTCACAACCAGATGGTATTATCGATTGTGACATACAACCAACCAATCGGACTGCAGAGATAGTCCTGTATGAGGTTATGTTAAAAATATATTAAAAATAGTGCATTGCAATTTGGATGAGCCTTCCGTACTCCAAACTGATCTCACATAATTGTAAATCAAAAATGTGAGCTTGTATAATCGAGTGTTATCGGACACAAAAGACTGCATAAAAGGATGTTCCTACAGCATATCCAGCTGTGTTACTAAATTCATTAAGTGCTACATATATGTAGAAACAATCGAGTATATTATTGAAAAGCGCCTACTTATCCATTTTGAGCAATGCGCATTCCAATTCCATCTCTCTGAAGAGCGAAGTAAGTGTATCCTACTAGTTCTATTAATCGCTTACTATTGCATTAAACGTTAACAGATAGATGATTTCATATTAATTTTATTATTTTTTTCGTTCATGAGAAATGAATGAAAAATCTCAAAATATTGTATTGTAAAATTATAGTGAGTAATAAGTAACTCTTATTATAACTTAAAAATAGTGACAGTTATATACATAGATACAAGAAGAGAATGCAGCGGTGAAAATGGTAACCGATAATACTAAAAACGGCCAATCTATCGATAATCACAAAGACTGATTCGAGCTGGATGCGAACCGGAGCCTCTCTGAGGTGACAGTCGCAAATGCAGTTAAATCGAATGCCGCATAGCAGTCTCCCAGTAGACAGTGTGCTCAATCAATCTTGACGGTAGAATAGATCTTCCTGACAAAGAGGCTGGTCCCTGCGTAGCCCACGGTTCCGCACATAACTCCCAAGCCTGCACTGAAAAGAGCCATGTACCCGAAGTAGAAAGCCGTTTGGAAGAGGCCGTACATTTTGGTTTTAAAGAGGAAATAGTAAAATGAATAGAGGTAGACGTAAGCTGCTGTGCTACCGGCAGCAAGGAAGCTGGTCCACTGCCAGCGGTAATCCTCTGCGTTGAGTAGGAAATAAGTGCATACGATGGTGACACATACCGTCACTATCATCAGGATCACGAACACCAAGAGCATAAATCCGTACACATAGTAGATCTTGTAAGCCCAGAATGAAGTGAAGATGAAATACATTTCAATGAAAATAGACCCGAAAGGCAAGACGCCCCCCAGCATTATGATGACGGCTGGCTCCATGAACCATTTCTTCTCAGGGATAGGTCTGGGAACAGCATTAATGCGACATGGGAAGTCGGGTTGACCAGCAAGATTTCGCCCCAGGACGGTCCCCACCAGAGTGAGCGGCAGAATCACAAAGATGCAGATGCATGCGACAGCGACCATGGTGCCTGCAGGGATAGCCCGAGAGGCGTGGTAGTATATGGCTATGAAATTGATGAAAAAGGCCGTCCCGCACACCAGTGCAGGCAGCATGAAGGCTGAGAGGAGCATCTGTTTAATCCACACCTTTCCACCCGTTCTAGCATAGAGTGAGCCCCCGAAATACCCATTGACGGGCGAAACGGCTGCATAAATGAATATAGCGGTGGAGAGCAAAGAGCCTCGTTCAGCGTACAGTTCTCCGAAGATGGTGAAGACGATGACCCCAACTGTGACGGCGGTGAGGTGACATCCGGAACCCACCAGCGCTGCGAATAGTGCGAGGTTTGGTACCGGCCGAAAGACGTCTCCGTGCACCTGTTTCCAGCCGTACTCGTCTCCCAAATCTCTTTCTAGGTCGTCGAGGTCTTCATCTTTAGAATATCTGGCGTAATCTTTGCGGAGCGTTCGCATTAATATCATAGACACCAGCCCGACGAGGAAGATCACCATCATGAAGCTGTTGAATATGCTGAACCAGTGGATGCGGTGCTGGAAGAAGTTTGGATCGAGGTATTTGTCGAAGCGATCTTCGAAGCGGACGTCACTCTTTTTCCAGTTGACTTCGTAAGTGAAGGCGATTTTGGCGTCGGGAGTGAGTCTCGCTTTATTTTCGGCGGTCAGGTTTACTTCGACGATGCGATCGCCATTGTAGCCGATGTCGAATTTCTTATGGGACCAGATGTAATGGCCGTCGCCGTCCGCCTCTCCCACTATACCCCACACGGGTAGCCCGTCTATGTACATTTGGTACCAATAGTGGTTCTTGACAGCGTACACGAAGGCTTTGTATTTCTGCTCGTTCAGTTCTATCGCGCAGTAGTTCTGAGCGGCGGCGTCGTCTCCAAAAGTTATATCGATTCCGCTGAACTCCAGCTCCACCCCCTGGAGGGCTTCGGAGAGGGTCTCATGGTAGTGGCCGATGGTCTCCTTGGCCCCTACGCAAAAAGGAAGTGAGAAATAAGCGTAAGTCTCCTGTCGATTGTGATAAGGTCCGACCGTATTCATCCAGAGCACGACCTGCTCTTCGCGTTTATACGTGTGAGTGTGTTCATCACAATGCACCGCTACCAGAAATATAGCAAATGCGACTGTTCGAAGGATATGCATTTTCAAAATCTCTGAGGAAACGCATTAAAATGTATGTAAATTTCTAATAAAAACACACGAACACGTAGAACAGTCACCGTGTCCACCTTCTCAGGGTTGCCATTAGTTTTAGTCTCAAACGTCAATACGATGTATAACTAAGCTTACATGATAAATTATTATTTATCAATAGGTAACAAGAAAAAAATACATTTTTGATAATGATCATTTAAGCGCGTAGAAGTAAAATTGGAAATGAAAAATGTTGACTCTCCTGATAAAAAATGATAAAAACGTCGTTTCTCCCAAAAAATATTGTATTTATTATTAAAAAATGAAATTTTATAAAGCCACTATAGAATATTTAATAAAGTATAAGTGAACAAAAAAAAATAATAGGAAAATTAAAATAATATATATTTATGTCATGTTACAAGTTCCAGTGAAAAGATGACACTCAATTTATTACACTAAGCCGCCTGCTAATGCGTTGCACAATTGTGCCGTAAAAAATATATACAAAACATCTTTGAACACGTGAAATTTTATGTCAAGATTTTAAATTCACAGCTAGCCAATTCAACAAAACAGGTAAATTACGAAAGGTTACCGAAATCTCAAGAAGAATGGCTGATCTCATCAGCGACGCTCCGTTGACTGTTCAAGCTCAATTCAAATCGGATACCGGTGAAGAGATCGGTAATCCATTAGATTTGCCAGTCAGTATAAACAGAGATCAATTGCAACTGATTTGCAATACTCTCTTGGAACAGGTCAGTTGATACATAATTATCTTTTTCTCATAATTAGAACCTTAAATCATTCAGAAAGTTTGTTTGTACATAACTATTGAGCGTTGTCATTTCTTCGATCCTGTCATATTTTAACTTTTAACATACTTTTATCCTGGGTATGTGAAGAAGTTTCATGTTGGAAATTAAATTTTGTATTGAAAACTGACAGAGCGAATTATATATCTAAGAAATAACCATAGTCAAAGGCTTTATCGATAAAATACTACAAAAAATTAGTGATATTCTTCTAAGGCGATTAATTTAACGGAAAAATACGAAGGTTTGTAAATATCCTTTACAGCATGCTACATATTTTGAAATACTGCTGCGAACATTACAGTACTATAAGACTTTTTGTATTGAATATAAATATATCAAGTTATTGTACAAGAGAAACGAGGAAAACGAAATCTCTTCTATTAAAATTTTCAATGTATATAAAATGTTTTGTTCTTTAAATAATTCATAGAACAAATGTGAAATATGACAATAATGAATTTTCATTCAAATATTCAGTAAAACATTGTGACAAGACTACTTGACAGAGTCCCCATATGATATTTAAATCAGGTAGTGTTCTTATGCTTTAAATAAGTTTTATTTGAGTTTCAGTTAAGTTAGTAGCTTTTTGTGGCATTTATAAAATTTTCTGTAAGTAATGTTGAAGCATATTTCAATGCATATTTACCTAAATGTGCACATACTTAGTGTTGTTATAGAAGTATATCAAAGAGTCTTTCAATTTATGATTTGTTTTTACTTTCCTGAATGTTTTTGTATAAAAAATAATAAATCATTTTCAGGAAGAAAATAATCCATTCCTTTTCTTCGTAAATGAAAATGAGATAGTATCTACGTTAGAAGGTTGCTTAGATGTGAATAAACTCAATTATGAAAAAGCGGTGACTATAGTGTATCAACAGCAGGCTGTTTTTCGCGTGCGACCTGTCACAAGATGTACAAGGTATTTTTATTTTTTTTTAGCATTTAATCCATCACCTCTTTTATGACTCATTAGTAATTATTTCATTAAAAAGGTGGGGCAGAGGGTGTATGGAATATTTAATTGATGTAAATAAATATCAAAGGACCAATTTTTATGAAACACCGATGCAATGGAACAACTGCGACTGTATCATATTATCCCTAATGACTACATTACTGTTATTCCTCCTATAAAATATTAGTTTATGATTTCAATAGCTTGAGTCCTTAATTTTCCTTCCACCTATCCTCATAAAATTTAAAAATTGTGGTATATTGAAAGAGATAAGCTGATTAATACTGTCTTAGCTGAAATTCTTGAGCATAGGCTCCCTACCTTTTTCGGGTAGCGACCCCTTTTCATATAATCCATGTGACCCGCGACCTCCCATACAAAACAAAAGCATACAAAAAAAAAAAAATTTTTTTTAGTTGACCGTATAAGTTGGCGGACCTCAGGTTGATAACCTATGCTCTAGAGCATAGGCTCCCAACCTGTTGCGGGTGGCAAACCCTTTTCATAAAATCCATGTGATCCACGACCCCCCATACAATCCAAAAGCATACGAAAACAAATATTTTTTTAGTTGACGATATAAGTTGGCGACCCCCCAAAAAACCCTTCACGACCCCCAGGTTGGGAACCTAGGCTCTAGAGCAACTGAGTAAAAAGTAATTTTTCTAGAAAAACATTTGCTAGGAGCCTATATGCTCTGCGTTGGGAGCGGACATAGTTTCAAAAAAAGATCGTACTAATTACAAAGAAAATATTTTTTAGCTCTTTACCTGGCCATGCTGAAGCGGTCATATCAGCAAACTTCAGTCCATGTGGAAAACATTTAGCTAGCGGCTCGGGAGACACAACTGTGAGATTCTGGGATTTGAACACTCAGACGCCCCTCTTCCAATGTCAAGGTGATGGATTTTTAAACCACTTTTCTGATGTTATTTACAGAATAATTCAATGACACACATATGTAACAGGAAATTTAATAATATTTAGAAAAATAAAGTAATATAGTAAATAATAGTAAAAATATGGTTTACTAAATCAGGCGCGACAATGTACTAAACCTTTCAACGATAGTATATAATGTCACATGTCGAGAAAATAGCGATGTATTTTAGTTCTACAAAATTTATAAGATACTTAGCTAATAAATATTTTGGCTTATGCCCTTATCAGAACTAATTAGTTCTGACGAGGGTGTAAGCCGAATAACTGTCGACCTAAACTAGAAATAAAATACATTGCTATTTTTTCACCGTATTGTGTGTGAACTTGAAGATTTTGAAAAATATCTGAATGAATAAGAGAAAATAAAACATTCTCTTTTGAGTTTCAGTTTAATAGATGAAGGAGACTATTTCAAAATTAAAAAAAACAAATTTGCATTCAAAATAGTGAAAAAAATTGATCGAACTTATAATTTAAATGTAAAAATGGCAACACAACGATATTGGGATTCAGAATTGATGTCGTCATTTCTAAATCATTTTTCTGATATTGTTCTCCCAATCCAAATCTGACTTGACCATTTTTTTGTCTTAGGTCACAAAAATTGGGTTCTGTGTATAAGTTGGTCTCCTGACGGATTGAGACTGGCATCAGCTTGCAAGCAGGGACAGATTATTATTTGGGATCCGTTAACAGGAAATCAGGTTGGAAAAAATATGATCGGCCATAAACAATGGATAACTTCACTCAGTTGGGAACCATATCACAAGTATGAATACTATTTTTAATTTTATTTTCTTTAAAATCCTCAATACTTAATTAAAGATTATAGTAGCGTATCTTTTTCACTCCTGTTTGAGTATCTCAATGAAGATCACCTGGATCTCAACTGTTTGCAATCAAGTCCCCTATGCTTAGAAGGATGGAATCAATAGAAGAAATACATTGCTCTTTTTTCACCGTGTTGTAATGGAGTTCTACCAAGTAAATGCCAAATCAATCAATAGAAGATCATTACTTTCTCTGTTTCAGGGTTGGAAAAAATGAAAACCTTACACTAATCATTTGCCTTTAGATCAAAATTCATAAATTAATTGATTGAATAATCAAAATTGAATTGTTACAACTTTGTACGATTCCAAATGTTCCACACGAATAATCAATGTATGAAACTGAAACAAGGATTTGTTTTATTATGTATCAATTAGTTTTGGTAAATCTCTCAGTAAATCCCCATAGCAATCTAAACCAGAAAAAAACATTACTTTAGTTGAATAATTTTGATTTTCTAAGGAATCCAGAATGTCGAAAAATTGCCAGTTCATCTAAAGATGGCGACGTACGGATATGGGATAGTGTACTATGTCAAACAATATTGACTCTCGCCGGACACACCAAAGCGGTCACAGCTGTCAAGTGGGGTGGTCGAGACCTCATCTATTCTGCATCTCAAGATCGAACCGTCAGAGTTTGGAGAGCTAATGACGGAGTACTGTGTAGGATTTTAGAAGGACACGCCCATTGGGTTAATACTTTAGCTCTGAGCACTGACTTTGTGCTCAGAACGGGACCATTTCATCCAGTCACTGATGCTCTCAATCAATCAACAGACAGTAAGTCACTTTTAATAGATAACAGAGCCAGTGATCAGGTCATATTTTTATGTCGATCGCGTTCACTTTAGAAATATTTCTGCAACCTTTGAACTTGAAATAAATATTAAGAGTTTTTCAAAAAATATTTTTATGTATATTTTCATAATTTGCCTTGAAATATGAGAGTAAAGCCAAATAATGAATTTTCAATTGGATTTGATAGATAAGAGATAATTCATATTATTGAGAATTTTATTTTGAAAATCAAAAAATAGTCCATTATGATCTATGGTGAAATGAAATCACGATTTAATTTACACTATCAACTTGATGACTTGCTTGATGGAATTTTGATATCTTTCGATATTTGAACTGTTGAAATTTTGTACAATTCCACATGGTCCGTCACTCATTCGTGACCCTGGTTTTGCTCTTTGACATCTTCAGGTATTCTATATATATATGTATTGAAATATGCATGGCTCTAAAAAGAATTTTTAAATTGGGATTAGATATTGGAATCTATTATAGAAATGATTAGTAAATATGCAAGCAGCTGGCAAAAACTACAGAAATCACAATGCTATGCAGTCTCATTGTCTATTCTTATGCAACTTTATTTTACAGAAATCCATTTACAAGCTTTAGCACAAGAACGATATGATTCAGTATGTTTGAAAGCCACCGAGCGTCTAGTATCTGGTTCAGATGATTTTACTCTGTTTCTTTGGTTGCCGGAGACTGATAAAAAGCCTCTCTCAAGAATGACAGGACATCAGCAGCTGATAAACGATGTTAAATTCTCTCCAGATTCCAGGTAAAATTAATTTCACTGACAGCTAGCTATTCATGAGTACACACAAACAAAAAATATCTATTTTATTTTCAATAATGCAAAAATTTTACTCTATTCTGATTACTGTCTTGAATACGAATGATTTCAAGTGTTTTTCCTTTTTAGAATAATCGCATCCGCCTCATTTGACAAGTCCATTAAGTTGTGGGAATCTTTAACGGGAAAGTATATAACTTCGCTAAGAGGACACGTGCAGGCTGTGTATATGGTGGCATGGTCTGCCGACTCGCGGCTTCTGATGAGCGGCAGTGCCGACTCTACCCTCAAGGGTGATTACTGCTTTCATAAAATATCTTGGATATATATAGACATAGCTGTTCCTTAATTATTCTGATTTGAAAATGGCCTTTCTTATACTATTTCAAATTTTCATTAAATGTGTTCTTCTGTTTTAAGTTTGGAATATGAAAACAAAAAAACTTGAAATGGATCTACCCGGACATGCAGATGCAGTGTTTGCCGTGGATTGGTCTCCGGACGGATCTTGCGTTGTGTCGGGAGGAAAAGATAAAGTTTTAAAATTGTAAGATGATATGTGCTATATAATAATAACCGACAACCTATTTAAATTTGGAAGCTTATCTCTTTATAATCATCTCATTGATTGGATTTGAATCGTTGAAATTTTGTACAATTTCACATGTTTTGTCACTCACGTTTCGATTATTTGATATATTGAACTCATTTTGGTTTAATATTTTCAGGTGGCAGAATTAACATGTGGCAAAGGGATAAACTGAAGACTGGCTGCAGCGTTCAGTTCACGGGTTGCTGGTGAAATGATCAGGATTTATAAGTGTAACATTGTTAATGAAATTTATTTAAAAATTAAAAATTTATGATAACATTACATTTGTTTCTATCATTTATGTTTTACCTGATTTTTATACTCTTCTTAACATTGGACTTAATGCCAGAAAGTTCTCCAGCATATCGAGACACTTCAGTTCGTACCTCTCGTATGGCACCCTTCCTCCTGATCTTTGCCTTTCTGTATTTATTTCTGTGTTTAACCCTTGGATTTCTCTGTTCTTTTTTACGATGGGGCGTGAGTCCTTTATTCTTAGCCATTTGATATGTAATGGCTCGTTTTTCTAAATCTCCTGGATCATCTGTATTTTCATTCAATTCTGCAACAAAGTCAGTAGCAAGTTTATCATTGCCAGAATCGGTCTTTTCTTTTTCTTCTTCTTCAACATCATCTTCATCAGATTGAGAGTCACCAGAGTCAGCATCATAGAGGCCTTCCGTAAACTCCACTAATGTTTTCTTATCTCGAGAAAGATCATTCAGGAGTTTGAGTTTCTTTGAATTGCCGCCAGAAGACAGGGGTGTTTTTCGTTTAGTGGATTTGGTCATGGCTTCTGGGTCGCCGGTTGAGATAACAGAAAAATTAATATTTTGCTCAACGGCATCAAGTATTTTCTCAACCTGAGGTTTGATATCGCTTTCATAGATTGGCTCTATTTGATTTAACATTTGTCGATATTGATAGAGGCGTTTAATGACTGGGTGATTTTGAATACTGATTTTTTTTGATTTCAGCATTAAATAGAAGCTTATATTTGTACAATAGTGCAATATAATATCATAGGCAGTTCTGATAAAACGAACTGGAGGACATTCGGGTAGTCTCCCGGATTTAACTAATTGCAGAACAGGTCTCAGACTGTCTCTCGCCAGTGCGAGCTTTACTTTGTAATCGTCCACCAGCCCAAGAAATTCGGGTGATTCTTTTTGCAGAAGCTGGAGTTTTTGTCGCTTTGATAATTGAGACAGGTCACTCTTGATAAAAATTTCTGGATCATTTTCAATATGCTTTTCACTTATCTTTTTATCTGTGAAAAATTCCAATGAGAAATCCTCATCTCCCAGCTGTTCCGCAAGACGGTTTTGCAAAATTCTGGCTTCCTTCTCTTCGAGGGTGGCAGCCTGTTCTTCTTTTCCGAATCCTCCATAATCCTCATCAACGTAATCGGTGGAGTAGAAAGACTTTTTCTTCTGTCCCCAAGCTTTTGGGTCAGGAATGTCATCTCCGGAACCCTCCTGTCCTTCAATATCGCTGTCAGCTCGATCTGCCCCTTCGTCATCAGACTGGGAGTCTGAGAACCCGTAAACTTCTTCATCGCTTCCCGAATCATCATTCCTAAAGGTACGAGCCTTTGACAATAACTTTTTTTCACCTGACGAATATCCGTCTTCGGAATCAGAAGCGACATATTCTCCATCCAGGTCGTATTTGGGGTCCAACCTGGAACATAATTAGTCACGCAGTAGAGCCCTGATCTTATGTTTCCGCTTGAAAACTATGAATGTAAGTCTTGTTCATCAGCCATGCAATCAATAACTTGTCTGAAACTTGTAATCCATTGATGTGTCGCTTTCCTACTATTATGCTTATTTCTAGTTGTTAAAGGGTTAAGAATAATGTTGAATATTTTCTGTACTGGCAGTTACTGACTAGAAGTGTTTTTGGCCTTCAAAACAAAAAAATCATTTTTTTTTATTCAAAGATAAACATGAATCTGTAGTTAGTGAGTTTGTGTGTTCTTTGTTTAAAGTGCAAAACTTTAGATTAAAATTTGGTTCATTTACTAAAATACGATACTTTTCCAGCAAGAAATGACGAACAACTCCTCAAGTGTAAAACAACTCAATTACTACTTTGAAAGAAAAGTAGTAAGTGCTATAAAAAAAAATGTTATCAAGTGATGCTAAATAAATATTATTGAAAGCTTAACCGCATTTTCCAGTCTCTCAATAAACATATCTTGGGGTTTCACTGAACTAAGAATTGAACATTTTTATGATTACGTTTTATGAGTATACTAAATTTATTGTGAAAACATTTCACTAATTGGGAAAGTTGCATAAATTTTTTAAAAAGACGGAAGTTTATCTTAGAGATGAATTAGCAAGCGGCTGATCATGCATTTTTTTAAAGAGAAGACGATATTAATTTGACATTGTTTTATAGGTTATGATAACAATATTAGATATCGTTGATGATTTTTTCGAAACTGCTACAAGAAGTAAGCTAAACTATTTCCCACTGCACTGAATGATATAAATTATTTGATTTCATCGCCAAATAAATCTAGTTTTCCGAGTTAATGCATTTTTATAGATACGAATCAATCCATTTTACGGAAGTCCTACGTGTGCACGTCTCTAAAGGAACAAATAATCTGTAAAAACATTACCGTAATTCCTCAGCCATGTTGATTTGCCAGCAGTCACTGCAATTTTGCCTTATAATAATTACAACAAACTCATCCACGCGGTTTTGGTGATATTGAAATAATTTATCAGTTTGAAAGCACAGTACGTAGTCTATGGTTTAGTTTTGACAGGCGGGAGACGACCCAGTAGGGTTGCCAGTCGAAAACAAAGCTGTTAAAAGAAAATGACATTTTTTCTTCTAACATTAAAAAAACCATAAGCTATGTTTACTTGATAACAAATTACACTTCTATAATAATGAAACTTTATTTTAAACAACAAAACTATGAAATTTTGACTATATTTGAATGAAAACAATGAAACCAGATTTTTTTGTATTAACATTTTTTATTTTGTATTTGCCAGCAATACAGAAGTCGTGTTTACATTTTTACGAGACAATATATGTACATTATAATTCAATCTAATTTTCATATTTTACCAATACAATTTTGAATATAGCTTTATCTTACAACAATAATTCTACCGTAATAAACGAATTCAATTTCCGAGCTGTGGACGCTGTAGTTAGTTATACATATTCAAAAACATAGTAAACTAGTCGTTATTTTCTATCTGCTATTGTCAGTGATTTATTGTAAATTATTTCATAATAAATATGACAATGCTCCCCAAACCATGAACCATCCTTCTAGTTTTATTTATAGCTGATTTTAGCTTATTTTTTACACACATAGTTAAAATAAAGACCTCCCGAAATCTTAAGAAGTACATTAAAAATTGAATTAAACTTTTTTTTTCTTAGTGCTGAAAATTTTTAGAAGTGTACATCATTTGAAAATTAATCAGATAAGATTTTTTATTTTTTTTTATTCTCAGCAGGGTTTGTAATAAAAAATATTACAAACCAGAAAGCCTGTCAAAATTGAAACAATATTGAAGAGTTATTTCAATATTTCTGCCTATATTTTCATCGAGAATATTTGTTTTTTTTACCGACGAGCTACGCCGTTGAGATCCGGCGTAATTTGAACTCTGCTGATCTAGAAAACTGGCTCACTATGGGGGAAATGTTGGTGAGCACTGTTGCTGTTGTAAACCAAGTAATAAATGACTTTGGACTTGTTTCTAAATGTCTTAATATTGTATTTTTCAAGATTTTCAAATTAAGGATAATTATAAAAAGAATATAATATATATATCTATATAAGTTGTGTGTAAAACTATTTTATTTACAAATAGTAAAAAATTTGCTTTATTACATGACTTGACATATATCATAGATATTTTAAAGATTTAAAGGCCGATGTAGACTACCATAATTGCATGAATACGGGTGGTCTAAATATCCATTCACTGTCATATTTCCAAGACCTCCTGATTCTCGCTAAACTGTCTTAATAAATTTATAAGCGAAGTATACTCCGTTCCTGAAATTATTTACATACAACCTAACATAGCTACTCCTCCAATATAGCTAGGTGGGAAAACATAAAAATCAAATAATATTATTTGAACGAGATGAAAGATTTGATCCGACGTTGGCAGAGGTCGCAGGCGCGGTGAGAAGCAATGCACGCAGAGCTCTCGCCTCGTCGCGCAACGCCACAACTTGGGCGCGCAAAACTCCGTTTTCGTGCTCCAGCATTGCAGCTCGCAGAGCGATCTATACGACAAATAAAACGTATTATCACTACATATTAATTATATGCCCATATATAAAACATCGTACAAATCGTACTGCATATCTGCGAGTGTTGAGAGAAGTTGACAGGGGGGTATGTGCCAAAGACCAGTACCTTCATTTAGAGGACCTGACTGGTGTACAAGTGTATTGGAATCAACCGAAGAAAGATGAAAATAAATATACGACTCCGAAGAGAGAACTTCAAGACCGCCCGAGGCATCGATCGATTGACCTCTTCTCGAGGGTAAGAAATAAAAAAAAAAGATTGGTAAAAAAATAAATAAAACTATTAACTACACAACATTGCAGTCACACCATTTTATACATAAAAAAGAAGAAAAAAACCCACAGCTCAAGGTTAATGTGTCAAGGAAAAATTTCAATACCACCTAGAGCAGTGGTACTCACGTGAAATTTTACTGTGGCTGCATTATAAACATCAGCTGTCTTATGGAAATGTCTCGTGGCCGCACCAAATGTGATAAAAAATAGTTTCAATATTGTAATTAAGTGCATTATGCTGAATGATCTTTCACAGTATATAGTTGTAGGTGAAATCGATAAAATTAATAAAGCAATTGTTGTTATTTCTTTATTTTGACTTGATTCATGGTCAACGTATAACTCTGATCAAAAATTTTGAACAGTATTATTATTAAAAAGGTCCTTTACTCAAACTCGATTGAATGCTGGATAAGTCAGGTGCATTCAATTCATTTAAAAATAATAATATTTTAAAAATTAATTTGTAAAAACGCATTTTTTTAAATATCAATATTTACTATAAAACTGTTGGTGGCCCCAGCAAAATCCTCTGGTGGCCGCACATGAGAACCACTGACCTAGAGAGTTCTACACATTAAGGACCCCACGAGAACATATCCACAACAACAAAAAAAACTAAAGATGAAGCTAAAATAAGGCCAGCCGCCTGGGTATTGCATTAAAAACGACAAGACACCAAACAAGCAAGCTAACGGCATATCTTCTTCAGACCCTGGGTATCACCTCAAACACTCGAGGTTTTAATTTAATATTTGTCCGACTGTTGAATATTCAATGTTGAACCTCGAATTCTTAGAATGAAGTAGTAAATTATTTACTAATTTAAATAATCCGGATGATATTCATGTGAGTCAAGGTCGATTTTAAGGACATTTATGGACTATAACTGGAAGTATGTACATAATAAAAATAACGAAAAAAAATATTTTAATATAAATTTTGTACTAGAACCGCTCAGTCGCTCAACCGATTTCGAAGAAGGTAGTGATAAAAGGATATGCACATGTCAGGGCTAGTTGTTAACTGACTATTGATTGAATTGGCATTTACTTGGTAGAACTTCATTATAACACGGTGAAAAAATAGCGATGTATTTTAGTTCTACATTTTTTTTATAAGATATAGTTGATAGCTATTTCGGCTCACGCCATCGTCTAGCCAGAACTAACAGAAGAATCGAAATAGCTATCATCTATCACTATATCTTATAAAAAAAATTGTAGAAATAAAATACATTGCTATTTTTTCACCGTGTTAACTGACTACCCTCGCTGCGCTATGTTTTCACGGTCGGGTGGAAGAAAATTTCAGACATCACAAACATGTTCGAAATCAAGAAGCAATTCATAGTATATATTATATATAATAAATGATATAAATACGAAGATATATTGTACGTTATCATATAGAGAAATCAATAGACCTGATCTTCTCGCTGTTTCCTTGCATCCCTGGACTTTTTAGCGGCCTGATTGTTCCGTTTTCGTCTTTCGTAGTACCGGTCGTCTTTACGCTCCTCGGGAATTGGTCTTTTTTCACCGCGGCCTCGTCCTCGACATCCGTCACGCTCAACAGGAACGCTCGTCGACCCACTGATGCACGAATCTGAGATTGAAAGTGTTCAGAAAAATATGTTTAAATATTATCCATTTCTACAGATTCGCATGTAGCAAAGAAAATTTAATACCTTGTGTAACCTATTGTTAAGTATTTAAATCTCCAATGATATTTAGAGATTACGAAAGTAAAATTATGCGTTTGTTGAATTAAATTGAATTATTTTGTAGTATTTATTTCCACACTATATTTTTTGATCACGACCGGTTCCACTCTTCGCGTCCTGATAAAAAATATAATGTGATAATAAGTACTAAAAAATGTGTTTTTTATTATTTAAAATATCATGCCTTTCCATCAAGAAGTAACAATTAACACATTAGAAGTGAAATTGAATTATGTATCACACGGAAGATTATCACCTCCTCAATAATACATGTGATTCTCTGATTGCTAGCGTCTCAACTGTTGAGACGGCTGAATGAAGTGAGTTGAAAGTAATTAATATTAAGAATAAGACAACTAAAAGTGTCAAAACTCTCGTGTAAGAACTAATTTTTTTATTAAAATATACCTTGATTAGTTTTGATAATCTATAGAGATATAGTATAACGTATAGACGTTTGGTTGACACCAGTAGAACTGAACTATTTTTTGTAATTTTCGGCTGTGGAATATAGCAGGGAACTGATTAAAATTCACATGATGAACAGCACCATAAAAAATTTATCAATACTTATTACAAAGTTAAGACCATCAATAGAAACAGTTCATTTAGTTTTACAAAAATTCGAGTGATTAATTGTATTGCAGAAATAATGGATTTAATTGTACGGAAGATGGAAGGTAAACGTTTTTCCTCCAAAGTTTGCTAATGAGTTGAAAGGTTTACCCAGGTAAAATAAATCTGGATGTCTAATAAGATCATCGCTATTATTTCTACAATAAATGAGTGAACACAGGAAATCCCTTTGAATAGTTATAATTAGGCAATCACAAGTTTTAGTACAATTTATAATTATACTAATAGTACTAAATATTACGTTTTTTTATTATGTAAAGAAATGATAGTTAAAGCATTAAAAATGAACAAAGAAAATGTTCTAAATTATATTGCAAACAGAGAGGGGATTTTTTCGATTGTTTTTTTGGCAAAGAGCATGTAGAAAATTTGTTTTTTTTAGATATCGGAAACAATAACAGATAAGTAATTAATGAAAGTATTGACGAATACCTGATTTGCAATCAGACTGGAGGAAAAGTCCGGCGTGGGGAATGGCTCTGCAAGCATGAAGTTGCAGAGCAGCCAATTGCCCCAATTGTCCAAGCTGCCCTAATTGATTTAATTGCTCCATTGGTCCTAGCTGTCCGAGTCTCGCAAACCCCAAATCACCGAGAGACAACGCTCCGCCGACGCCTCGGTGTCCCATATCTGACGCACATAAAAATGAATGCTAGCGACGATCTGTGTGAATCTTTATGAAGAATTAGTTTGTAATGAAATGAAGACGATCGCTCCGAGATAATAGCGAGAAGTATCGCTTTTAAAAGTGTAATCGATATGAGTGTTATTTACGAAAAATGCAAGTACAGTAGAATCTCAATTATCTGGACTAATTGGGAATGAAGGTAGTCCGGATAAGGTAAAATCCGGGCAAACGAAAACATCATAATTGACAGAAGGGACAAGTGTATTCAGTATTAATCATTTTTATTTCTTTAGATCAATGAATAGCTCTAATACAAAATTATTACTATCGATTTCTACTTAAAGATAGCTTTTCTATTCGATACTACCAAATCGTAAATACTTTCAAGACATATAAGTTATCGTGAATTGCACTCTTCTTGACTCTCAAACCACTTTATGGCGACATTTAAACACTGAAAAGTTTCAGAATGTGTAGTACCAATGTCTTCCCTCTCACAAATCTCTTCTTCGTCTTCTTGATCTTGTTCATCTGAGGCAGATATTTCTTTAATTATTTTCTCTTCATTAAAAATTTGTAATCCAGGATCGTTTATATAAATATAATATTTAAATATAATAAGAAACTCCTCGTTCGAGAGAACCTCTCTTTTCAAGTACTTGGGCTCTAATATTTCCTCTAGAAATGAGATGACTTTGGAGCTTGCTGACCGACTGAGAAGTGGAAATGCAGCGTACTTCGCGCTAAATAGTCTGTTTAGGTCCAAAATGCTGTCCATCAAAACCAAGTGCCGGGTGTACAACGTGATCATTAAGCCGATAGTCATGTATGGATGTGAAACCTGGGGTTTAACAGAAAAACAAGAAAAGGCCCTCCAAGTATTTGAAAACAGAATCCTCCGGAGAATACTTGGACCCGTTAATGAAAACCACCAGTGGCGCATTCGTACGAACGCTGAGCTCTTCGACCGATACAAACCAAGAATCATTAATGTCTTGAGATCGAGAAGGCTCAGATGGGCGGGTCACGTTGTACGATCTGAGAAGTCTAGAGCTCTCCATAAGACTTATGAAGGAACACCAGCTGGCACCCGACCTCTCGGTCGCCCTCGACGGAGATGGGCGGATAACATTCAAAAGGATGTTGAGAGGCTGGGGATAGTCAACTGGAGAGAAAGAGCGCTCGACAGAGATGCCTGGAGAGAGGTTGTGCAGTCGGCCATGGACCTGAACGGCCCCTAGCGCCATTTTATAATAAATAATAATAATAATAATAATATTTAAATCGTGATCAATGCGTATGGAATTTGGATGATTAATCTATCTATACTACTCTATACTAATCCATATTTTACACATCACTTGTTTAACAATAACATTAAAAAAATGATCTATCAAAATGTTAAGATTGTACTAAATCATGTTCGTAAACAGTGGATGCAATTTTCCACGTGCATATCAGCACATTCGTAATATATTTGTCTGTTTTGACAAAATCCGGATAATCGAGGTTCTACTGTATCTTCGAATAAGCATCGAACCCAGAACGATCCTGAATGGTAGTTAAAAATGAATTCAATGTCTAAATTGACTATGGCAATTATGGCATTCCTCAATTTCGACGATCAATAGATTGTGCTACATTTGGACAGTTTTCGATTTAGATACGCTTTGTTAAACTTTCAAATATTAATATTATTAAAGCTTTTCTGCTATACCATTTTGATATTGAACAGCAATTAAGTCAACATCTATTTTCAAACTTACCGGAAGGAAGACTAAAGATGTTTCCGCAGCCGTGAAGAAGATGAAAAGGCGGAAGTGTGGGTGCACCCATTCTTTTCTTGACACTCAGCCAGCAGTTATTTCTTCGGTCGGATCAGCCACTGGTGCGCATCCATTATGATTTTCACTGTTTTTTACTTTAATGTCTATTCATTTATTTTCTAGCTGTCATTTTTGGAGATGTTCAATGTAAGCTAACTTGTGATTGATTTACACGTGGAGCAATTATTAATATAAATTGTAACAACCCTGCAAGAGCCAGTCAAAATTTCTAAAGTGTCATAGTTTCAAATATCGTCGTTTTGTTCAAAATTTCACTTTGAACTCCGGTCATAATTAGGTTAGGTTAGGCTAGATATATAGACGATGTTAACTGTTTATTATGCGTCAGTTCTGTTGCACCCGTGTGATAGAATGCCTGAAGATGCCGAAAGGCGAAACCCGGGTCGTTGGCGACAAAACATGTGGAATCGTACAAAGCCTTAACTATTAAAATTTTATTTTGAAATTTCACCAAGCACCTTTAATCGATAAGAAAATTATATCAAATGAAACTTTTTGAGATAGTTAACCATAGCACATGACATAGCAAACATTTTTCGTAATTAAATATACATATATTTGCTCGAAATATTGGCTCGTAAAATTTTCATATAATCGCTCAAACACACGGACGGTAGATAATCTGATTGCTTTATATTAGAGGTTATCAATTATAAATAATATATCCACGAAGAAAACTATTGTATAATATATATGCGATTTATGCAACAGATGTGAATATAGAAAAAATTAAAATTGATACAACATATTGCTGCAAAATACGTACAAGTAATAAAGTATCCGATTTAAATATTGTCAATTTCAAATTAAACTAATTAAGCCAAGGATTAAGGTTAAAAAATAAAATCATCATTCTAAAATATTAGTGGTTTTTAGATATTGTAAAAGTTGTACGGATGGTTTCTGCTAAAAATGCGATCAACGAAGAACACTTGAATCTATTACTATTCTTATTTAGTTTTTATTATTTATAACTAGCGAGAACCCAGCATGCGTTGAAAAGCCACTCAAACAAAGAAAATGTTTATGTTATTATTCTGTTCTTCGAGTGCTTTTGGATACAAAATATTTTTTGTTTATCCGTCTGTTGCGCATAGGAATAAGTCGGAATGTTTCACAACACGTAAGCGCATAAAGCTGTTCAAGAAAAGCATATCCACACAGTCCAGCGTTCAGTTAATAGAGCTTGCGATAAGCGAAACAGGTACTGTTCTAGTAGTTGTAATCCAGCAGTCTTAATTCAGTCAACAAATAAATATTCATTTTCATATAAAAGATAAATAAAAAAAGTGAATAAATATTAAGTAATAGATAAAATATAAATTTAGACTTGCAATGAATGGTCTATATGAAAAAATCCTTTCAGTAGCGACATTGAGATTCAAAAAAAAAACAGTTGTGATTAGTGACAATGGTAGCCAAAGTATATTTCATCTGATAAGATTAGAAATTATTTCGAAAGGCAGGAACTTTTGAAAGTTTTAAAGTAACACTGGTGTTTGTTTTGGTTGTCAAATAAACCAATTCTATGTTGAACTGGATTTCTCTTGATCGATTAAAATGTTTCACATGCTTTCAATTGGGTACAAGACATTTTTTTAAAGTTTGCAATTGAAATTGTAACAAATGTGCTATGTTACTGTTGTAAATACACATTCTTAAATCTTAAATCTACCTATATGATAAAAGAAGAAGAAAATGTTATATTTTAATTGCATTGGTTTGTTGTTATGTATAGATCTTGAAGTGTTTTTTCTTCTGTTGAAATATATAATGAAATTTGTAATCAAACTGTTGCGTGAGACCCTAAATTGATCATCACGAAATCGTTTGAAATTAATTCCCACACTTCAAACCTACAAAATCCATTGGCAATATGTGTACATACTTGCAGTTGTACAATAATTTTTATGCGATAGGCTAAAGTGTTCCGCAACATGTTGTCTTCTACAACACACCAATATTTTTTTCCAAAATTTTGCAGCACATCACAAGGAAATATTTATAAAAATGCGAATAATTCACCTTCGATGCATCTGTCAACAGTGACTCATTCATTCTATATTGTTTATTTTATTAACACTTGATTGTTTTTCTTATAAATGCAAATCATAATTGTATGTGAATCAAATAAATAAATGAATATACTGTTGTTTTATTGAGAAACTTCTCAGTTTCCAGTTCTAGTTACACGATCTGCATTAACTTGTCAGAGGAAGGGAATTTCACTGGATTGTATATATATTTAACATTACATTTTTCGGATCAGTAGGTGGCGGATTCGAGTCTCAAAGAGAGAGTAGGTCGCGTTCTTCGCGAGCGTCAAAAGCTGTCACGGGTCGGCGGTCAAGCTTTCACTCGACGCCGGGCCCGCGACGCCGCCACCGCTCCGCCCTACGAGCCCCCTCTCCGAACCTAGACGAAGACAAACGGAAACACCCCTGACCGATGCTGTGACCACTTCACTTCGATAAAAACATATAAATGTTTTCGAAATTTTCTCTGTTTTTGTTCAATTCACAAAACACATTGAACTAAATCTACATTCGTATCTTAATGTTAGTTAATTAATATTTGTTGTAAAACCCTTTCAAGAATGACTCATTAACAAGACCGTTAAAGAAAATTATCACAGACAATTGTGTTAATTATTATTAGATTAATATTATTAAATTTGTTTTTGCTGCCATTTACTGATCGCGTGTTGCTGCGATCTCAGAGAAAGGAACTCCAAATACCCGAATGAAACGAACCGTGTTTTTTCATTTTGGCATCTTCAGGCATTCTATCACACGGATGCAAAATAACTGACTGATAGAATGCCTAAAGGTGCCCGGGTCGCTAACGACAAAACATGTGGAATCGTAGAAAGTTGTGGCGATTCAAATTTCATATTTTAATAGCCTTATCCTCCTTGCCTAATCGCTCATATACTGTAATCTTTAATTCAAATTATTTAAGTGTCAGCTGCAGGGCTGTGAACGATAAATGTACAACTCCGATTCCGATATTGACCAAGAACGTGAATCCGAAAAAAAGGCTATTTTTATCAGTTTTTCCCCCATCATTTCTATATATGTGCATTAAATTAAAGATTAACCAATCAATCTGACAATTGTACATTGACGCATTATTCGAAATCGTCTAATCGGTAATTTTTTTTTTCGCTCGTTTTTCACGACTTTGACATTGTACCAAATACACGACTACGATTCCACAGCTCTGGTCAGCACTAAAATAATATTTTTCATTGTGGACACATTACACATCCGTTCCGCAGTTAGCCAATCCACGGCCGACTTAATCTCCATTGGCCACATTGTTTCACACCATTGGCTACACGTCGCAATCAAAGTTTGTTAAGTTGGCATATAGAAAATTTATTACTTATTATATCGAAATAGTGAACCGTTTCAGGATAACGGGTACTAGCGAAATTTGTGATCGAAATTTAGGAATCTCCTAGGACAAATGCACTTAAACATTTTGTTAATATTATCAAAAACAAAAACAAAAATAATAATTTTCATGCCTTATTTCTTACAATATAATTTTTCGTTACAAAAAGCGAAGTAAATGACCAATTTGCCCTCTACTAAAGTCTGGACCTGTTTCGATTGACTTATTAAAAAAATAAAATATTATATAGTATTTACTAATTTTATCCATACTATTGAAAGATAATTCTGTACAATATGACTAATTAAAATTAAGCAAAAAAATATGTAGATTTAGTTCAATTTTTTTGGTCGGTGAAATATAAATACTTTTAGGTGTAACTGTCACTTCTTGATGGAAAGGCATGATATTTTAAAAATATATAAACACATTTTTTACTACTTATTTTCACAATTAATTTTTTGATCAGGACCGGTTTCGGTCGTGTCGGTCCTGATCAAAAAATATATTGTAGAAATAAGTACTAAAAATGTGTTTTTATTATTTAAAACATAAATAGTTTCAAATAACATTAATAAGTCGTCGAAGACGTTGAAATGAAGTCGAGAAATGTCGAGTTTTACATCATGTTTCACACTAACAATAATTGAAAAGAGCTTTTAATTCATTTGATAGTGCTCGTAGTGAGCGAAACTGATTATTATCTCAATAATACAAAACTGTTAATGTAGCCCATCGTATTTATTACGTAAGTTTCTTGGGTAATACTAATTGAAAAATTTAAAAAAAACAACTCGCTAACTGTCAAACAGGTGTTTTAGCTAGAACTCGTTGGCGAAAACTTTCGTTAACAACAAGGACAACATTAATTTTGGGGATACGTCCGGTATTTAAAAATTTCAGTGTTTTGATTGCCAACACTTTTATGTGGGTAAAACCACGCGCACCTTAAAGATAAGAATTGCAGATCATTTAGCTGCTTATAGATTAAAGAAGGATACTTCTACGTTTACTAACCATTTGTCGTCGGAGGGACATTCATTAACGCGGATGAAGAGGTTCAATTGTTTCATCATAACACGTTTGACCATAAACTATTTTATCAGGAGATTCTGGAAATCAATAGAGGCCAGAATTAAAATTATCTTCATTCTCAATGATCAACTCATTCTTCCCAATTTCCCTTGTAGTACTATTTACGTAAGATGGGTTCAATGAATCGACAATCTCATGACGTAAATTCTTATATTTCATCATTAGATGTTTGATTGTAGCTTGCCAGATTGAAATAAGTAGGTATTTCAATAAGAAAAACCCATTTATATTTTAATGTTAGTTAATTAATATTTGTTTTAAAACCCTTTCAAAACAAAACAAAATCGTCAATGAAAGTTATCACAGGCAATTGTGTTAATTATTATTAGATGAATATTACTAAATTTGTTTTAGCTGCCATTTACTGCTTGCCTTGGGGTGTGTGTTGTCCTGTAATTAATAACTTCGGTATAAAGACGATGCTAAATGTCCGTGTAGTACAATGTCCGAAGATGCCGAAAGACGGAGCCCGGGTCGTTAGTGACAAAATATGTGGAATCGTATAAAGTTTTAACAATTACAACTTCGGTAACAACGTCGGGTACAATCCACAAGACGCGATCGGCGAAACTGAAAGACGCTCACATATTACAGTAAAACCTCGATTATCCGGATTGGTCAAAACAAACAAAAATATTACGAGTTTGCTGATATGCATGTGGAAAATTGCGTCCACTGTTTACGAACTTGGTGGAATGCAATCGTAATATTTTTATCGTTGCATTTGTTTTTTATGCAATTGTTCCAACAAATCCTGTGTTAAAAACGGGTCAGTAATCGTCGAAATTCGATACGCATTGAACGTTTGCCTCTAGAAAAATTGATCACGATTCAAATATTTATTCAAACGATCCTGGATTGCAAATTTTGAAAGTGATGAGAAAATATTCAAAGAAATTGCCTCAGATGAACAAGATCAAGATGATGAAGAAGGAATTTGTGAGAGGAGAGACATTGGTTCTACACATTCTGAAACTTTTCAGTGTTTAGATGTCACCATGAAGTGGTTTGAGAGTCAAGAAGAGTGCAATTCAAGACAACTTATATGTCTTGAAATAGTTTGCAGTATTGTCCTTTCCTGTCAATTATGACATTGTTCGATTATCTGGATTCGAGCTTATCCGGACTATCTGATTCATCCCTAATTAGTCCGGATAATCGAGGTTCTACTGTATATAATGGAATTCAGCAATATTTTTCTTTTAACAACTGTTGGGCCAATACTATCGATTAAGCAGATATATTTGTTGTGAATGACATCACTTGTCATACAATTAATCAGAAAACTAACAAACAATACGGTTTTCTTATACAAAGAGACGCGACTTTCGTTTGGACTTGAGCAACCGAACAAACTTTCGTCGATGGCTTTGATGCCGTGATGAAAAGTAGCTAAAAAGTCGTATTACTGATATGTATTCGTATATTACGGGAAGAGTTAGACGATTAGGGGTACATACATCATATTATTGATAATTGCGGGTTATTTTGTTTGTTGTGTGCCGTCTTTTAGTAATGAGGGCAGGGGGTGATTTCGACATTATTTCCAACAAGCGGGTCGCTTGATTTGAATATATTATATTACTTGGTTAAAATTTAATGTCATTTTTTTAACGCTGCATAAATCAAAGTCATAAAATTGATGATCACAATAATGCCCATAGAGATATACTTACTAAATATCTATGTACGCTTATTGTTTTTCAAATTTATGATAAATAAAATGTGTGCACAAACAATAATTATCTCTTGTATTTGATGAGGGAGTTTTATAAAGAACACGAAGAAAATATAGGGATATAATTAAAAAACAAAATAGTATGATAAAATTTACAAAAAAATAAACGCTGCCCACTTTTCATAATGGACGTTCATATATGTGATGGATATTTAAAAATAGATGTATTGAAAATTTCAAGATCAAAATATTTATCATTTTAAAAATAGTTAAAGTGGAAGATATTCACAACTATGAAACCACTCAAAGAATAAAACTTCAACTGAGATTAATTTGAACTGTGGAACCTCACATTTTCCGATGGCTGAATTCCTTTTGCTAGCCATAAAAATATCCAAAATGTCCAAAAATATCTAAGCAGATATACAATCAACTTAACCCTTTAAACGCCACCATTTTCCCTACCCGGAAAATCATTTTATACTCAAGTTATCATTGATTTTCATAGAAAAATGATTTTATAATAAACTATATTGCTTAAAAATAGTAAAAAATGCTTCCAGAGTTGCCACAAATAAAACATGTATAGAAAACACAATTAATAATTTTCCCTCGCCTGCCTTATAGCAGGAACTATCGGTGGAACTACTATTTCTTTCTTGTTTTATATATAATAATGTTCGAAACACTCTTTTAGTTTGGTAAATTTCAAAACACGGTACAGCACAAAACTGTACTTAACATTGTTTGCAAAAGTAATTTGTATCTTTCCTTGTTTTTTGTTCTTTTTAGTGTTTGCATAAACATGGCGTCTTTTTATGCATTTTTTAGTCTAATTTAGTGGTGGATCTATCATTACGATAAGGTGCCAGCCCTAGTGACATCTGTTAACTGAACTTCAAATAAAACGAAAACGGCTCCACATATGGATAATTTAACAATCACATTGCCTCCTAAAGGTGTCTGCATTAGATTGCATTTAAAAATATTATATTTATTCACAAATAAATTCGTAATCGCGTTTGCGTGCCTGCACGTGACTTACTGCTTAAAGAACGTAATAGATATTTTTAGAATGAATTTTCACCCATATTCAATCCTCGTGGAATACGTGAGTCGATTTTGAAGTTAATAAAACGACGTCAGTTTAGAAGTCATTCATCCACACGTTTAATGACACTTCTAGAGGATATTGTTATAAAAAACGGAGATCGTCGATCCCTCAGCTATCGGACCGAAGAAATAATATCTTAAAAGTGCAGAGTATCTGATTGGCGTTGGGGCGGTGCGGTTGTCGTGGCAGGCCAATTTAACCGTGACACGTGTTCACTCTCACAGCATTTAACAATCGCGTTTATTATGTGGACGAACAATCTTATAATAGCTTAACCGATCAACCATATGTAGCTACCTAGAAACATTTCGCAGTAAAATAATTTATAAAGCTTGGTTTCAGTTGATTTTTTTAAAAATATTTGCATTATGCGAGTGTTGATTTGATCAATCGAATGAAAAATTTTTATTAAAGACAAGAGAATGATTCTGAAAAATTTGAAATTATTGTTTCAAGGAAATAGTGTTGCTAACTATTGTTTTGATAACGTCTCAGTTGATTTAATTATTTCTTATTAATCGAACAGGGTGCGCAGGTAGGTAGGTAGCATCAGTTCATAATGCTCGCTATAAGCGAAACCGGTCCTGATTAAAAAATATATTGTGGAAATAAGTACTAAAAAATGTGTTTTTATTATTTAAAATGTAATGCTTTCCATCAAGAAATGACAGTTAACACCTTAAAAGTAAAATTTTATTGATTGAATTGGCATTTATTTGGTAGAACTCTATTATAACACGGTGAAAAAGCAATGCATATTATTGCTATAAAATTTGTAAGATATAAAGTTGACAGCTATTTTTACTTACGCCTTCTATAGTTCTGATGAAGGCGTAAGGCGAAATAGCTATCAACTTGTATATCTCAAGAATTTTGTATAATTAAAATACGTTGCTATTTTTTCACCGTGTAATTAAAAATAATGTCTCCGTATCCAATATGATAAAGTCAATATGATAGGATAGGGAAGTTGTAACCAACTTCATTTTAATTATGACAAATATAATCTCTTATCGTTTACAAGAGGATCGCACGTGTTATTTTTCGGTACTCAATGAGTGGTCGAATTATATCAAGAATTTCATCAGTTAACAATCTTACTGTAAGAGCAAAATAACGTTCAATAATTACATGACTATTTGTGCTCCTGTTGTGATTTATTTCAGAGACAAAATGAGAGCTCTGCCATCATTGATAATGTCAAATTGTATATTCCTGATAATTTCTTGAGAAATTGTGGACATGAACGGTTTCTTCTGGTATTGCGTCGGATGTCCAACCATTCCAAAACTGACCATCTGACTGATAAAGAAAGTCTCGAAGCAATAGAGAGTAAATCATATAGTCCGATAAGTTATACAAACTCCGTTTTTTGCTTTTTATATAATATTTTGATACCTATGTGTCTATAAGTCCAATAATGAGACATAAGTAATTGTAAAGTCCTTAAATGGACTAGTTAGCGGTGAGTGTAAAAGAGGGATAATGTGTAAGTATTCGTGTGAATTATTGATGAGATCAAGTGTCCGATCGCCGCCAATATTTGTATTGAATATATGCGGCGTCCGCGTGTCGATTGTTTGTCTTGGCAACGGCCGACGTCGCGAGTTGCACCTGCTGTTTCACACCGGCGACTTTATGGCAAAGTGGACACTATTTACCGGATAAATGGTCAAATTTGGTGTTCTTCTTATACTTGTTGAACAAAACTTATTTATTTTGGTAGCGAAAATGTCGTGGAAAAATTATAGTCAGGAAAATGTTGTATTACACGGTGAAAAAATTTAATAGCAATATGTTTTAGTTCTACAAAATTTCATAAGATATAGTTGATTGCTATTTTGGCTCACTCCATCGTCAGAACTATGTTTAAACGTACATTTACTTATATATATATATAACTGTATAGAAAAGGTACACTATACATATTCTCTTCCGTTTTAACAACCTAGCTTATATCGTACTAGCAATAAAACTAAAATTTAAATTAAGCTAAACAGGTGGCACTTTCAACAACCTTAAATACTGGCCGGATATGATTTATTACATAGATGCATTAGCCTTTCGTAATGGTCTGAGGAGCGGCGAAAGACTTGTATTTGTCTGTTCATTTAAAATTTCGTGTGACAATTGATATCTGTTGATTTCCAGTTGTTTCAAAGCCGCCATCTTCAATCAATAAAATGTGGTTTTAATGATGATCTCACAGGGAGAACGGTTCACAAACCAATTGTCTTTTCACATCAATGAATCCGTTTTTCTAATTATTTCTGATATATATTTGGTTCGTAGTCTTTCCTGGAAATGGACGTAGTGCGCGATACATATTTTGAACAGAATCATGATTTTCAAAATAAATTTGCACTATTTGGAAGCGTTGTTCAGGCATCAGTCTATTCGTGTTGAAACGCCAAACCAAACTAACCATAAATCACTTGACAACTGACAAAATGGCCGCCAGTTAAAAAGTGTTGCCAACTTAAAGTTCTATACCCCTTAAAAAAACACCCTATATATATATATAACCGATGCATACCGCGTGTTAAAACTATTGAAGATGTCGAAATGCGAATCTTAGGTCGAGAGTGACAAAAAATGTAGAAATTGTCATTCAACGAGTATTGTAATTCACATGGTTTATAACGTCTTCGGGAGCTTTTGGAATTGTATAACGGATATCAAGATTATTTTTGTGATGGTATGGAAGATTATAATGATTGCCACTTTCTCAGACATTAAGCTATTACCACACCATTAAGATGATAATGATTTGACCGGAAAAATGGAGTGACGGTAGTTATGTGACAGATGTGAATATGTGTGTGTGTCATAGGTCGCAGTGATTACGAATGCATGTCGCACCACCCCATCGTCGACTCCGCCACCCTTTGCCACTTTTGAAACGAAATCGAAGATACAAACTTTTCCAGGGTTGGATTTAGTTTTTACAATACACAGAAGCAAAAATATTTTGCGGTATCGTCATCGAGGTCGGGTATCGGGTTCAGGAATTTGAATCTTAGAAATACCGACTAATTTAAAAATTGAAATTTTAATTCTACAAAATTTGTAAGATACATAGTTACAAAGCCGAAATAGCTATCGACTATATCTTATAAAATTTGTAAAACTAAAATACATTGCAATCTTTTCGTCGTGTTATAATGGAGTTCTACCAAGTGAAAGCCAATTCAATCAATAATTTGAATTTATGGAATACGGTGGGATCAAATTTCTGATGACGTAATGTAGTAGTTATTTTTTTTATACAGTCGACTCATTGGACTAATGTCGCATAAGAGATATATAATAGCATGCAAGAATGAGGAAGGTTAAATAGCTCTTGAAGAGAACGTGTTTTGTCATTCTCGCACGAGTATTTGTATAACATAACGTTGAAAAAAGTAAGAAACCACTGAGACTGTATAAGTTAAAACTTTAAATATATCTATATGACTCCTCTAAACTTCAGGCAATGAAATAAATAACAAAAAGCCGTCTCACGAATACCACTTCTCACAAAGCTTTTCTGCTATTATGGGATAACTTTTGTAACCATATTCTTGTAATTTCAAAAAAAAAACCAGGACTAAACAAGTAATGCCTTGTGCAGCCCTACGGGTATCGTGGGAAATGCCATCTGTGATTTCATTTGAACAACACATCACAGGTCAGGTAATGATAATTTCACTAATATCAGGTCACCGCACAGCCCAACCTGACTATTATAGTTATTCACTATACAATAAATACCAATGTGTATATACGACATCAGTGGTTATAAACATGATAAACTTTATAAATTCAAAATAAATATTTCAATTTTATAATTTATGATATTGACTGAAGGTGCTTGATGAAATTTCAATATCAAATTTGAATTGTTACAACTTTGTATGATTTCACATGCTTTGTCACTAACGACCAGGGTTTCGCCTTTCGAAAAAGAAACCCATTCATATCTTAATGTTAGTTAATTAATATTTATTTTAAAACCCTTTCAAGAATGATTCACTAACAAGATCGTTAAAGAAAATTATCACAGACAATTGTGGTAATTATTATTAGATTAATATTATAAAATTTATGTTAACTGCCATTTACTGATCGCGCGTTGCTGCGCTCTCAGAGAAAAGAACTTTAAAGAAACTCGATATGATAAAAAACAAAAAAAGAATTGTCATTAGTCTGGTTTAAATTATATTAATTTATTTGAGTGCTTGTGGAAACATGACTTTTTTTATTTTTCCGTCTGTTGCGTATGCGAATAAATCAAAAAGTTTTCTGTCTATGAAGTTTTCATTCCGATGATCCCAATCGATATGCCATTCGAGTGTAAACGAATTTAAAATCCGATTCGCCTTACATTCGCCAGTGCGATCAACAAATCATAAGTCCAATCCTAGGGTGTTTGATGTACAACACGAGGTATTTCAATGAAGGCATCCTTCATCTCCTACTAGAAAGTAAGAGATTTTTTGTCATAACTCCGTCGAATAACATACGATCGTCCTCAAAGTGCTTTAGCTTGTTCGCGTTCTTCCAGACAGTTTGGTGTGCAGCACGGTGTATTTTGATGAAGGCATCAGCCTTCTCGCGTTCTTCGAGTTCGAGTGAGATGCACCATACAACTCGAGAACCTCTTATATCTTCTTAAGTTCACGGTTGAGGTTGGAAAATAAAGTTGTGGATAAGATCTGCTTCCCTTAGAGGAGGAAAAGGAATCTGATTTTGTCATAATTTCTCCATATTTATAAGCTGATTTTTAACACCTGTTATCAATTTGGTAAATGTCACTACACATGCTTTCAATTTGAAATATTTAAAATCTTCCGCGTAAAAATCATAGTGATCCATTCCATATAATTATATAAGAAATAATAATGTATACTTGCTATTCCCACAATTTCACAACCACTGGAAATGTGTAATCTCAAGATGTAAATATTTGAGAAACAGCGTCACATCTTTTTTTACGAAATGAATGAGACCATTTAGCTATATAATAATAACTAATGGCTTTATTTCTTCTTGTCAAAAATGGGTTTCTTGCAGGTTGCCGTAACTAAACCATTCAATGTATAAATCACTATTAGCAATATGGTTATTGAATCGCATCGACTATATCGATTAGCAAAAAAAGAGTTTCAGTTGTCTGTTCCGTAGATCAATAGTCATCTATTCTCCCCCTGTGAGCTTGACCAATCAAAAGAATCAATAATAATATATTCAAATAATAAAATACGAAACGGTAATTTAAACTGCGCGGTATGCAAAATATTCCAATATGAAACGAAAAGGACTCATTCTGAACTAACAGCGGCGATCGCAAAATAAATGTATGTCAATGTTGATTTTTTTGTTTTTTAGCTCAAACTTGTACCCTTATAATCTATCAACAAAGTAAAACTAATTATAATTAGTTACGGCGTTCTATTTTACGCCGACAGACAAACCCGTGATATGTCGTATCCCGCAAACAACCGACCAAAAAACCTAAAAAAAACCAACTCCTACTTCGCAAGTGTCATCATGATACTGATTATAGCGCTTTCTTCAAATTATATTATAATACAATATTATATTTGACAGCAATAAAGATTTCTGTCATCAAAGTTTGTATATTTTAATACTAAAAATATTGGGAATTAAAAGTCTAAGCTCAGGCAATCCCAATTGGGTTTGACAGTTTTTTGACGTCTATTTGTTGTTGTTTTCATATAAAATATACTTTATTTAAGAATGAAATTTGCTGAGCATTTAACTGCTCACATTACTCCAGAATGGAGAAAACAATATATAAATTATGAGGTAGCTAACATTTTGCAGCAATTATTCTTTATTAATTCGTAACTTATTTAAATACATGTTGGATATAATTATGAGTTTCATGGTGAACTATTTTTCAAATTTGGAAAGACACTATTAATATAACCTAGGCACTGTTGAAAAATATTTTAGGAAATGAAAACAATGCTTTACGCAGCAGTCGAAGACTCGCCCTCCGTGGAAATCGGTGGGCTCGGGTCTCAAACCCGCTTTCTGGCAAATTTTGACGAAATATTCTTTCATTATTGTGGAAATGAATTAGCCAAGATCAACACTTTTTATTCAGGTAAATATATAAAAACGGTAGCTTTAATAAACTGCTGAATGTTGGCTGTTCTATTTTCGCGCCAATGGTCCTCGTGGTCTAAATAATTTGTCTCGCCAATTATTTCTGGCTATATCTATAAATTTGAGTCTCCTGATTTGGATCTGCCAATTGAAAACTGGTCACGGCCCAACGTGTTAGTGTGACAATAATATTCAGAATGCTGATCACAAACTTTAGACATCATAATTTTAACAAATTGACACATTTAAAAAAATGCTGATACCCAGAATGACATTGAGAAATTTTAAATGATAAGGAAACATTTTTTTAGAACTATTTTCACAATATTTTTTATGATTAAGATTGGTTTCGCTCATTGCGAGATATCAACTAATAGAATACAAATTACAAACAAGTCTATTTGTACAAAATTTTATGTTAATAGTATGCAGGTATAGAAATACAAAGGCTTAAGAACGAAAAAACAATTTTTAAAGACAAATCAATAATCCATTAAGAGTCCTGTACAGCCTAATTTTAGAGATAAAGTGTAAGCGCTCTGAGGCTCAGTGTTGCTGCTACTTCGAATGCTTTTACCCTACAAATTTCCAATATAAAGGTCTCTGGACTTATCCTCACCCTTTTAATTTTTACCTTTAAATCCTTGCGGATTGTATTTGGTACACATACTGTAAAATGAATAAAAAAGGCTTGTTTTGCTATATTATCAAAATCTATTTGGTGGATGTTAATATATTGATTTATATACATATTTAACAATCAGAAAAGGTAGCAGAAGCAACAAGAAAATATTCCGCTCTCCAATCAGAACTCAGTGAAGCACTTGAGAGATCTCGTGAAACGGTAGAAGGAAGAAATCAAAAAGAACGGAGACGTGGGTTTTTGCCCCGCGATAGAGCACCGGCCAGGAAGTTAAGAGATTTGAGACTCGCTTATAGCGAGTTCTATTTAAGTCTTGTGCTTCTACAAAACTATCAAAATCTTAATTTTACTGGATTTAGAAAGATACTGAAAAAACGAGATAAGGTTTGTTTTGAATATGCATTTAATTGATTGAAATATTAACCTATATTCATACAAATTTCATACAGACACATCCCGTAACAAACCGAGTAGAATAACAAAGTTATAGCTAAGCAATGTAAAGAAAGACAGAATACTATATAAAAAAAGATATTGGCACATGTATTCTAAACTGTATTAATATAATGGTTCATAATTATACTAAATCCACCAAACTAAAGTATGTTAATTTGAATATCTAAAATAAAATGCAATATTCAAATGTATAAAAATATCACTTAACAGCTGTTAAATGGCGAATGGGGAAGCAAATGGCGAGAAGATAAAGTTGAAACATCTCACTTTTACACAAACAAAGACATAGACCGGATGATCAGCTCGACAGAAGCAGCAGTGACTCAGGAATTAGAATCTGGCGATCGACAGCGAGCGATGCAGCGGCTTCGTGTGCCACCACTTGGCCATCGTAGTGGTCCATGGACTACATTTCGTGTTGGCTTGTTCAGTGGAGCATTCTTTACTCTTGCTCTAACAGTTGTTCTGTGTGGTATGGGGAGTCTTTTTTTCATTATTGTGCCTTATTTACAACCATTCATATCTCACTCTTTCTAAATTAGTCTTATAATGACTATAATGTAAGAAGCAGGATAATGGGAGTATTTTCTGAAGATACATTGACAAAATGTTGGAAATCTCTTCATTT
This sequence comes from Himalopsyche japonica, assembly GCA_028555115.1. NCBI lineage: Eukaryota > Metazoa > Arthropoda > Insecta > Trichoptera > Rhyacophilidae > Himalopsyche > Himalopsyche japonica. The sequence continues at coordinate 1,495,862 of JAHFWJ010000705.1, forward strand.
GAGAGTTTACTTGTATAAGCTAATGCTTATGCAACTAACTCTTGCTTTACCATGTAGACACATTCTATTTCAACAGAAATATACAGTATTTCAAATATTTTACTAAAAAATGATTTGTTTTTTATGAATACAGTCTAAATATATATATAAATAGGCAATGATATGAGTGTGTCGCAATAAACAATCCAAGCAACCGATCATCAGAGAATATCAGCATGAACTGAAAAGTATTAAATTGCGCTGAATATATTTGCCAAACAGTAAACTATTCAACTCGTCAAAATTTATAATATACTTACAGGAACCCTCCGTATGCGTGACCAAGAATGGCGTATAGCATTACGCTTATTCCGTGGTCCGCTTCTACTGGCTCAGTTCCTTTTGCTTTGGGCGGTGAACGTTCACGGTTGGAGAGCATCCGGAGTAAATCATGTCTTAATATTCGGACTTGATCCCCGTCGACATCTTGGGGAGCAGGATGCGGCGGAATTGGCTGCAGCTCTCGGTGTCCTTTGGGCAACTGCTGCTCTGGCTTTTCTGTACAGATGACCTCTCAATATACCGCCGGGAATCCCACCGATTGTGCTCTACTGCATTATCGCAGTGTTCATGTTCAATCCTACCAAAACTCTTTACTATAATGCGAGGATTTGGTTGTTGAAAGTTATGGTAAATACTCTATTATAATCAATAGATAATATATATGTGCGTTAAAATCAAGAGATACAAGATCATTAAAAAATTTAATTTTACTGTACACTTCACAATTATTGCCTGATATATATGTCTATTTTCAGGGGCGTGTTATACTAGCACCATACTTCTACGTCGGCTTTGCAGACTTCTGGGTGGCTGACCAGCTGAATTCCTTGGTACCTGTGTTTATGGATGCCTATTATACCGTCTGCTATTTGTTTTCTTCCATTGATGACTGCCCTCCGTCCATTAGTATGTATTTTCTTCACTAATTTATCCAATACAATCTTTTCAGCAATATATCTATTAGGAAAAAAGTATTTCTTTTCTCACATTGCTTGTCATAATCATCGTCGGCAAACACAAGCTATATTTTATGCACACTATGTGTAATATGAAGTAAATATTATCTAAAAGGATAAAATTGTGAAATAATACAAAATTTTCTTAAATTAAGAAATGCATTGAATTGAATTGTTGAATATTTGTACAATTCCACACGTTTTGCCGCCAATGACCTGGGTTTAAACTTTCGGGATGTTCAGGCATTCTATCTTAGATGCGACAGAACTGATGTGACAAAACATGTGCAATCCTACAATGTTTCAACAATTCAAAAGTAATATTTTAATTCCATCAAGCACCTTCAGTTGATATCATAAATTAAATGCATTGATGCTTAGCATTTAGTTTGAACCAGAATATTAAACTTAATGCTAACATACTTTTGATTGTTTGTCACTCTTCCATGATGAAGTGATAATTTGGTTGGGAGCATTTGTCGGCATTCTACCAGCGTGGTGGAGGTTTGCACAGTGCCTCAGACGCTGGCGAGACACTCGTGAGGTATCCCCTCATTTACCAAATGCTGCCAAGTACGCTTCTTCATTCCTGGTCATCATCTTTGCTACACTCAGCACCAATTTCTCCGGTAAGATTTACTTAAGATTTGAATTGCGAAATTATTATTATTGATAATTTTATATTAATTATTCTACCCCTCTAGATTTTTTTACCTTATTCTTGACATGAAATGATATAAAATAACAACCTTCAATAATTTAAGATTAAGTATTATGCAAAGAATAATTTCTCAAATTTCATTAGTGTTTCTAGGTTTCAAATATAAAATTATGTAGATTTTTAAATGTGACACATCAAGAAAGTTAAGCAAGGTGTGTCAAGAATTTTTGCACCCAGACTGAGCTAAAAAGGTTCACTATCACTCTCCTATATAATAAATCGCTTAGTAAGTAAAGTAATATATCTTTATTATACTATGTGCCTTATTTCTTTTAAACAGATACATATGAGAGTTGGCGTGAGTGTCCGTGGATTTGGTTATGGGCAATATCAGGAATCATTTCTGCTTTTGCTGGATACCTGTGGGACATAAAAATGGACTGGGGTCTTATAGAAAAAAGATTTCTCAGAGACGAACTGGTTTACTCAGAGGTAGTAAAATCGTTTATGTTTTCATATTTTAAATTACATTTCCTTTTGTAATGTAAATACTGACATTTTATTTTATGAATTCAGATGAACCAGTATCGTTTATATTATTTTTCTATAATATGAAATACTAAAATATAACTATGTCTTGGTTTGTGGTCTCTTTTTCATAATGATATTTTCTTTGCATTATGTCATTCTTCATTTTTAGCTGGTATAAAGAGTCAACATGACTTTTGTTATTCCATTTGGTATATATTGAGCGGAATAACAAAGTTATAAATAATTTAAATTTTATGCTTTAATCTATTGTGAAAAAAACTTTCAGAATTTTTATTATTTTGCCATGATTGAAGACTTGGTTCTGCGTCTTTGCTGGGTTGTATCCATGTCGTTGACTTCTATGCATCATGAAAACGGTGACATAATTGTGACATTGTTGGCTCCACTTGAAATTATCAGGTCTGATGTTTTTTGTTTTTTTTGTTTCATTATTTGATAATAAAACATTGATTTATATATGTAATATAATTTCTTATATATTTCCCCCGTTTATATTCCAGGCGATTTCTGTGGAATTTCTTCCGCTTGGAAAACGAGCATCTAAATAACTGTGGTAAATTTCGGGCTGTCCGCGATATATCTGTGGCCCCTTTGAATACCGGAGACCAAGCTGCTATTTTACGACTTATGGATATGCCAGATGAATAAGTGTCGGTGTCTATGTCCGTTAAATTCGAAACTGAAAAATATGGAATGGTTTTTATAATATGTTAAATTTCAAATCTGGAATATTTTGACTGCATTTCAATGTGAATCCATCAAACTTTGTCTGATTAGCGTAAATCTATCTTGAGAGTTTTTTACAGAACATTAAAACTATAGCAATGTGAAGAATATTCATTTTTTTTATGAATAACTGTATAACCATTATGTTTTGAGACAGTATAATAATGTAGTTATAAAATAATTCTTTTTCAAATAAACCTAGAGGACAATAATTTAAAAATATCACATCTTACCCATATAATTAATACCTGAAAGTGTAGGTGTGCGATCAACACCGACGTTTTGGGCATTGGCATGGATTTAAGATAGAAAATAACATCTCTTCAAAATTTATTTCATGATATACGTGTGATGCATATTTACAGCTGTTAAAATAAAATGCAATTGATCATGATCAAACGGGTGATATTCATGTCTTCATTACCCTAGTTAAATTGTTCCAAAATAATAGCTCAAGAACTCACTTAATCAGTCAGTATACACTAATGAAAAAACTTAATTTTGACTTTATTTAATAAACAGAAAATGTCTATTTATTTGCTTTGATTATTGGTGATAAAGTTTATACTTTGGTTAAAAACCTTTTATTCTTTCTTTCAAAGTCATATTTTAGAATTTGTTAATACCAAATGATAGTTGAGATAGACATCTTTGAAGGTATATTGTTTGCGTTTGATGTCAAGTGTTGTGATAGCTTTCAAGCATTATTGTATGTACTTTTGTGAAAAATCTAATCTGGACATATTATGTACCTGCCATTTTACTCAATATTGATATATTGTATTTTTGATGTTTGCTTTACAAAAAGTTTTAGAATAAGATTTATGTTTAGTGAATATATGAATGTACTAGAAGAAATGTGATGTCTATTAGTATTATTAGAAAATTAGAAAAGATTATAATCTGTCTTTATATGTATAAAGTGAAACTGCTAATAACCAATATATTGTCATAATGAAAAAGGCTGACAATAGGAAACACATCTTTAGTCATTTTGTCAGTCATGTTTTTACTTATGTCCACTGTTCTGTCAAATGTTCAAATTTGTCTTCCACATACCTACAAAACGAAATACATATACAGATAAAAGGATAGTTACAATGAATTGAATAAAGAAGAAATCCAACAATTATTATGTTTTATGAACTTAGTGTCAAATAAAATAATTATATCACCCATCACAAAATTATCCAAATTCAGGGCCAAACTGTTTCATTGTTTACAAAATGAATGACCAATTTTATATTATTCTCTTGCCACAAATTTTTTTTATATAACATTTTATGTGAATTTGCTCATTAAAATAAGGTGAAACTTAAAAATACTTTTTCTTTGACTCTGTGTTAAGAAGCTATATGTATAGTATATGGTGATATCTTCAGAATTCCTTGTCACCTCACAAAATAGCAACATCCATCTGATCAATTGAAGCTCCTATGGGAGCATCTTGCACAGGTGACTATTCAGACCACCATATAACCTTACAGGTTAAACAAAAGTCAGGAAGAGTGAAAGCTTGCAGCATTTGCAGGACTAGAGAAAATGAATTTCAAAATCTTTCCACAAGCAACTAATATAAAAATCCTCAAGCACAATAACATCTACAGCAGCAAGTTATGTATTGTTATTAAAATGATATTAATTTATAGAAGACATTAAAGTCAATACTGATTCAAAATAAAACAAAAAGAATAACGTTGGATTTTTTATTCAGTTGTATATTTTCAATTACATAATACAATAAAATATATATAATTACATTTTAAGGAGGTAGGATATCGCTGTGATTGAATATACGTAAAAAAATCACGCACATTTGGGAAACCTGGAAAAAAATATATGAAAACTATTGGATAATATTCTTTAAAAGTAGTTAAATAAAATGTTACCAGTAGGTTAATTTTATACTATGGCAAACAAACTATCACAAAATTGGTGACATTTTTAAAGGTGCTTTCAATCTTGAACGTCTTACTTTAAAGAACTCGACAGATAAAATATATTTAATATTTAACTATCTCAACAAAAAATTTTGCAGCATATTCAATTTGCATATAATCTGAAAAAAAATATGTATCAAGTGGAATGTTAAAAGCGCATATTCTGAAAACAGAAGAATTTCAAATAACCTTAATGCACCAAATCTTCAGAAATAAGAAACGATACAGATACCAATATTACAATTTTCAATGAACAAGATTTTGGTCAATGTTATAAGTATTACATATTGAAATACACAATGTTCTTCAAAAGAAAATTCTGTATTTTATACATAACTTAAGCCGACCATTATAATTTTTACATTATATTTTTTTATGTCGATGAGAATCAAATTTAATTGCCGTCAATATTCTGTTTAAAAAATGATATATATATACATTTTTATTATATCTTATACAGAGAATTAGAACTACATTTCAAATTGATAATGTTATACAAGATACTTTCTTTGAATGATGTCAACACCTCTTTTAAATAGTTCTAATTTAGCATATTCAGACGTAGAAGAGACATTTTAATGAACACATCTTAATTGTTTAGAATTGATTTCTTATTAGAGTAAATGTCATCGCTTTGAATACGGTTCAGTAGGAAGCCTTTTAAAAGAGATATATTTATAACAACAAATAGCAGCTACCCTCTGTTGCAAGATAAAAGTTATATTTAGAATTTATTTGAGGTAAAATCATATAATAAATTGATGTTTACACATTTAAGATAAAAAAAAAGAAATCTCACAAATGGCCACTTGATCAACACTCTTTTCGAGTATCCATTTTATGCTGTCATAAGAATGCTTGCGTATTTGAAGTATATGGGTCCTAGAGCTACATGAATTGTTATTTTGACAATTGACATTTTTAGTAACTAGACAAAATATAACTATGTAAAGTAACAGAAAGCCTGTCAAAAATGTGGCATTTTTCTCTGTAATTTTTGAAAAATATATCGAATGACATCTGACAATTATGTTTTCAAATCGCTTCAAGTAAAATAATTTTTCATAATTATGTGTACACATTTTATGCTGCTGCATAGAAATAGTTTCAATAAGATAAAGAATGCTGTACGATTTAAAGACGGTCACAGAAAAATTATTAATACTTATGTGCGACGAAAGCATACATGATTTCATGACGGCAAATAAATTCAAATCGTTTACAATATATTAATAACTAACGTTCTAAAATCTTTGCAGATTTATCATTTATATTTTTTGTTTTTAATTTCTTTTAGACAAATTGTTAAATAAATTTTGAATAGAGGATTAAAACTATACATGTGCAACTCGTCATAAAAACATTCTTATACATGAAGTGTCAACGAGACAATATCTTTATAAGTATTACGTCCTTTTCTATATCATAATAATTAAACTAACTAACGTAGTAAATAATACTATATATTTATATGTATAAAAGTTTAAATAACATTGAAGTGTTTTCAAATGAAAAACTCATATTTAAAAAAAAGCAATTGACAAATATTGTTTTTATTTCATCCAATTTCTAGCTAAGTATAAAACAAATAAATTGGCAAGTATCAATTTGTAAGACAAAATAATAATTATTCAAATAGATATGAATTTTCTTCATGCTTTGCTTGTACAGATAACTATCACTCAATTGTATAGAAAAAGTCTAGATATAGATTTCACAGTACTCAAATCAAATTTATCGGAGGAATATAATAATTGAGATGCCGATTTATATTTTAAAAAGCCACTCTGGGAAGAAAACTATCGCCTTCCAATCACACTTGGCCAAACAGTTTATTGTAAAATATTTTCACTAAATCGATATTCCTCTCAAACTGAAAATAAAATTCGTAAAGATTTTCATTTCCCAAAATTTCATATCTAAAAGATTAGGTTGGTGAATAAACAATGTTCCATTTTCGTTGTAAGGAAATATTTTTTTCTATTAACTCTCGGGATCAAAATCAAACACATGTTTGAAAAAAAATTATTTGCTTTGGCCCTGCATTTAGATAAATTAAAACATTGTCTACCTTGATGACAATTCTGTTGAGTTGGAACAGTTTCACAGTGTATCACAAGTTCCAGACAATTTTCATTAATTCATCAATTTAATGTATCACTAAATGTGTTATCCCAAATAGGTAATTTTTAAATATCAACTTTTTTCTTTTCAACATGGTGAAAAAATAGCAATTTATTTTATTCAATTATTTTAATGCAATGCAATTATTTAAATCGGCACCAAGTCACCATATTCAAGCTCCGATTCGTTGATAACAAACAATAGGTGAATAAATACTGAAAACAATCTGGCGGAGCACAGATTAAAATTGTGCAAAAATATCCCCTAATAACTGAAAATAAAATAATTAATACATAAGCAATTGAAGTAGTTAGAAAATTAATATTTAATAATATGCCTAAATAATTGACAAAATTAATAATCTTAGATATTTTTATTGATATAATGCATAATACCTTAAAATTATATGTACTGTATATAGAATACTATCTCAAAGCTAATAAAAATCATAATTATAACATATTTCCATAAACTAAAAAAGGAAAAATATCTAATGTTGTGTACTGACAAATATTTTTTTTAATATTACTGTTTTTCATGGTTATTTTGCGGCAATATTTCATAATAAAGTATATTCAAAATATCCCCGTAGTCTTAAATAGAGATTTATAGCCTCGTAGTATTTTTATCTATTTTAAATAATATAAAGAAAAATGGAATAATTTCAAATCACATATAATAAAATTACACAAGTAGAATTAACACACATCACTTTGACAATGATAAAATGCAATAGCTGCCAACTGATAAATCAATAATTTACTCCGTCGCATTCCGTTAACTTAATTATATACACTTTTTTGCAAGCGAGTTTTAAACTAATTCATATTATAACAAAACTTTGTCACACAAAGTGTCTTTGTTACAATTACTGTTATGATTAAAAAGAATATTGTAGAAAATGTAATAATACGATAATTAAAATCAGTCTTAATTAATTAATGATGCATATTGCAAAACCTGCCCAAAATTTTACTACGTTCAACAAAAAAATTTTGACATGGGTTATCAATTGAATGTCATCAAACATGGGCATCTTACGACACATCAACGAGCGAGATTAATCAAAGGCTGGATGACTGCCACCGAGCAATTTGTATCACATGCACTCCACAGAGATCAAATGGCCAAATTGCATTCAGATAATAAGAAACATATAATGATTCAGTACCACCAAAATGTATTTACAATAAATGCTCATTATAGTGAAGAATTATTTACTAAAGCCGGTGGTATCTGTAACATATATATGTAAAAAAAGAATCAATTGATTATTATTCATTTTAGTGTTGCTAGTCTTGAAAAAACTTGTTCGGCTTTCGTTCAACTACTTGCCAATTTGTAGTTATATTAATAATCCATTACATAGTACAACTGTAAAATATGACATAATATATAAAAATGTTCTTCTTCAATGAAAGAAGACAAGTGGTTATCTTTTATAAAAATGGTCATGCCTCGAGTGGTTTAGACATTTCAATAAGTTCTACGTGTAAGTAATGATAATTATGGCCGCAGATTGTTGCAATATCAGAACAGAAAATACAATCTTACAAACAATAAATTGAGGTAATGGAAATGGTTAAATAAAATTTGTCTGCGCACGCGTCATCTGCGAATTTGATTCAGAGCCGCGATGACCGCTTGTAAAAAATATCTTAGACACACATTCATAGATAGACAGTGGATTTTCACTTATAATAAATTAAACACGAGTAAAGAAAAATCTATTGTAAAATATAAATATCACATTCAATACATAAAATATCTATCTCACAAAACAGTTAAATGTCTTCAAAGATATCGATTAATTAATGGTTTCTAAGGTTAAGAGATTCAATAATGTAAACGTTTTAATATCCAAAAGGGACACAGATATTTCTTAGCTTGTATAATTTTCTTCATTTCAAATTATTTTTAATTAGGCTTACCGATAGATAATATTCTTCGCCTCATTTATCGTTATCCATTTTTATATAAAATTTGAATTTTATTTTCGAGCGATCCAAATTTAGCCAGATCTCGAATTTACAACATATATTTATTGATGCGTACGACTTACACAGAAAAATGATAGCTTTTTTATGAAGATTATCTTTGAAATGGAATTATTACACAGGATGATTAGATATGAGCACAATATTAAACGGAATAGTTCACATCAATGACCCTTATGTCAGTTACTTTCGAATTTACACAGCAATAAGTTAGAGTTAAAGATAAAAGGATGAATCAGTGTTAGATTTGGCCTCAAGATATTGGATGACTGTAGTGCACACATCCGGAAACTGAAAATACATTTTCCCACATAATAAACCATTTCTGGAAATTAATCTCCTAGCATATCATAAACACGATTAAGAGCTGTACAAATAAATAATTCAGCTCAACGGACAGATATGTGTTAGAAGTTGGTACAGACAAATAATATCACTTAAAAATATACTTAAAAAACAATGAAATAAGGTATTACATTAATTCACAGAGTAAATGGCACCAAACAATGTCAATATGCTTTAAAAAAAAAATAAACAATTCAAAATTACGCACATCGTTGATACTTCAGCTATCAGTTATGACCGAGATCGATTTAATAAATAATCAACAATATCTTTGTTCCTATTTATAGATAATTTGAAGTGCGACGTCGAGTCCCGTCCGGTAAGCTTAATAACTTATCAACATTTTAGTCACATTGGTCGGTGTTTCTTAAAAAATGGAGTCGGGTCTCGCCATGCCGACACTAAGCTACAATAAGGAAGTAAAAAAATCTATCTGATTAACATTTAGACTATATCGAATCCTAACGCAGCTTGAACACTTTTGAGTTAGGGGGCCGCGTCCACCGCGCGCACCCACACGATAACGATTAAAACTTTTAACAGCTATTTTGTCATAATTGGCTCTGAGTAATTAATACACACATTTGTATAGATTTAATTTACGGCTTCCGCTTACATTATCAAAATCGATCAATATGACTGTTCCGAATGTTTATTTAAATGCTCGCAGATCAGCTATGATCAGTCAAATATATCATTGACACGCCAAACGTAAAGTATTCCATTTGTGAATCCATTTTCAAAAGTATAAAAAAATTCAATTCCTAAATCTATGATTAAGTAGATGTGGTGATATTGGAAATTTCACAATATTAAAAATATTATATTATTTCAATAAAGGCATAACTTTTTGGTGATAAAATTAACAGTATCACAAATTGGTATAATTTACGTAAGGTTTATTATTTACTCAAAAATACTCAAAAGATATTGTTTTAAAACACTATCTAAGAGAATATAATTATATTCTTAATTTGTTCATTTTCTTAAAAATATATTGATCGAGTCTGCGAATGCCGTTCACCGTAGATTAATGCGATTATTCAACAATACAAGTATCGACCCTGTTAAAAAACCCGTTGACGTTATAAATATTCATCCCAAACGACAGTTTCGCTCGTGTCCACAGGAGACGTCTTGATGACGGGACACACGGTTGAAGCTCCGACTGGGACAGGATACGGAAAATATTCTACAGGGCCAGAGTATTGGTAGCCACTGTCGTTTCGTGATCTATCCGACGGAGTGTCACAGTAATTATCAAATTGAGACTCATAACCTGAATCCTTGCAGTTCTGTTGGAAGTTAAACATCTTTGTGTCAGTGTAGAGCGGGCTCCACAGTTCGGAAGATGAGGAAAAACTTCCATAATCAGGCGTATTGTCAGGTCCGCAGACATAGTTGCCCGGGGGTTCGTCTCCCCCGTAAGAGTTGGCCGAGTGGGCTACGCAGGTGTGGTCGCACTCTCCGCTATATTGGTCTACGTAGTTACCATACTCATCCGTATAACAGCGATGGCGGGGGCCTGCGCATGCTACGGGCGCATTCCAGCGTTCTTCCATTGCCGGTTCTTCCTCATAAACTGAAATTAATAAACAATTAAAACATTAATGAATATTATTATCACTTAAACATTTTCTGGTCGTTCATGCATATGTGCAAGATAAAAAAAAAAACATATCATTTTGTACATTCACACACATGTGCAGGATAGCCTATACACGGAAAACACGCCATTCGGAAGATGAAGTAAAACTTGGGACGTCCACAACATCGTTCAACATTTGACATGTAGAAGGTAGAGAGTTTTCATGACATCTGACTAAAATATTGTTATTAAAGTTTCTATTCCGATTGTAAATTAATTTATTTTTGCATATAAAATTATCAAAGTATTTGGGCTGTAGCCTCGACCTTCTTTTTCATATTATAAAATGCTTTGTTACAGTTATAATTGGTTACCACTTGCTTGCACTTTTGTACATGAATAAAATATAAAAATTGCATAAAAATAAATATAGATCGGGGTCATTCTTACAAATTGAAAAGTGCTGACATCATAAATTTTCTATATTATATTAGCACATCCCAGAAATCGACAAAACATAATTCTACAGCATTGTAAATGTTGAAACAGTAATAACATATTGTTTATTTTAATTTCATTATCCCACAGGACACTCAGAACCCAATTAGATATTTATAGCACACCACAAGCCAAGATATTAAAGTTCATAAACAAAATTCATATTTATATTTTACTTCTAACTAAGTGGTTCTTAGCCTTTTCTGATGTTTTAAATAATAATAAAACACCATACCATTAAAATATCATGCCTTTCCATCAAGAAGTGTCAGTTGATACCTTAAAAGTGACTTTTTTTGATATATTGGGACCACATGTGGCTTATTGCCTTGACTTATTAAGTTATATTTACCATAACTTTAGAATGCGAATCTATAATGGTAGGTCCAAATGACAGTTGGGGGATATTAAGAGTTTATTTTACTGGAATTAGTGTTGTAAAAATTCAATGTCATTTTTCAATGAAAACTATTACTTGTGTTTACTTTATAATTACATTTTTACAATCTTACAACTATTGCAATGTATAGCATGCAATGAGGTAAATTAAAAAATTATTTAAACACTGCAAATTAAAAGAGCTAAATACTTTGTTATTTGTACGTTAAGTAAACACAAATTCAATAAATTTACAAAAATTATACTGTGACTTTTTAAAATGTACACTTTGTATCTCAAAAAGTTGACATATGGGTGTATCATAGAAAAAAAACAATTAATTGATAGATCAACGAGAAATGAGTTTGAATGAATTGTAAAAAATATTTTATAAGTCTTACACCATTTTGATATACTGAAAAATTACACAACACCCTAAGTAGAAATATTAAGTCACCGGCTTGAGAAATATTATCACAAACAGAAAACAATGTGCCGAAATTTGTGAGTTCATTTACCTAACATAATTCATAGATAGTCAAAACGGGTATAATAAGGAACTGAACTAACATTCAACAGCATTTCTAGAGTGGCTTCTATTGGGTGGCGGCAGATTAGGGGGCGTAGACGGAATCGCCTCCGAAGACGAGAGTGCGGAATGATGCGTGAGTCCAGAAACTGGCAACACACCCCCTCGATTGATGATATTTTGATTATTATGATGCATGCTGGCATTGCCGTTCATATTTTCACCGACGCTGTAATCACTGCTGTTGCTGCTACACTCTGGGCTGTATGGAGATGACTGAAAAAATAAATAGCAAACATTATTTACACTACTTACCAAATATTTATATCCATATTAAACACATTGACAAGTTAACCATAAAGAAATGATTGTAATGCTAGATATAAATTATTTACCCTTCCTCTTTTCTTTTTGATGAATTTTAAAGCTTCATCTTGTGAATAGTTGTAATCGATGGCCCAATATGAACCTTTTCCGGGATCGTCCTTGCTCCGCGCAACCTTTGTGAAGCATTTGTTCAGTGACAGATTATGCCGGATGGAATTCTGGAATGAGGCAATTAAAATTAAATTTTAATTGTTCAAATTTATTTTCTTCGATAAGATTAAATCAATTATTTTCTAAAAACAAGTTTTCATAGTTGAAAATGAACAGCTGTAATTTAGTCACTCTCATTTGTACACTACTACAGGTTTTATACTATAATGAATTGTAAACGTAGATATCTGTTACATTTGTCATTCATTGAATGACACATTTATTTGATAAAATCAATAATAAATGTAAGATCCCAAAGTTTAATATTCAAGTACAGAAATTAGTTTTCAAGAAATAAATTCCTCACCTTCCAACCGGTGCCAGCTTCTTTGTAATAAGGAAACACCCGCATGATGAACTGATAAATCTCCGAAAGAGTCATTTTTCCTTTTTGACAACTGCTGATGGACATTTTTATGAGCGTCGCATAACTGAAAAGGAATAATCAAAATGTAATTTGTGTTAAAAAGAAATCAATGTCTGATTTCACTCTGCACCTTTGGCACGTTTAAGAGAAAGTTAATTACCCCGTCTAAAAGGGTATGTCTACCTGAATACATTAATTCTACCATTACTGAGTCACTAAATAGCTTTAATTATACAAATAAATGAAAAGATTAATTCTATCAACAAAAACTACTTAACTCTTAAATCAGTGTAAGATTTTAAATATTAGCATATTATACATGGGAAAGTACATTTTTCACAGACATATTGAGGTACATTTTGCTGACTGATATTAGTTATAAACAAGAGTATGCAAAAGTAAAATACAGCTGTTAATACAAAAAAGTGTGAGACTACCTGTGGGTCAGGTGTTCATAAAAATGACTTTGTATTTCTTTCATCGTGCATCTAAGAATAAAATTATCTTAGACGAGTTAAAAAGAAATATTACTCTAGGCACACTTTTGAATACACAAAATATCGAGAAATTAGGTGTATCTTCGAAGTGGCCACTCAACGCAAGTTTTAGATGATTTACAGTATTTCGGGAGAGTCTAATAAAATTTACTTTCTCAGAATAAAATGTCACATCAATAGTTTCGTTATTATAACAAATGAGAAGAAATACACATTTTCTTCAGATTTCCGGCATAGCCCTTTAGACACATACACCTAAAATAGATTGAAGCCCACTGACTGCTAGTATAGTTTTTAAGAAATCATGTACATAATTTGTTTGTTCTTCCAAAGTGTAGAACCAGTCTGCCATAGGGGATGCCAATGGTAAGAGCATTAACAATGTTCAACAGTATTGCTTCGCAGTTGACGTATTTCATGTGGACGAAAGTGAGTTCAGACGAATGCTATTTTTTCAGATAAAGTAGACATTTCATTAGCTTACTATGTTGACTTTTTTTTGCAATCCTTATTGATTGTTCTACCGTGTATTTATTGAATTTTTATATTTAAATAAGTTAATTTTACGGTGCAAAAGCAATGAATTGATAATTTGTAAGTTTTGTACCGTGTAAGTTATAAATAAATAAATCTCACTGCTGAGATGGCTGATTGCAGAAAGATTCTCATTTGAACATTTTTTGATCTCATACGATTTAAACTTTTAACATATTTAATGAATTGTAACAATTATTAGCTGCAATATCAAATATTTTTTCATGATTTTCTATCTAAAACATACACCTGATAATTATGATTTATACGAAGATGCTTTCAATTGAAAATTTAAGTTAAAACACTGTTAAATAATGGTCAAATAAAATGTATATGAGTTTAACAAACCTGTAAGGTGGCTTCCCATATTTAGAGCGATTTCGTGGGGATCCAGGTGCTTCTACTTCTGTCCCTTCGCATTGTGTCACAGGGGGTACGTAGGCATCTTCCCCGTATGCATAGCGAGGCAGAGGCCCCAGAGGGTTATGCGGTAACGTTCCGTGGGTCAGAGACGGAGGCCAATCAACACCTGATATGTCACCCATCTTTGTAAAAAATGTTTGACTTCAATGTTTGATGGAGCATATGCTAGTTTGTATGCAATACCCTTTAGTGGGTTTCATCTCTGCTGATATTTATTTCCTTGCGTGATTTACAAAATTATCTGAAAAATAAAGGCTTACATGGTAGCACTCATATATATGGCACTGGCTAGAGATATTTAAGTAGAAACTTGATTATAGAAAAATCTAAGTATAGGCATTTTTGCAAAATAAAATTAGCTTACAATATTTTTTTATGAATATTAACACGTTGATCGCCATGGGGGTCACCGGTGACCGGCAAAAAAGACCAGTACATAAAAAAACCAATTATTCAAGTAAAAAAATCATCAAAATATAAAAAAAAACAATGCATTCTGACATAGCCTATCAAATACTACTTAGAAACATATTATCATTGTTTTCACTATTTTACGTAAAATCTGTTGGCGACCAATGTGTTAAAAACAATATACACACTCAGAATGACCAATTTTTCGCAGAATTTAATAATAATTGTATAAATTCTTTATTTGTTAATTAATCTAATCACAGCTCATTGTTAAGGTCAACAATGTCCAATAAATGTACTAAATGAAAAGTATTTAATTGGTTATTTAATAAAACAAAAATAATTGTTACGATTTCATTGGCATTATAAGTAAAATAAATATAGAATTTAAAATTCGTGAGTTGAAGGTCCCAAGCGCGCGCTTATTGTGTTTTCGGGGTAATTCGCCAGTTTAAAAAGGAATTATTTGTGGCTTTGGATAATATATTAAAATACTAAATTTATATTTGGCATTAACTCAGATTATATAAATTCATATCACACTTACAGATCTAGAAAATAATCACTCGAATTCCAAACACAATGAATAAAAAATAAACGAAACACTGCATATATTATCACTGTTATTATTTAAAACGCAAGCACGTGAGTTGTCATTGTAAACGAACTTGAAAATTCGTAATTGGAATATAGGCCATCAACCCATATTTTGAGCAGACGATGTTTCGAGTGACCCGACCGCCTTCGACCGAAACCGCTTTTACATTAAACTTCTTTCGTTATCCGCTGACGATTACATGCAGACATAGAAGAGGAGAAGCGTCGCGAGAATTGCGTATTCGGTGAATCGCAAGCACATCCTTGGAAACATGTGAAAATAAATGCTATGAGGAAGTCAAACGTTAACATCGTATATAGGCTTATAAACGTGACTTAGAATTAATTTAAAGATTGATCGTGGTAGATAATTTGATAATAATACTTACAAGACTATAAATGCGAAGGAACCTGTACACAAAAATAAATGTTTCTAGAAATAAACAATAATTTTTTCGAGCTAACTAGACGGGTGACATCTTTGTAGTGTTGCCATCGTCAATAATAATTCTATCTTTCTGGATATTGCCATGGTGCGATCGAATTATATCGCTAAAAACCGGTATTTATCTATGGTGTTTTATCATTGAAAGGATATTTCAAAAATATTATTATAATACATATTTTTTAAGTGAGAAAATAAAAAGTATAAATTATAGTTAGTGAATCGAATTAAACGTGAAATAACATTGAGAATTTTCAATGCATGGATAATTACATTGTCAAATTATTTCATAATTTACATCAAACTAAAAGATGCTTCCATAGAAAAAGATAATACAATAATATCAGAAACGGAAAAACAGAATATGATAGAATTTTTAAGCTTTGTACATTGAGGATGAATAATTTAATAGAGATATTTTTATCAAAATGCATTTTAAATGTTAACAAGCAAAAAAACTTTCAATTCTCACAGAATATCACTAAGAGCTTATTATATGGCACTTGTATATACAGAATTATCACAAGTCCCTTTGAATGGATTTTTTTTTGCAATTCGATATTTTGTCTTGGTTATTTGGAATAAAATAAAAAATGTCTATTATTAAGTAATTCTGAAACTGCAACTTCGGAAAATAACAACTCCACCACTGATATAGTATACCGCGCGTATAGCTGTTGTACAGCTACCAAGCAATCACAATCAGAATAAATATGTCTACTGAAAAAAAAGTTCTATCACATTGCTGTTATTATTCCAATCAATGTTTGTTGTTTTTAATTTCCCTATTTTCCATTGTTAATTATTCTGACTTTCAACAAAAGTGACATCTATTTATCGAGCTATACTTCTAGCTGAGAATGAAAATAATTATTCAAGCCATTCCCATATTTTTTGTTTTTTTACAAGATTTCTTTGAAAAATAATGAACCAGGCTTTCATGATACTCATGACCTAACCTTACAACTCCACTCTGAAAATACATTATTTTGATTTATATTCAAGATAAATTTAGAGGTAAAGAAAATTCTTGAATATCTGATGGGCATGATCAGAGTTAGAACAGTGAAATTAATAAAACAGGGTGTGGTATAAAATAATTTATTTTTAAAAAGTTAACATTGGTAATGGTGAGTGTCCTCCTAGAACAAATAATAGTCCTCTCGTAATAGTACAGTTTTTATAAAACAATTTTCAAATAATATTTTCCCATAGAGAATCTCTAACGGCAAATGATTAATAGGTAGCACCTACGTGCTTGAGAGGTAAACAATAATATTGCGTATAACTTATAAAATTAAATTTAATATAAGTAATACTGCTTTTAAAGTTAATAAAATATTAGTTTAATAAATAATTTAATTAATAAGATACTAGAATCACAGTTTTGAAACAGAAGTTCAGTGCACCATAAAATAGTAACAATGATATACTATAAATAATTTAAATAAGTTAATGTGAGTTATAAATGTGGGTTGAACCCTTCAACTAATATAACTAATGGAATGTTAAGAATTAAATAAGGACAAAGGTAAATATTGTAAATAAATTATAATGAACACACAACACAACCGTAATCTTTTTCAAATATATAAAACGTTAGAATAGCCCGTCATGCAATTTTTTTAGCTGTAAAAGATTCACACTTATTCATAATTTTAAGCGATTTGAACAAGTTTTATTACAACACACACAAAGAAGACAGAGAATAAATTGTATTATTCTTACAACACATACAATTATAATATCAAGCGTAACACATTCTAAGTGTAACAAAAATATTTTCACAGCGACATACTGTCATAGCATTAAAAAGACTGTGTAAATAATAAACAAATACAGTCAGTCATAATGAAATATTCAATTATAAAAATTTCAAATTCAAGACGTGACATAGCATTCACAGATCTGTATAGTTTTAAATCACCTTCACCAACAGAATCCAGAAACAAAATATAAAATGAAAACAATGTAGCTTCACTTCACATAGTTGACGAGGCATTTGGTAACATTATAAACGAATAGAGGTATTCTTTACAACTCCCAGAATGGGACAGAAATATCTCCATTAAGAATATTTATTGCATTGAAACTCAAGTAATTCTACATTCAAATTAATAAAATCGGTATATATCAAAATGTTTAAGTACCTCATTGAAGTCAATAAAAGAGTAAAAAGAAAATTTCAATTGTTTTGTTTTTTTATATATATATATATTCCATGCAAATACTTTTTTAAATTATGCTCTTTTGATAAATGCAGAAGAATTCGGATTCATTAATGCAAATAACTGGTTTCGACAGACCTGATCATAAATATATTGTGAAATAATAATAAAAAAATGTGTTTTTATTACGTCAAATAAAATGCCTATCCACCAAGAAGTGATGTCATGAGAGTCTTCGTAAGTCATTAATTCCTCACTTTGCCTGCTATAATAAAAGTAATGTTAAAGTAGGAAAACAAATGAATTGAATTCAAAATCGATTCTCCATGAGTAATTTGTTTCGCCACTACAAGTACTACTAACAAAGCATTGTTGTCTATTGGAATATGTGTGAATTGAGATAATTCCAATATTACCATACAGGCAAAAAAATGTGTCTTTTTTCTTTCATAATATTTCTAGAAATTCCAAATCTGATCACTATCAGGGGAAACTGAAGGAGTGCATTAATAAATTAACAGTTTTGCTGGTATATAGAAAAATATATAAATATGAGATCCTATACAAAAAAAAAAATCGGTGATATCAAATGGTAAAAATCATTTGTAGCCTAAAAAGCTACCAAGGGGAGATTCAATAATGTAATAATATACAGCCTTATCATAATTGTTAAGTATTATTTCAAATTATTTTGGTTTAATCTCGGTGGGGTTTCTTTGTCTTCATGGTGAAGGTGGAACTTGGTGGATAATCTGTAAAATTAAAAGGTTTATATTATGTATGACACTCCCATTCAATTAAATACATGCAATAAATGCTCAATAGTTCTGATGATGGCGTGAGCCGAAATCAACTGTATTTAAAAAAAAAATTGTAGAACTAAAATACATTGCTATTTTTTTCACTGTGTTACATGCAATACTTTTTAATTTAGTTTTTTTTAAGTATTGGTTTTTCTATTCTTACAAGTGACAAAATTTACAATTCCGATTATTTTTTAAGGAGTCCTGGTCATGAATAATTTTTTCTTCTCTCTAAATGAAGAAACAGGCAATGCTCAAAAAAAATGCTCTTATTCAACAGTATTGCTTCCAATTTTGTAAACATTCTGCATCCATGAGAATATCTCCAGGCATAGTTTTTGATAATAGATATTTTAATAACTACCTCAGTTGACATTGTTGTAATTTCTTGTAATGTTTGTGTATAAAAAAACATATGAAGATATAAATATCTACATACAGTGGGATTAAAATTAATTGTTTTATCAAAATCCCCTAAATACGGTTACTGCAGAATTACATAAAACATACCTTGCTAATTGAATCACCCCGTCTTTGAGATGACTGTGGAGATTGAGATACTGTCCCAGAGTTGTATCCACCTGATATTA
The DNA here is from genome assembly GCA_028555115.1 of Himalopsyche japonica. Classification (NCBI taxonomy): domain Eukaryota; kingdom Metazoa; phylum Arthropoda; class Insecta; order Trichoptera; family Rhyacophilidae; genus Himalopsyche; species Himalopsyche japonica. The sequence continues at coordinate 1,515,570 of JAHFWJ010000705.1, forward strand.
TCTTCCGCATACTGGGTTAATTACAAAAGAAAGAATTCATGAAAATAACTATGATCTAGAGCTTTATAATTATATACGAGGATCACAAACAAATATAATTTATCATATGAAATGAAATGATAATATATATGTCTTGTGGAGAAATAAAAAAGTATTTTTGTAAGTATTGAAATTGTAGGAACAAATCTTTGAGATCATTCCATCTCCATGAGAACTGTGCAAAAACAATTGCATATGTTCAGTATATGAAACCTTGCAAAGTGATAATCAATCTATTCCCATATCAGTAAAATCCACCACAATTAAAAGCAATTTTATGTTTTGTCAATTGAAAAAGATTTTCCATTTTTTAGAGATATAATACCATAATTTACCATATAATAGAAAAAATGTTTTATTAATTACTCAGGATTTGAAATTCTAAGTTCAGGTATGACATGGAATTATATTTGCATGCGGTCTTCATATATATTTCGCAGCGAATATGTTAAGAAGACAATCAAGAATAGAAATTAATATTACCTGGACGATCCATTGCTTTGCTTACAAATAGGAGCTGGATTCGAATATTTGTCAAAGTAGTCTTTGTATATTGTGTATCTGTTTGGCTGCCAGATGGTGTTGGTCAAATTGTAGTGCTTAGCAAGAAAGCCGCTAAGTTTTGGCGATGGTCGATCAAAAGCCATATCAGCCGGAGTAATGTTTTCCACCTAAAAATAAAAATCACACACACGAAAAGATGAGGATTAACAGCAGGTTTGCTTATTATAATAGGAGTACTGAGAAGAAATCCGTTTTTACACATCTTGTTTGAGATCAGACTATACCTGGAGACGATGGATTCAATATCTTTGTAAATGTTTAACTCTATAATACTATTTCTTGGTTTTCATTTTTTGTGTCATATATTATTTTATTGTGTAGGATAAAATGAATAAGCAGAAGCAACGAAACAAGTGTCAAATGTATATGTACGACTGTTTGCTGTTGAATCATAAAATACGCCTATATTTGGGCGAAATCATGATTAGCGATGCCAAGTGGATAGTGTATGATAATTTTATTAAAAAAAAAAACAAATGGCTTTCAACGAACCATGTATCTATCCCAATCCTTGAGTCTGTCTTACCCTCCGCAAGGTCTTTTTATGTGTCTGGTGGGATATTTGAGGAATTTTCCACTATGGATTGTTAAAACAGGGAAATACAATAAATGTAGAGCTTTATTGTCAAAAACTTGGAAGATTAAATAGGAAATTGAAAATGAAGCGTTTGAGTTTGGCTCGTTGAAAATAAGTAATTCTGTTGCACTGCAAAATCTGCCCTCATAGTCACCAGTGAAAAATTTACAAATATTAATTTTGAAGCTTTGAAGCATACTCCATACTCGCCAAACCTTGCTCCTTTTGATTTCTCTAACTTTTTAGATTGATGGAACAATCACATATGGACAAAAAAAAAAAATCATTATAAATCAAAAATTATTTGAATTTATCTTTCAACCTGGAAGTTTTTACAAAAGGGAGATTTAAAATTTGCTTGAAAGATAGGAAACAGTTTTAGGTAAGGATGGTGATACATATATACTTTAAAAAAAATTGTACAAAATATTTGAATAAAAGTTTGTGTCAAAAAATGGATTTCTTTTCAGTACCCCTTACCTTTGGGTCATCTATTTAGTTCTTAGACTTTGATATTAAAATTCAAATTGTAAACCTGAGTTAAAAATCCTGTTGAATATGCTACAAAAAGAAATTCTTATTTTCTCAAATATATAAATAGAACTAATCCTATGGCTATTTTTTATGGACTGAATAAAAGCTTTTAAGAACATCATATAATAAATTTAAAAAAAAACTTCATTTTCAAAAATTTCCATATATTTTAATTTGCTTATATTGATAATTTCAAATCATCATCTAAATATTTAAATCTGTTAGAAAAAGTCTTAAATTAACTGAAATTATTTTTCTGAAACAATAGAGGTATTATGTAACACATTAGCAATATCAAGATTTTTCTACTGACCTCCAGCATGTTGTCGAAAATCCTTTTGCCCCAGCCTTTGCGTTGTTGAGTGTTGTAAACATAAAAGTCCAGTACACAGGTAACATTTACAGCTACTTGTTCAGTTTGACCATCTGTCAAGAAAAGCTTTTTTTCACCTACTTTTATGAACCCAGTAGCGGCGCCTTTACCACTGCAATATAAAAAGAATGAATCGTATTTTTTTTTCAATGTAGTTTCAAGAATATTTCAAATCAACCAAAGAAATTTCAATTTTATAAGAATATTCAGGCAGATGCTCACTTATTATATTCGGCATCTATTGCCATGTAAACTCTGTGATTGGTATTTATTAAGTTTTTAAAAGTTGTAATAGGACTTTTCAGCTCTTGCTCGACAGCCGATAACTCGCCCAATGCATCGATCACCCTCTCTAGTTGTAAATAGGTTCTCCTGAAATGGTGAAAAAAGTACCGGTAAATTCACGAAGTATTTACTTAATGGCACGCGAAAAAATTCGTGACACGTATTTTGATGAAAAAGAACGAATAGCGCCAACACAAAGACGTTTCCCATGAGTAACCATGGGATTAACTGTAAAAATAGCTAAATAACCTTCGTTCTTCGTTGCTCAATTTATAAGATGCAATAACATCTTCGTTATTAACTGTGACAAATTCATTGGAAAGAATTTCACTGGCTTTATATTCGAACTCCATATTGAAGGAGATTACGCTACTTAAAAATAATTATTTAATTTTGACAACTTTGAATTTGACACACGACGACCACCAAAATGACATGGATGATGTAAAATTTGTAGGCTGCCATCAATATAAAAGTAAAGTCCATAAAAATTATTTGTAGCTAAAATTGGGAATAAATAGGAGTAATGCTTTCACACTCTAATAGATTTTGTTGCATTGAAGTGAATCTGAAAAATCGATTCATTCTTTTTATATCAAAATAAAAGACAGATTTTATAAAATCAGCTCCCAAATCATTTTTTCAAAAAGAGTAGGAATAATAGAATATGCCTACGAAGGAAATAATTGTTAAGTACTTAATTGCTTTCACTATATTGTATTTTTAGGAAGATGGCAGGAGAGAATTTTTCATACATACAAATTAACGGCATGCTCATTTTTTACATTGTTATACTCAAAATAATATTTACCATCATTAGTTTTTACACATGAAAGAATTAGTTGAATATATTGTAAATCTATTTAAGATGTTAATATTTTTAGAGCAGGTATATTTACTTTTCGATAAGTATGAACGAACATATTTGTTCTCACTCTGTCGTCCCATATAGAAAATAAACGTTAATTTACATTCAAATGGCCTGGTGTCCGATTTTTGTAAACATGCTTTGGATTTTAAATAAAATATTGTCATACATTATTTTAAAAATACTGAATAGATTTATCAAAAATACATGAAAAACGTTGCAATTATTTCATTTGTTTTTAGAAATGAAAAAAGTCTGTATACATTGCGACAATGAAATCTTACATAAATAAAAAAGCATGTGTATCGGCCTTATCAAGGTGACTAATGGCAATATTTAATATATGTTTACATGCGCTTACATGCTTAACATTATGTTTACAAGTGAAATGTCAGATTAATCACTCATAGAATTTTTTGATTTCAAATTTAAGCACAGGTATTCCATTGTAATTGAAATTAGAGCCACCACTTTCTGAACGGAACTAAGAAGATCTTATTTTCTCCTCACAAATTATTCCTTTCGATAATACTTCATCGGGAATTCAGCCAGACTTCAAAATGAAAACAGAATCGGATTTTTTTACTCTCTTTTTCAATTGAGAAATAATGAAAAGCATTGTTATGAAAACTAATAAATATGCAAGTCAGATTAGTATAAATATGAGTGGAAAATCGAACTCACAGAAATGGGTCGATACAGACGTTACTGAAATGTATAATTTTTTGGCTATAAACATGTTGACTAGCTTGGTCGGAAAAAAATCTATGAAGAATTATTGGGCCACTAATCCAATAATTGCTACACCATTTTTCAAAGTCCAATTTTCTCAAGATCGATTTTTTTTTGTTATTGAGAACCATACGCTTTGCAGATAACACTATTTAACAAAAATATTTGTTTGTTGTGATGTGGAATATGGGTATGTATTGGATGTGATCGTATATACGGGAAGCAGTACAGACATCAAACTTGAAAATCATATAGGTATACCTGGGTCTATAGTAACAACAATGATGAAAGATTATTTGGGAAAGGGACACCACCTTTTCATTGATGATTGGTTTACAAGCTGTGCATTATTTGATCATTTGTATAAAAATCGAACACATGCTTGTGGTCCCATACAAAAAAATCAGAAAGACTTTCCAAAATTTCCAATAGGAAAGCAGGAACATAGGTATGTTAAATTTCTACATACCGACAGTCTTTTAGCGATAAAGTGGATAGATAAAAAAGAGATGCATATGCTATCAAATATGCATGAATCAAAAATGATCGTCTCCGAAGCTATCAATCATGCAACTGGTAAAAATATCAAAAAACCACAAGTTGTATTAGATTATGACTTGAATATGGGCATAGTAGATAAATTTGATACAATGATTAGTTCTATGGACTGTTCCCAAAAATTGCTCAAGTGGTACAAAAGACTTTTTTTTTGGCTTTTAGGCTTAATCACACTAAATGCATATAAACTGTACCAGTTGAAGACGAGGAATAAACCTAAATTTAATGATTTTCGAATGAATATAATAACACAATTGATAGAACATCACAAGCCGAGACCATCATCTTCTGGGGAAAGAAAAACAAAAGAATCTCTAATAAGACTGACAAAGAGAAAGACATTTTCCTCAGCTGATAGTTAAAACAGTGGCTGGTGAGAGCAAAACACAAAGATGGTGTTATGTATGTAAGCACACAGAGAAACGTGCCAAACGAAGAAAAGGTATACGGTTTATGTGTGCATCCTTGTTTTAAATATCACACAAAAAAGAAATTTTGAATATATCTTTTTTTTTTCCTGTACCATTTTTCCTGTTTTAATTTCTGCTTTGATTGTACGTATGTTTTATTTTTCCCAATTTATTTTCGATGTTGTACAGAAAATGTTAAGTTTTATGCTCTTCCTTTCTATGTGTATTTGTGAAAGACAATTCCTGAATATATGTGAAAAAGACCATACACAAGTTACAAAGGGGCAAGAGTGTTTGGTAGTTTTTTAAAAGAAATATTTCACTGTGAAAAAATAAAATTCTGAGAACCACCGACTTTGTTTAAATTACAATACACACATCACACAAAAAAAAAAAATGCAAAACTTGCTCCCTGGAAGTGTATGCAGAAAATCACTAATCAAAGGGATCATGAACTAGTTCATCTGTTCTTTATCATCTCATAAGCTGTAACTTTAGTTGATGAGACAAGTTTTTTTTTTATCCTACTCAGCTACTGACAATTTCATTAGACAATTTGAAAAAACATTAAAAATTTTGATAAACAATAATGTTAGGGATAAATGGGTAGATAAAATAAAAATAGAATACAGATTTATGAATCAATTAACATTTTATTTAGATAATATGAAAACTCCTTAACAAAATAGTAGGCACATGTAAACAAGCTGTTATAATGAATTAATTATAATGGCACAAAACCATCACGTTTTACTGTTCATGAACAAACAAGAGCAAACAATATATTATAGAAAAAAATGTACACAATAACTATATTCTGCGGAAATAAATGCAAAGAAGCATAAAAATTATCATTAAAAGCCTAAAAATATTGAATGTATATAATCCACGGTACGTCATGACTGTGTATTGTTAATTTGACGATTCTATAACAATTTCCTAAACTTCTTGAACAACCATTTCACATTTATAATCCATACTTATTACTGTCATTCATAATGAGCGGCAGAAAACAAAAAAGTTACTTGGCACACTGACCTAATACGGAGACCCGAGAGATTAAATCTTTCCAAACAAAATGCCAATAGATTAATTTGCAATTCTCCAATAATTGATTCATTTCCCAAACTTGCAACTAACACTTAATTGTACCTGACTTTAAAAATTACAATCCCTTCTATTATGAATGCACTAGTTATGACTTATTGATTTGAAAACTTTATATAACAAAGGCACCATTCAACCCCACATACAACAACAGTTGCAGCCCAGTAGATAAATTATGTTTACTGTTTCAATGTAGAAGTAAAAAAGAAGCAAACATTTCTTTCTTATAGAAAAAACAGAATTTAAACGTGAAGTTACAATAAATAAGTCATTAATAAATTGAAAGATTAATGAATACCTAAACCCAAAACTGTTCAAAATACTTAGCGAAACTAAATGTACTGAAAAAGGATCATTCGATTCAAATATAAGATCAGTGTTGCAAGGAAAGTTAATGAAATTTTTTCATTTCATATTTTATATTATATTAGCACCTAGTCACTATGTCATTTAATGTATCAATAAATGTAATAAGTTTAATTTATGATATCGACTGTATGTGCTTGATGGAACTTCAATATTAAATTTGAATTGTTGCAACTTTGTACGATTCCATATGTCTTATCACAAACGACCCGGGTTTCGCCCTTTGGCATCTTCAGGTATTCCATCGCACGGATGCAACAGAACTTAGTCAGTTCTGTTGCATCTGTGCGATGGAATACCTGAAGATGCTGAAGGGCGAAACCCGGGTCGTTTGTGATAAGACATATGGAATCGTACAAAGTTGCAACAATTCAAATGCAATAAGTTTATTTTTCAATAATACATTTGCGAAAGTAAAAAAAAAAAACTAAAAATACATAAGATATTATGTATGCTCTTTGGTGCATAATGTTATCATTTGAAAAAATAAAACATTAAAAAATCAGCACAAAATAATATGTTGTGGATATTCAGTTATTTTTTTACTGGTCAGTTCACTATTACTGTATTTGCGGGTGAAACTAAAAATTATTTTATTTAATAAAATATTCATTATTTATCATTAAACGCTTTCTATAGATGTCACTGCCGCCAATTCTTTATTGTTGCTCTTCTCCTTGTCATAGACATAGAATACTTATTACCACAGTGACCAGTGTTAAATAGAAAACAATAGATTGGTAAAAATTAAACCGATGAAGACAGCCTCAATGTATCTTTCTAAGCAAATGACTTAATGAGGACTAACAGCATGCGGTAATTAAATTATTTTATGACATCGTTCAAAACTAGTCTATATTTTTCATAAATTGTTTTAAATCGCCAGATATGAATAAATGCGACTTGGTAGAAGTTTACATAAGAGTAAATTTGATGCTAATTTTAGTACATATACAAAGTGTAATGCATAAACAATAATATCTACATGGATTTCAAGTAAAACAAAAAAAGCATATAAAGCATTGATTATGACTGTTTTATGGCTATATTATTTATTATGTATAATAAAAATATCTTACTAAAATTAAAACTTAAACATAATTTCAACTGACGAAAACTCCATATAAATAATTATTAAGTCAAAAATATTTCACACATAACTTTTATGTAAATGCATTTTCAAAAAATACATTGACTATGATTATAATTTAAACATTAAACGGCGAAGGACTAAACATAAAAAAAAAATATTGACTCGTAAACCAAGTCTTTTATAAAAATTTCAATTCATATTCCAATTTATGTCATGGAAATTATGTGTAATCAATTTTAACATTTATATTCTGTAAGTGTAAATTTTTCTCACCCAAATATGGGTATAAGGCTTCGCCACAATAGATATAAATTATGCAATCTATTAATCATTTTTATGCCAAACCTAAACTAATGGGCTACTTACTAAAATTTTATATGGGAGTTATGTCTACTAAATTTATAGATGTAGCTTTGACACGAAGACATTTTAACTATATATTTATAAAAGTTAAAATCGGCTCATAATAAATTTTAAAGATATTTATCAAAAAAATATAGTGTTTAAAATTGTATGAAAAGTTAAAAACCAATAAAATTCTTTATTAACTCTCGCTGTAAAAATAATGCTAAAAATATCACAACTCCTATAGGCACAAAGTACTACCCTAATGTTAAAATTAAAGAAAACGAGGACAATACAATGGCAGAATCAATTTTACCAATATTCAATGCTACTATTTTAACTATGAAAAATGTAGTTCATATATATTTCCAGATAGCTATCACCATAAAACATTCTATTTATATTCTACCATTGATATTTAAGATTTTTCTTTACACTACTTACATTTTAATGAAAATTTTATTCGTACTGGCCTTCTTCTCTGACTTCTTCTCTTCGGCCTTCTGGCTCGTCTTTGATTAATGGTATAATGAAAAAAAACCTTACAACTCAATATACATATTTATATTAACAAAAATATAATGTTTTTTAATAAATGAATACAATTTATTACATGCGAATAAGAATATGCATTTTCCTAGTTTCGAAGAAATAATTCATTGATTTTCTATCTTGGCGGCACAGGAATATTTTGAAATTGGAAAACTGATAATCTATCATATATATATTTTTATTTGTCATATAAGTAAAAGTGTACAGCTATATAATTCAAATAATAGACAATTCAACATCATCAGTACAATTATGACATCATATTTATATCTCAGATTGTTGGAAGTGTGATGAATATTCTAATTTAAAATAAACTTGTAATTGAAGCATGTGATATAATGATTAAGTATTGATGATATTAGGTTTTTGAACATTAATGTGTTGTAAAAAATTTTGATGGATTCCTCTCGTTTTTGTGATGCCACTTTTACTTATAAGATTTAAAATTTATATCAGTATTTCCTCTTAAACCTAATGCAATACAAAAATACTGTTTTACACTAATTCAAATAATGCACATTTAACACAATAATACCATTTTACGCCATTATGCCTAGTAAAAATAAGTCACATTAATTGAAGGCTATATAAGGCAATGTGATTTTAAATGAATATAATACCATTTACCATAAAACTGCTTCATAAGTAGACTGGTAATATGTAACTGACGTTTTTATAGAATGGTTACGGCAACTAATCAAAATTCTGCATGAAAATTTATATCTAAAATACAAACAGAGATGTTAAACTGTACTTTTACATGATAAATTATTATTAGGAGAATTTAACACATGGCAACATGTTGTACAAAGATAAACAAGTGATATTTGAAAAAACTTCCACTGTAGATTAGCCAGGCCCTTTGGTGAAAAATATTTCTTCCAGTGTACTAATTTATTAGTATTAATGAAAGGCAAACTTTGTACTTATAACATTGTACGAGCCGTAGTTAAATGCTCTTTTTTTTCTATGGTCGGATATAGTTTTGAATGATCATATCATTGAAAATAAGATTTATGGCCACTTACAAAATAACTATTAATAAAAAAATAATATTCTGATATAACAAACATTATTACTAAAAATCTTCTCACATCACTGGACTTTTTAAAGTTGTTTCTGGTAGTGTGTAAAAAGTCAAATAAATAAATCAAAATGGTTACCAACTTTTAAAGATTCGGCCAATTGAGCCTTACAGATGCAAATTGAAGTTCAACCGAATTGAAATAGATTTTCAGTCTGTTGCAAATAACAGTTGACTTTTATCATGTTAATGCTTTTACATTGTAATTTAAGTTAACACTTTTGGTGGAAAGTGATTGATCTATCATTAAGAGTGTGTTAATCTCTTTAAGTATCACATATCATTGAAATTGTGAGATGGTATTAAAATTATTATCCAATAATTACAGTATGATAACTACATAAAATTGCTTCTAGAATATATTGCATTTTTGTGGTATATGATAATGTAAAATCGATATACAAAATATTTTGTAGAAAAATTATTTCAAAGGCACGTAATAAAATTATTGATTTCTATAAAAAATACACATTTTGAAATACACTTCAAAAGGATAATACTTTCATTGTATCGTGATAGTTATCGAAATATCTCTACATAAATACATTCACACGTATGGAACTGTCACTGACAAATATGTCACGTTAATCACTAAGTAATTTTACGCGGAAACGGCGTTCGGGTGATAAGAAATAATGTTGTGTGCATGCGTAAAAGGTGCAGGCGCGCCCGCCCCGGAGTGCAATTGAAGGGGGCGATCTTTTCCACCCAAAGTACAGCGAGTCGTTTCGCCCACTTCAACTTCTACATGAAGGTCAGCCCCTCTCAGCCTGTAAGAAATTACAACAAAATCTGTCAATATATTTATATCATCATCGATGTTGAGAAACTGAAACAAATGATGTTCCACATCAAAAGGTATGCCTTAAAAGGAATTATTCAGAAAAATTTATAGGTAATCATACAAAATGAATCTGATATATTTCTTTTATTTTTTATTTTGTTCATATTGGACTTTAAACTTGGTTTCATTTTTGATTGCAGTAGAACCTCGATTATCTGGATTGGTCAAAATAAAACGAATAAATATTATGAATTTGCTGATATGCACTTGGTGAATTGCATACACTGTTTATTTACGCGATGGAATGCAATCTTAACATTTTGATCGTTGCATTTGTTCCAACAATGAGTCCAGCGTAAAATATGGGTCAGTAATCCATGATTCCAAATTTTGAATGATGGGGAAATAATTAAAGAAATGTCTGCCTCAGAAAAACAAGATCAAGAAGACAGAAGAGATTTTTGATGGCGGAGATATTGGTTATACAGATTCTGAAGCTTTTCCTAAAGCTGTCTTAAAAGTATTCGCGATTTGGCAGCATCGAAAATTAAAGTTAGCTTTAAGCAGAAATCGATAATAGATACTTTCAATAAAAAATAATTTAATATAAAAGCTATTTATTAATCTAAAGCAACAAAAATGATTTATACTGAATAAACTTGTCTTTTCCTGTCAATAATATTTTTTTTCGATTATCCAGACCATCTTTATCCCCGATTAGTCCCGATAATCGACGTTCTACTGTACATTTTATTTGAAAACTATTTAACTTCATTCAGATATATTTTGTATGGTTACATGAAAATTATTTTCATAGATCTTGAACCATATTCGTTTTGTATACCTGGTATTTACCTGTCATGAAAATTGTAGCTGGTATATTTGAATACATTTTTTTTAAATACTCGCAGTGAAAATTTATAGTTAGTCTACTTACATATGGAATCGGTTTGCAATAACTCCGACCAGTTCTCCGACTAAATCTTGGCCAGGAGCAGGAGGTACTAAGGCTACAACAAGATCATTTTTGGCTGCCGGGATTCCCAAAACAACCAATTGGGCAGAACTGCTCATTACTCGTACAGTTCCCAACTGAAAAAAAATCACAATTGTTAGAAAGACAAAAATTTCTATCATTTTTCATCAAATATTATCAATCTCGGTAATTGAAAAGAAAATTTGATGATCATCTTTTACATACCTCAGCAATGGGCATCGGCTTTTTCATGGGTTTAAAATTCCTAGGGTCCAACTTCATGATAGATGTATCGGTAACAAGCAAACATCTCTCAGAGACTTTGTTGAATCGATTAACCTTGAAGAGACGGCATGAGAACAGGGGTCTGGCCTGAGGCTTAATCTGTGCCAAGGCTTTAAGGTATAATGCATGCGATGGGTTGTATGACGGTTGTGACAGATAGTCTCCCGTCCACGATCTAGATGCTCCCCAGTCTGATCGTCTGCCTCGAAGACTTCCAGCTGCGGCGATCTTCATCCTAGAGAAATAGGAAAAATTATGAGATGTCTACTTTATTATTGCCGATTGTTACACGCTTGACATTTTTTTTTTTATTATTAACCCGGTGAGCGCAACAGTTTTTCGTAAAAACTAAATCTGTCATGAAGTGTCACATTACAATGCCGCGAGATTGGTGCAAAGTTCAGTGCGAAGTTAGACGTGAGTTTTGCACGCAGTTTCAAACTGATTTGTTACTTTGGCGGGGTCGGAATTAATTTGAAGGGTTCGAAAAACCAATGTTTCAAACATTTAAACCTAATACTTTTGACAAGTTTGTGGAGGTAGTAGTATCAGGATGAATTGGGCGATATTTTAAAACCAAAATCAATCCTATATACAAAAGATTGCCTGCGTTACCGACGTTTGAATGTTCGCATCCCAATATCTGGGGCGCTCACTTACGAGCCTTGCACATTGCCTTCCCATACGTTAGGGCGTTAACGTGGAAGAGATTAATATCAGTTCGATATAATGACATGGGAAGGAAAACCCGGACAGAAAACCGAACACCAACCCGCCTGGGCAGCGTGATGGTATTAATCAACTTTCATCAATTTCATATGGTCACCATTGTTAAGCTTTGTATTTTATCAGTAAATAATGTTGTAATGAGTGAACTGGTGCCGTTCATTATTTTATTATAATGATTGAGAAGTTGTGATTCATTTATTAAATATCTTTCTAAAAGTGATAGTGAACACCTTGAAGGCAAGTAGATAATGTATCGAGAAATTGTTCAATTCTTACTTAAGCTGTGGCCATTGATCCCTCGGCACAGGCTTCAGCACAAGCCATGCTCTCCAACGTCTGTGTGCTCCTTGCAAAAGAGCAAGAGGGAATTTTCGTGGGGCTTGCGGCCATGCATTTGCGGGTAGAGCACCTTTTCTGCTACTAGCCAAACGGCGACGCAACTCTGCGATAAACTGACGTCTCTTGTAGTTCCTGTAAACAATATAAAAACAAATTGAATAATGCAGAAATATTATAGAGCTTGGTTTATTGAGATCCATTGCTTTGTTTCCATATCCAATTGTAATATGGAGCAAATTGGTTGTCCCACCTCCACCCGATAGGTGACAGCTGCTGTTACACGGTCGCCTTCCATAACGCAATACTAATAAAAAGAATCGATTTTACTCTTCATATTCTTGGCCTGATACAGAGCTGCACGGACCGATTGTTAAACCATGCACTAGTGTGCTTAAAAGAAGAGAAAAAGAAAATGTGACTTGCTCAGCCACTAATATGGAGCACTTCACAGAGTATCTCAATGAAAGTTGTTTGTTGAATACTGGTTGCAGAAATAATGATAGGGCTAGAAAAAAAAGCAGCCAGTCTTTCCACATACCATTTTTATGAGCAGAGATGATGAGATATAATAAAGACCTGTTACTTACTTCCATGCATTTAAAATGACCATGGCCGCCTTCATCTTGCGGTATCGCTGTCTAGCCAATGCACCACGCCATTGCTTTTGGAGTAGAATAACAATGCTGGGAAGTAACGCGGCACGTGCTGCTTCTAAGGCATGTAATGTTTTGGCACTCCTGTAAAAGATTTAACACTATTGAGTTTACCTTGTTATTCTCATATATTGCACATATATGAGAATAAATTGCGAAAAAAGAGCTAAAACACAAAAACTGATTTGAATTGTTACAACTTTGTACGATTCCACATGTTTTGTCACTAATGACCCGGGTTTCGACTTTTGGCATCTTCAGGCGTTCTATCACACGGATACAATAAAACTGTCAGTTCTTTTCGGATTCATGTTGTTGGTCAATATCAGAGTGGTTTTTTTAGTGTCCACAGACAGTTAAATAAATTAAAGAAAAGGTTACCAATATATGAGCGATTCGGCAAGGAGGGCAAGGCTATTAAAATATCAAATTTGAATTGTTACAACTTTGTACGATTCCACATGTTTAGTCACTAAGGACCCGGGCTTCGCCTTTCGGCATCTTCAGGCATTATATCAGTCATTTCTGTTGCATCCGTGTGATAGAATGCCTGAAGGTGCCAAAAGGCGAATCCCGGGTTGTTAGTGACAAAACATGTGGAATCGTACAAAGTTTTAACAATTCAAATTTGGTATAAATTCCATCAAGCACTTTCAGTCGATATCATAAATTATTTTCTTTGTTTCTTTACATGCCTAATAGAACCCTGAAAACATTTGGCTATCAAATTCAAAAATTTTAAACTTTAAAAATATTGTTTTTTACATGTGTATGACAGACTACGAAAAAGTTACTGAATTAAAAAGAAAATCACTTTGTAATTTTTTAAATTTTCTGAAATGACTTATTTCTGAATTACCGTTAGTGAATGACAAGATGCCACTAGATGTAAGAGGCAAACCGCCTTAAAAGGAAGCTTGTAATATTTGGAAGTGAGATTTGATTACATTTATGTCCCAGGATTTAAGTATATTATGAACGAACCTTATGAATAGTTTAGTCTGTCCATATTGAACATCGGTGATTCCCCTGTCCCGTAGGAGCACCATTACGCCTTCCTTATCACTTCCCTGCCTGAAGTTAGGCCATGTGAATTGTGATAGCATTTTGTAACGCTTCAAGAATCGATCGTAGCGTTGACGGTTAGCAAAGCCAGCACGACGTACTCTTACATTTTCAACGAGGCCAAGGTAAGCCACTTGATGTTTAACCTGTGAAATTTAAATGACAAAAAAAAGTTAAACACTGACAAAATATATATATATATAATATATTGGGCTCTGGCAATCTATTTACTTTTATATTATTTTTTCGTCAGCAATTGTGAAATGGAATGGTTCAGTGGAAGTGTTTTTATTAAAAAGGTTTCTTTTTTATTTCAGTAACATTTAAAAAAAAATATAAAATAAATGAATCCGTTATTAACATATTTGTAATACTAATTGTGATGCAAACAATGGAATAATAAGATTAACAATTTTAATTTCATGTAAAAAATTAAATTCCACGAAGTTATTGCTGAATTTGTTGACAATATGAAGCCTCCTTAATTACATAATTATGAATAGTTCTTATTGCCCACAAACGGTTTAGTCATTAACTAGACTTTTGATTACCAAGTCTCTGTCCCATTTCATGGGGCTCTGATAGGCGTTCGGTTTGATACACCTGACATAGAACGGTTCCTTAGTTTGAAGTCCAGTTACAAGGGCGGACATTGATGCTCTGAATAATGAAGCCGCAGATGGAGGTCTCTTGGATGTCTAAAAAGAAAATTAATACAAATGAATATACGAAATTTGTTAACAAAATTTTTCATTCTTATTCGACATCAACAATTTGGCTCTCATATGGTGATAGTACACAGGCAGCACTGATTGAAACGTGCTTACATTGTCGTTCAGTCTGTCCACTGTGGTCAGTTTTATACCAGAGCAAAGTATATCCCAACAAAATAATGATGTAACAAAATAAATCTTGAAATGTTGTTATCACAACCTCTCTAACGCACTTAGATGTGTTTTATGTGATAAAACAAAAGCGTTACATTTAAAAGTATTGATTTTTGCTTTGGTAAAAACAATAATTTCATGTATTATGTCCTATACAAATAGTGCCCAGTGGGAAGAGAACGTGAAGAAGAACAAACCAATTGAATGTTGGTTCCACCCTCGGGCCACATATCTGACAGACTTTGATTTTTGGAAGAGTGAAGCAATCTCTTGAGATCTTGCCACAAAGCATCTTTGTTTTTATCCATAAATCCTATGATGCTGTACGTTACGTCTCCTGCATAGTGCCTGCAAAATAATGGAAAAAATTATAAATGAGTATATTTCCCGTCATTAATACAACACAATGACAACTATAAATTTTTAGACTAAGCGATACATACTAAAAAATATCCATAAAAAATCATGATTCATGATAGGTTTTATATGAATAAATGATTTTATTTAATATTTCAGTATAGTATTTTTCTGAATAGAAATGTCAAATATTTTGGTATTTCGTCATAGAAACAAGAGGAAAACTTCTGTAATGGAAAAAAAAATACATACAGTCAATCCTTTTACAGCAGTGGTTCTCATGTGTGGCCACCAGAGGATTTTGCTGCGGCCACCAACAGTTTTGTAGTAAATATTAATATTTTAAAAAATGAATTAGTAAAATTGTTATCATTTTAAAATTGATTGAATAAACCTGACTTATCCAGCATTTAGTCGAGTTTAAGTAAAGGACCGTTTTAATAATAAAACTGTTCAAAAAATTCACAACAATTACTTTATTAATTTTGTTGATTTTACCTACAACTGTATATTGTGAAAAATTATTCTGTGTAATGCACTTACTATATAAAAAAATAAATATCAAAACTATTTTTATCACATTTGGTGCGGCCTTTATAATGCGGCTACAGTAAAAATTCACATGAGAACCACTGTTCTACGGCATTTACAACAAAATGTAAATTTTCTCTTTTTGAGTATCAACTATCAACACACTGTAATCTACCTTTTTAATACTTGAGATGTTAGCAATAGAGTAAAGAAAAAAAATA
Organism: Himalopsyche japonica; assembly: GCA_028555115.1. NCBI lineage: Eukaryota > Metazoa > Arthropoda > Insecta > Trichoptera > Rhyacophilidae > Himalopsyche > Himalopsyche japonica. The sequence goes on from JAHFWJ010000705.1 coordinate 1,531,884, forward strand.
TGGTTAATTTAACTTGTACTGACGTAATTCTGAAGTGTTCTCTGTGCTTGAGGGCTTTGTCAGTTGGCAGAAGTTGTCGAGAAGTATAATGAGCATGTTGGCCAAGCCGCGAGTCCAATGCTTCCAGAAGGACTTCATCGGTTACCTAAGATGTGAACGGCAATAATCAATGAAATTGTTTTCGAACCCCACATATATAGTCAAATCTGTATCACGAAGAAATCAGTTTCAGTGCAAAAATTATGAAAGCGTCACAATACACAATGAAAAAGGTTTTTACATTATTACAGATAACGTTTACATGATGGAATTTAAGATTACACGTCATAGTATCATTTCAGCTTTCTAGCTATAAATAGAAGAATATATTTTGATATTTGGAATATATAATGGAAATTATTCAATTGTGATAATTTTTACAAAGGTGCAATATGTATATTGATTGAATTGGCATTTACTTGGAAGACTTAGACAGTGTAAAAAATAGCAATGTATTTAGTTCTACAAAATTTATAAGGTATATAATTTATAGCTATTTTGGCTGCCCTCATCAGAATTATAGACGAGGGCGTAATATATATAGAGCGTTATAAATCTTGTAGGACTAAAACACATTGCTATTTTTTTCAAAGGATATGTAATATAGTTTTTGATTGAATAGAAGAAATAAAAATAAAGATGATTATAAAATGTTATAGCATACTTGTTTTGGATTTAGGCAAGCTTCATCCATTATGGATATTATTCCTTTGTGTGGTGCATCAACCAGTTCACAGATGACTCTGTTGTTGAAATATTGAATTGGCGTCCATTGAATTCCTTCCCGTTGATATTCTTCTTGCTCTTGACGAAGCACCAACTCTGTGTGAACATAATTACATTAGTATAATTAATAGAACCAGGAAAGTCACATTAGTTGATCGTAATTAACTATGTTTATTAAAAAAAATAATTACCAATGAACAATTGCTGAAGCTTCTCGTTACAATAATTGATACAGAATTGTTCGAAACTGTTCATATCGAATATCTCAAATCCGTATATATCCAAAACGCCGATAAGGGTATTTCCCATTGAATCTTTGGGTACTTCAATGGCAGAGTTAATTCTTGTGACAATCCAAGTGAACAGTCTGTCGTAGACTGCTTTGGCTAAGGCATCCCTGGTATATTCGGCATCTCGCAGCGTGTGCTCTTTGTTGACAAGCTCCCCTCCTGCTGAAAGTACCCTTCCGACCATTGCTGACTTCAGAGAGGCCTCTGTCACTCCGAGGGCTTTGCAGCAATGTGCGGCTGGGCCTCCTACTTTAAGTTCTGTGCCATCACTACCGCCGGAAAATGTGAGCTCACCCTGAAATTATATTCATCACATTTTTATCAAAACTGCTAAAAGCATAGAAGTCCAATTTTTTGGGCCTTTATAAAGTATTTCGTACCGAAAATGAATATAAATATGATAAACCTCTAGATAAATATTAGTGTTTGTGAAATCAAAAGCAGATGGCATAAAACTAATGTGACATTTGACTGTGATTATCTGTTTTGATAGTGGCAGTTACAGTTATACATGAATTCTTAAGTTGGTTGGCAGGAGTTTACACAAAACTAATCTTTTAGGCCAGGAGCACACTGAGAGAGTATTGCATTCTAAGTTCTGCTTTCTAAATTGCAATTCCTTGCCTATTCAATAAAAAAAGTAATAATTCAGAGATATAACTCAGAATGAAGAACTTTCTCAGTGTACAACTGGCTTAATAAATACAGTGGGCAGTAGGATATTTTTCTATGGAAAGATAGGTCTTGTATGTTTAAAAAGTATCGACATTAGCAAATTTCTGAATCACATTTTTAAATTTAAAGGTAAAGCTAACGAAATTATATAGACTAAAAGAAGAGTTGAAAATTTAACAAAACGTGTATCTTTTGGACGATATATATATTTATTGAGTTGATTGCGCTCCAGCTTGGACACGCCCTACTCAAGGCTTTCTCAGCATCAAAATTTCTTTGATCATTGCGTTAAAATTTAATTGGGTATTCATATTATGTGAGTGCAGGATTTAATGAGGTGAAATACCTTACCAATAAAATGACACCTGCTACAATGGTCCAAATCTCTTGCAGTTGATTGGAAGAAAAGCCGAGAGAACTAAAACAACTGTTCGTCATCGAGAATGACTTGGTGTCCTGGGCTGACGGTTTATTTGGCCCCATCACGTTATATTGACTACCCCGATTTAGCCCCCAGCCTTTGCACTGGCTATCAGAAGCACCGCCAAGCATCTGTGGATAGAAAAAGTGTAATTACATTGCTATCAATTTTGATCAAATCTATTTATCTAGAATGTCAAAAAATGTCAAATCACAGAAGCATAAATAGTGTTATTCTATAAGAAAAATAAATGCCAGTAACACTAAACAAATATGTGTAGCGTAACAGTATTTTACTATTATCTGATTTTTGGTGGTGACCAATTTTAATACGACATATATAACTCATATATATATGTCGTATATCTGTGTGTGAAAATTGTCATCTTTCATCATTTAAAGCACCACCAACATAAAAAATAAGCATTAAGTAATACAAAAATTACACCGCTCAATCTAAAAATATTGAGCGTAGGTTCTATTAGTGTCTATCCACTAATAAGTATAGGAAATGGATAAAACTGATTTCATTATCTTTTATGCTTCAAGTGTAGGAATTTATCTAATTAGTTAGAACCACGATTTGATAACAGTTGGAGAACGATTGATATGGGTGGCCTTCAAAACATATTAATTTTATGATTCATTACTAGTGTTTGAAAATAATGGAAATATTGGTTGATTAACTTTACCTTGCATTTCGATAAGAAAAAGAATAAAAAATAATATTAATCGCTATTGTTTGAATAAAAAAGTTACAAGTTGCATGGATAACAATTGTGAGAACCAATTATAATGTTATTATATTTGCATAAAAGTGAGCAACCAATTAAAATGAATTTTCTTCTATAGTAAAAAATTCAGTATGCTGCGAAAAAAATTATCTAGAGAAAGAAAGTTTTGTTTACAAGATTAGATGTCATTTTGATAATGACAGAAGAAATAAAAAGCGACATCTTCAAATGCAAAAGGTGAAGGGCAATAACAATTAATAAAAAAATAATAATGGATATTCAATAATCATACAATTGTGTCCTGTGGCATTGAGAGTTGCCTGTACTAACATTTGAAAATTTGATAAATGGTATATTATTTATTTACCTGATAAAATGAATGGAAATTTCTCTCTCCAGGTTGTTGACAGATGACTCTCGATTTCTCTAAGAGGTAATTGCTGATAAAACCCCCAACGGGATCACCTTTGAAGTCAAAATTGATGTCCATGTATTTGCCGAAGCGTGATGAGTTGTCATTACGGTTAGTTTTAGCATTTCCAAATGTTTCTAATATGGCATTCGATTGGATAAGTACGTTTTTAACCCTATAAGAAAAAATGTACAATCTCGTTAGCATCCTTGATGAGTGGCAAAAGATCAGTAGTTATAGAAGTTGTGATAGTAGGTTTATTTCTGACAGTGCATAGGCACGTAATTTAATGGCAGCTTTTAAGCTTGTTTGTCGGAACATGCCTTAATTTTTCTAAATTGGTATGATAAATAAATAAAACTAAACTTTTCAAAAATTGTAAATGAAACTAAAAAATGCGGCTATGACAATAAGTTTACACGTGGCATGGAAATGGTCTATTACGGAAATAAATCAGACCCCATCCGCCCGTGGAGAGGTTTAATTAATGGGCTAGACAATATATTAGTTTGTTCGTTAAGAATCCTTTGTGATAGTTGATGTCTATTGATTTCCAGCTGTTCCAAAGCGGTCATCCTACGACCCTTACTGCAAAGATGCAAACACTTAGGCGCTGAGTTTAATTTATATTATGTGATTCCTTTAAAAGGAATTTCTACACAGCTTTATAAAGATAAGCAAATGTTAGTTTAAGCATAGTTCTGACGATGGCTTGAGCCGAAATATCTATCGACTATAATTTTAAAAATAATTTTGTAGAATTAAAATACATTGCTATTTTTTTCACCGTGTTATAATGGAGTTCTACCAAGTGAATGCCAATTCAATCAATAAACTGTCAATATAACATTGATTGACGTAAATCGTTGGGCAGCTCTGTAGCGTGAAGAGTGGCAAAAGCTGTTAAATTTTCAGTTCCATTACAGGGTCATGGGTTGTAATCGCAGAATGTTTATATTTATACTTTGATATTTTAGTTGATATATGGACTTTTAATAATTTAAATGGATGTCGATAAAGTTGGACAACTTTGGGACATGACCGCCAAAATATATCATGTGAATATGCAAACCAGATTAGTATATGAGAATCACTCAATAAAAAATAAAACAACCAACGACTTGCTGCGGATTTATTCTTGGAAAACAAGGAGACAGTTATGGAGGTGAGTGAGGTGATCACTCAAAATCCCTAACATAAACAACTAGACCAGTGTCCTGACTTGCTATGGATAAAATTCCTCATTGAATGTCTGCGTCAACTCTAAATGATACGAAAGTCCAGAATGCTTTTGTATTTCTCAATTTATTAGGAGTTTGGTGTCAGTCGTGAAATTATGGTTAATAATTTACCTATCTATATATTCTCTTTGGTTCTGTGTAGTGTTGGCTGCAATATACTTCATGATTAACTTGGAAGCTTCAGTTTTTCCGGCGCCCGACTCTCCGCTGATAAGTACACAAGTGTCTCTGCCCTGAAAGGAAATATAGATTTTTAAAAATGGTCATCGTTAATTTTCTGACTTGTGGGAAATGATGAATAGAATAGGCTTTCTCAATGTGTTTCAATGAAAAAATAAATGGCTGATTCATGTTAAGAAAAGAATTATGTCGAATATATTAGAGAAAAGATTATTTTCATTTGCCCTGCCAGATGACACAAACCAAAACATTTAGAATGATTTATTTATTATTACAACCATAAAAGAAATCACATTACTGGTATGGACAGCTATTGTTTGAAAATAATTCATTTTTAGTACCAGATATGGATTTTATTTTTAAAGGAACTCATATTATGTTCGTGATGAATCATGAACATGATGTCTTTCTACTTCTTAACTGTAGGATCAGACTACCAATGTTGATGCTGCTAGGAAGAGTTTAAATTGATCAACAATATTGAATCAGTTGTTGACAAATTCTACATGAATGAATTCAGCTGAACGCTGTTTTCAAGTAGATTTTATCTAGTCTTGCTAAATATTTATGATAAATATGGTCATATATTATAACTAGCAGAAACACTAAATGTAAAATAACGAATCATTTTGTTTTCCCACTCTAACATGGCTATGTTTATTGCAAGCAGAGTGAGAAAACAAATGACTCATTGATCCATGATTCAATTAGAATTGAATCTTATTTGTAACCGATACATGTGATATGAATCGAATGAATCGACCACAACTGGCAATCAATGACATTATCATAAATGGTAAAAATATACAAGTTCAATTGAAAAAAATAGACTATACCTGTTGCCTAAGTACTCTTTGACATGCGTCTGCGACAGCAAAGACATGCGGGGGTACCTCAAACATCTCCCTCCCTCGATATTGGGCCATAGTGTCAGCTCCATAAATATCTAATGTTTTATATGGGTTCATCGATACTAACACCTCTCCGATATATGTGTAGATACGGTTGTGTTGAAACCTGGAAGTAGATAAAAAGAAATAACTTTAAATAAAAAAAAAAACTAAAATTTGGTTAAATTAAAAAAAAATACAAATATATTATAAGTATATTATGTTATTCAGTTGTTCTACGTAGGTAGTATATTTTGCCTTCGTACTCCCTATCGATAATATTAATTATTTAAGTAAGTATGGTTTCGAAAATTATTTAATTTGGTTGTAAAATTTGGACATTTGTTATTCCTGCTGATACACTTTTAAATTTTATAACAGGTAGTCAGTCCTCGACTTACGACCAAAAAAAATTGTACAAAATAAAATTCCTTCAAATTGACCAAGTAATGCAAATATTTGCAAAAATGGATTCGGACAATGAAAGATTTTTGAGTATAAGCCGCCGCCGTATTCAGGAAGATCTTGCTTCCTATAAAGAAATTTACAGGGGAAAAAAACAACAAAAAACTCAACTAAAACTGGATATGTTTTTTAAAAACACTATTATTGCTTCTTCTTCCACTGCTGATGATGAGTCGATGGATTGTACTTATATACTGATGACGAAAGATTTTAAATATTAATGAAGGAAATATATTATTTTGTATTAATAAATGAATATGAATTTAACAATAAAAAAATATAAGTAAATACACATGTTTTATTTTAATATGTAAGTACATACATATTTTGTATGAAATTCGACTTACGACCAATTTGGCTTATGACCAAAGTCTAGGAACGTATCCCGGTCGTAAGTCGAGGATAACGTGTACTTTTTGAAAAAAAATCTAATGTCAAATAAATTATCTATGACTTATGTTTTATTCCAATTTTCCAAAACACGTGACATTGGGGACTTATCCTAGCCTGAGTGTAGTTACAATATTTGTGTGGACAGGAGGTACTGGAAATGTTTATGTTTATTTCATAATTATTTCTTAACTCATAATGAGCTTCCTTTTGGCTTTATTTTATTACAGATATTTAATTTTAAGGGGCCGTAACTTTTTATTTTTAGCCCTTTTTGCCCCGGAAGAAAATCTGCGGCTCCCAGTTTGGGAAGCACTGACATAATATACCTAAAAAGGTATTAGATTAGAAAAAAAATGTAAAGGTTCAACTCAACTAAGTCAAGAGTTTCAACATAATGACATGTAGATTGTTAATAAATGGTACATGATGGTTTTTGCAGATGTTTGTGGGGGGTATCCATGAGTTTCAAAGTTTCTCAAATCTTTACAAATATCAACATTTTAATTTCTATTGGCTGAAGGGTCCATTTATATTATTTCGAAACAGGGATATCATAAAAACAAATTGTTCAATAAATAATTTATAGATAATCATACAAAATGTATCTAAAATAAATCAACTAGTTTATAAATAAACCATTCACCTGATCCTAAGCCGCGTAAAGAATATTCCAAAACAAAATATTTAAAAATTATACAATAATGTTGCTATAAAAACAAGCTTATGAAAATTATTCAGCATAATTCAAGTTAAATTTCAACAGAAAAATTAGCTTGTGCATGAAATTTTTGACACTGTTAACACTCTTATATTTTTGAGTATCATTTCTCAACACACTGTTATCAGCTGTCTCGATAATTGAGTCGTTCGAAGTCTGAGGGTTAAAATTAAATTAACACTAATTTGGAATCAAAAATAAAATCAAATGAATTAATTTCTTAGGGTTTTTTTTTGACTGTAGGTTTTTACTTCATATTACTTTTTTTAAGGAAGTCGATTGACCGAATTCACAAACATTCCGCCTTGGGTATTGCGATGAATCAACAATTAATTGTTGTAATAATTGATGATAGAATGTTTACAATATTGATTCATAAGAGATCTTGAATGAATTGTAATATAAGAGCAATCAATATATTGAGATTGGATAAAATTTAAAAAATATGGCAATAATTTGTTCTGAAATATTTTTTTATTGTAAATATTCAATATGCACTTTTCTATGAATTTTGAAGAGAAAGTTTCCTGAACTTGCAGTGGACACCTTTACAGGATATTTTATATATGTATATAAAAAAAACTTTACAGATTATTAATTTATTGATTTTGCAATGTTATTACAATTAATAATAATAATTTAAATAAGAAATTGGAATTTGGCAAGGAAGTTGATACAGTGAGCTTAAACAAAATCTAATTCATTTGAATTGTTGCAACTTTGTACGATTCCATATGTCTTCTTGACATATGAAAGACATATGGAATCGTACAAAGTTGCAACAATTCAAATTTAATATTGAAGTTCTATGAAGCACCTTCTGTCGATATCATAAATTAAAAAAAAACATTCATAAAAAAAAAAATGTTCATTTGAACCGACTTTCCTCCAAGTGGAATATGTTTCGAAGAATGAACAGTTTAAGTCTATGATGTTCAAGATATTCCTGATGAGCCACGTAACAGATATTCTATCACCAAATATTTTATGAATGGAGATCAGGGCAGGTTTCGCTCCGCGAGCATTATCAACGGACAAAATAGAAATAGTACTAGAAACTGTTATTGTTTAAAATATCATGCCATTCCATCAAGAAGTGACAGTTGACATCTTATAAATGAGTAACTGAAAGTCATTCTCATGGACTATTAATATATTCTTACAATCTCTGAGAAAGTGACGAAAGCGGCGAAATTAATTGTAGTCTTTTTGTGAGATTCAATTAACTTTACCTACTGTTGCAAACAATCAAAATTTCTGTTGTGATACCCGATTGGCTATGTACAATACTTCACATGGTTTAGAAAAATTATTCTAAGTTTTTTAAGATCGCGTTGTTTCGAAACCGTGCAAAAATAAAATGTGATGTGTGTCAATAGAAATTATTATACTAGTTCCAAGTTCCTTGGTGTGTCCATATAAAAAAAAAATCGCGTAACCTCGCCATTCGTCACCAGCCTTCGCGACTAGGCCACGCTGATAGTTGGCTCACGCAACAAAACAGTCCAGCGCCAAACAAGTCGTCGTGAATCACAATCGGAAGGTGACGCCATAAAAAGGCGAGTCAAACTTGTGGTGTGATAAGATAAAGCAATTATTCCAATTGTTAACATCAGTATTCCGAGCTTATGCTTATATAATGATAATGTGCAATTAACACAATTACATTTAAGAAATCAATATTATTAAATTAAATAATGTATGTAACAATGAAGGTGGCGAAATTAATTATCGGAAAAATGCTATGGAGGTGTACAGGAATACAGGAGTGGTGATCTCGCTTAACTTATGGATAATCCCTGGGCATAACGAGAAAGATAATAAATATTGATTGCAAGATTAAAGTTGCGATTGTAAAAATTAAAATACCTATTTATATCAAAACGACTGACGGAAAAATCGTTGTTCGGAAAGTAATTAGTTTTAAATAATCTGTTTCTTTTATTAGATTACCATACAAGATATGCCGTGATTCTAGCATACATAATTGAAAGACCGAACAATGCTGTACGGCGCGTTGTTTACTGCGTTGAGTTGAGTAGACATCTTAAAAGTGTGTCACATTTTGTACACAGCTATATATAGATAAACAAATGTTTGTTTAAGCATATTTCTGACGATGGCTTGAGCCGAAATAGCAATCAACTATATCTTAAAAAAAAATTTAGAACTAAAATACATTGCTATTTTTTCACCGTGTATTCAATTTTGGTTTAAGGTTCTGAAGGAGTTACGCATGTCTAAATGCGCATTTTATGTTAGAATAACGCTATTTTTTTCAGTTCATGTATAATACACAACATGTTCCGTATAGTGTTGTTCGGGAAAAGTATTCAATTGCTCATGACTTATCTCAACTACAGTTTTGTCACTCAGTCGCTCAATCATTCATTAAAAAGAAAGAATATTAGGGTATAAAGGCAGGAATAGTGGTCAACCAGTCGCTCTCTTGCATTTTGAACATCAGACATCCATCTATTCGAAAACAAATCTGTTCACCCAATATAAAATCGAATTATGAATCTGTCCGGCCGGGGATTCGAATTCGTAATCGCCACAACTTAAGCCAACGAAATAACAATCTTTAAGTCAGGGTTTTTAGGTGTTACGGTCTCACTCTCCTGGTCTGGTGCTCTGATGCGACGTTTTGGGATACCCTTATTCCGGTTCCAAATATATTGATATCTATCATTTTTACTTCGCCGCTGGTACCGCTTTATGTAGAAATCCCGGTTTATATAATTTGTCAATATTTCTGGCAGCCCTAGATTTAGATTAAAGTTTTCCTTTATCCATTAAGAAGGGTTTATATTACTCATATATGATAGTATATTTGACTTCTCAAATATAAATCTTCGATGAGTCACGGTTATGACTAACGGTGGAAAACAGAGCCTGGGTGGGAGAGTAATAAAAAAATGCCGGAAAAGCCGTTCACGATTTATGAGACATACGACATGAAAAGTTACAGCTTTATTCGTTAACTACAGAATCGATTTATCACGTATTAAAAAAGGGATTAAGTAAACAGTTCTGGGTTAAAAGTAATTTTTGCTATCCCAAGGTCTCGGGATTTTTCAATATAATATGATATTGAAATCGAGATATTTTTTATGTTATATAAAACAAATATAATAACAATGAGTTTATTGATTGAATCGGCATTCACTTGGTAGAACTTCATTATAACACGCTGAAAAAAATAGCAATGTTTTTTAGTTATGATTAGCGAAAAAAAACAGATTCACAATTCGCTGATCACGTTATAAAGGAATCATATAATATAAATTCAAACTCAGCGCCTAAGTGTTTGCATCTTTGTAATAAAGGTCGCAAGATGACGGCTTTAGAACAGCCGAAAATCAATAGATATCAACTATCACAAAGGATTCTAAACGAACAAACTAATATATGTAGATCACCATTGCTTAACCGTCTGCGGGGTGCCTCTTTGTTTCTGTAATAGACCATTTCCGTGTCATATGTAAACTTATTGATATAGCCGCCTTTTTAGTTTCATTTACAATTTTTAGTTTTATTGCGAGCAAGAAACAAGCTAGGTCGTTAAAACAGGAGAGAAGATGTATTGTGTACCTTATTTATAAAGCTATATATAGATAAGCAAATGTTCGTTTAAGCATAGTTCTGACGATGGCGTGAGCCAAAATAGCTATCAACTATATTTAAAAAAATAATTTTGTAGAACTAAAATACATTGCTATTTAGATCACCGTGTTATATTGACAATCATACCAATTTAGAGTGAAGATAGTTTGTGGTGATACAGATATTTGACGACAGTTTTAATTTTAACTCATATTTAGTCTCTTGAAGACCATTTTTTTTATTGAATCGTTATTAACCCTTTGATTACGAGGCGTCGATTTTTCGACGGTTGTTTTCTACAAAAAACACTATGCGTCGATTTTTGAACCCTGAGTTTTCATGCTATGCTAAATTCCATGGTCACTTTTATCGTCTTTGGATCACTCGTTTTATATTTTATTTATATAAATTTTGCTGAAATATCGTAAAAATGGCCTCGTAATCAGAGCTAAATATTTGATTTTCGATGATCAAATTCTATTTTTTTATTTATTTCAAATAAACAAAAGACGTTGTTATTTGGAAACAAATCTGTAGGCATATAATATGGATCGTAAAAATCCATTTTGGTTCAGTCGCTCCTCTTCATGAAATCAATGTCAATGGAGAACCACGTGGGCATCATCGAACGCATTAAAAAAAATGGCAGTCTGGAATTGGAAGTCATATTTAAACAATGTTTTTTTTAATTTTCATTTGTTTTGAAATTCAAAATAAACTTCCGATTTTCTGTTCCAAACTTTTGAGACTGCGCTATTATCAAAAGTTTAATCAAATCTCATTGGCGCCGTGTCATTTTTTACGGTTTATCACAATACGCACGGCATTACAACGAGAAAGTGATTTACTATCATAATTTCGTTAATAACATAATGACAAATCAATGGAACCCATACAAATGGCGTGCATTGTAAAAATGACAATTGAAGCGTGTCATCATTTCACGGTCATAATCCGTGTAGTGAAACTATACATTTGAGAGTTCTGTAATGTGGTTTGATACGTGGGGCCGGGACCATCGGATTGGTTATAGTAATATTCCAAGTCTCATGTCTCCAATCGTAGTTTTGAGACAGTTTATTTAAGATTGAAAGAGTTCAATAAAATATATAGTATTTTTACTTTGAATAGACACTTACTGAAATTGTATGAAAACTGTCAGTGTAAAAGATTTTTCAATTTTAATATCATAGCAATGATTGGAAATACAAATTACATTTTAGGAATTGAAGTTGGTTTCGTATGTAAAATTATTGTTTATGGTCGCCTAATACAACGTTACCAATGGAGGAGATGAGTCTACTAGAAAGCACTAATAACTCGGGTTTTACCTTTTGGCATCTTAATGCAAGCTAAAAAAAACATGTGACACTTTTGATAATAATGTGTAAGCCGATATCTAGACAACGTCATTTTAAATTTAAAGTAAAATCGATGTTTGTTCTGTAACGCCATATGCTAGATTGTAACCAGAGATTTGAATAAAATTCGTCCCATACGCTATTTTTAGAGGCTTTTGTTTTACCGACTATCGACAGTTGTCGTATCGGGTTGTTAAAAACAATTTTTTTCAGGTAACAGGTATACGGCTGTGGAAAATATTATTTTCTTTAATTTAAATTAACTGAAGCATAATCAATATTCGCTTGGCCAATTTAAGCGACGCCTAACTGTATATTCATGGAACACTACCGGAAATATTACCGTTCATTTATTTTATCGGATTCGAAGGACCGGGACCGATGAAAAAAAAACACTGGTGTATGGTGAAGCGATCACATAACTAGTTTAGGATTTATGCAACAAATGAAATCAAAAGGAAATCCAACTTACGCTCATTGACTGGTGCTTAAAGCGAACAGACCGTAAAAAAGTCAAGTATGTGAGCATACAGGCGGCAAATTAAACAATCGAACGAACTGCACATTAGGAGCAAACAATCATGTAGCGTCCGACTGAAAAATGTTACGGTGTTACAAAATACAATCCGAAATTTGAAGAATTTGAATACAGAAGAGGTCATTAGAATTCTTAACCTCTATATTTCACGGTGTTAGGTTATTATACAATAGAACGCCGCGCTCAGAGAGTGTTTGATATTTTGAAAATGGAATTCTTTACAACAGTGAAGTATTGAAAATGTCAGTTCAGTTAAACGAATAAAAATCTTAAACGATTGTAGTTTTTTTAGTAATATCGTATATCAGATTTGTTGATTGATGTGCATAAGGTGCTTTCTGGAGGTTCATTGACGAAAGTCTGGGTGGGGTCCTGTCAATAGTGGAATTTATGACATATGCATTTGAACGAATTTAATTTAATACACTTTTGGTAGCGGAGTGGTCAACGCTCATGGTTGTTTGAACGTTGTTTTTTTTTTTTTTTTGTGAATAATAATAAAAATCTTCGTCAGTAACGCTGCGCAGTGGAAAATGTCGTTGACTTTTAATACGGATATCAGGATAGATAATAGCTTTTTTTAATAAGATATATGAGTTTCTGTTTGAAATATGCCCAAATATTTTCTCCCAACTCAAAAAAAAAAAAACGACGGGAAACGATAACAATTAATTAAGCAATTATCCTGTTGTCTTATATCTACTATTTTTAAAACCTTGAAGTAAAGCAACTAAGAAAAATAGCAGTACGTTGAGATATATTCACCGGGGAGTTATACGGTCCACACTGAGAGCGGACATAGATAAAAAGTAACATATTCGATGGTATTTTCTGATGAATATTTCTTTTTAAATTCCAACCATAAAGATGGCTCTTATTAAAATAGTAAAGAGGTTGTTTAGAACTATTCTAAGATTAAGACCGATTTCGCAGATTGCGAGCATCATACAGTGACTAAAAATTGTGTTTTATTTATTTAAATAAAACACAAAATAACTTATCCACCAAAAAGTGACAGTTAGCACACTGAGATACCTTAGTACTGTTATGAAAAATTAATAAAACAATGAATTGCAGTTTCATTGTATAATATTATCTCCACGTTAAAGTTAAGCAAATCAAAAAGATTAATCAGCGTAAGTATTATTATTTTCAAAATGAGTAGACCAGTTTTTCAAAAATATTATTCAAAGTAGCATCAACTGATACCATTTAAAGAACACACAAATTTTATTACACCTTGGTTGTCTTGATGGCATCATATCGTAATCCTATTCGGCAATAGATGTCGTCATAGAGTTATATTGTAATAAAAAATAAAAACGTATGCAAACTGATGACTAACAGTATTCAAATTAGCACCTGGAGATGCTGTGGTGCGTTATTAAACTACATATTTTGTGTTTTGGTGGGTTATTTCTGGACAAATAAGAGCCGCGTTTTTTAATATTTATTAAAATTAATCTCAATTATTCCCTTTCCTAAAAATCTATTCCCCGTAGAAACATATTTACCGTTCCATTAACTACTGAGCTGTGTAATAGTTTTTCTAACACCGAGTACATTAAAATATTATTAATTAACATTTTTGACACATATTTTGGAGTATCAACACACTACTATCGGCCGATTTAACAGTTAAGACGTTAGCAGTCAGAGAGTTAATAAATTTCTTTCCTGAGGAAAGAATGTCTGCAATCAATGGTGATTACTATCCAAATTAATTCTTAACCCTTTTAGGTGGAAAGATTGTTAAAAAATACCGTATAAAACTTGATTTTTTAAATGTATGAAATGGAAAGAGTCAAAATTTATTTGCAAATTTGTTACGAGGAAAACAAAAAAAAACAAAAGAATCGGTGTAACGCAAACTTTAAATTAATCATATATCAACACACGGAAATATTTTTTTATCGATATTATAATTAAATTTATTCTATTTACAATAAAACAATATGGGACATACTGATGATTCGATATATCATCTAATGGTAATATACTATACGTATACTTCAGCTCTAGGCTATTTTTCACCGTGTTATAATGGAGTTCTATCGAGTAAACTCCAATTCAAACAATATTTTTTATGAAGGTGACAAATGTAAAAAAATATTAAAATAAATTAATTATAGTAAATAATTATTACTAATTCTATAAGTCAGTATTAAAGAAATAATTTCTTTTCTCAGTGGTACAATTTTAAATAATGAATTTTCGTAATGACTAATAGCGAAAAATAGGCGCGCTTAGTCTATGGGGAAATTTTGATAAATGCATACTTGTGTTAATTTTTCTACTTTCAAAATTAATAGGAAGTACCTACGTTCTATTTTATATAACCTTTGAAGAGGCAATGAGTAATGGTGGAATGGAAGTTATGGACGGTTTTATGAATAGGATTAAATATTTCTGTTCAAGTGGATGAATTTCTGTGTTAATTAATCCTAACAAGTGATTAACCGTTATAGGACTATAGACGAAAAAATAATCCGTGACACGATGAGGGGATTAGTTAGACCCCAAGAAAAATACCATTATTCACCCACGATACAAAAAAGATAACTAAAGTTTTTGTATATATCTCTATGAATCTGTCTTAATATTATATATTTCATACTAAAACCTTAATATTTTTCATAATCGTATTTTACTCAGCTCACACCAATTTGCGACTTTCACATGAATTCGTGCATACTTACGTAGTTTAATGTTGCCAAATATTATATTAAATTAAACATTGAATTATAATAATGTGTTCACATTTGGGATAAATAATTATTTGCAACGTGTCTGACAGTCTTTTATTTTTTCCTTTAAGTAATGTGTTAAGAGCTTTCATTTCAGATTACTGTGAATATAAAATTTGTATCACAAATAAAATATATATGTAAGATGACAGTTAGTGAAGGATGCATTTACTTAGGCATGGGAAAGTTAACTGAGTAATAGTTCTATCCTAGTCCCATCCTTCTTTACGAAAGGGAGACGTTGAACAACTAAATAAAAATATGTTCCTCGTAAAAAAATAACTATCGAGATAAATGACTTTAGGGGTGCGTTTGCTCCGCGCAGTTTACACTGGGAACTAATATGGTTTGTAAAAGACTCAATAAACATACACACGTATGTATGCCAACGCTACAATTATCGGTTCCACGTAATTTTTGTATGATTTTTAGTTGAATCGACGACGTTCAAAATCGAGTGTTTTATCACCATTTTATGAATACATCTAAATACTAAAGATGCTGTATTTAGTATCAGGATTTCAAGAGAAAATCTGTGAATATGTATCCTCTAGTGTTTAATGACAGTGGTAGCGAACACTTTAAAAGTATGCGTACCAAAAAATATTAAATACTATTTACCACTTTTACGACGAGATTTTTTTATCGTATTCGATAATCGTTAATTTTTTGGCCATTTCTCAATTTCTCAAAAATATATTTATTTCAATTAAATACATTTTTTTATGTATCTTCATCATTAAAGAACTCAATATTTATTTATTGAAAAACTGCAGAGAATTCTTGTTTTAATTTCATTTCCTACAATAAGTGATTCTGTGTCTCATGTATCCCCGGTTAAAACGCTGCACTTTGATAAAATGAAAATTATCGCAATAAATTGGACCAGAAACGTTCACACACACTCTCAAAAGATTTGAAAAAAGAACATTAAAAAAAATATATTTTCAGCGCGGAGAGCGTAGTTCTTTATCAAATAAAATAAACACGCGAGAATAAAGAAAGTTTGAATCAAAGTTAACACTCGATACATTTTTGGAACCATACATTATCAATGTTACATAGCGTTGAAATAACACTGATTTAATTGATCGAATAAACACATTAGCCAAGTCATTCAATTCAAGATTCTTTATTATAATGGGCACACTTAAACATCTACGAGCGTACTTTGAAAGTGTTATAATTGAGTCATTTTTTGTTTTGGAGTACAACAACTCGAAGGCCATTCTACATCAAGAGGTTTTAGGCAAGATACACTTTTCAAATATACAGCAACAAATATCTAAATAATAATTATTAAAAAAAACATGTTAGTATACAGCGGGTTTGAGCATTCGAATTTTGAATTAAAAAAGCATGCGAGTAGCTCCCCCTAGTATTATTTTACGAATAATGTCCGAAATTATGAGTTAAACAATTTTTAATAAATTCATTAAAACAATGAAAGATGAAAGCATTGAAAAAACCCTTTTTTGTGTGTTTTATTGTGGATATTATAAAGACATTGAAATGTGCGCCGGTAATGACTGGCATTTATTATTTGGTTTTAGGTGATCTGCAGTGATTTGTAAATATCACTAGAGTCTTCTTATAAATTTATTATCTGCGGAGTATTGACCATCTACGGCACATTGATATATTAAATATTTCTTAAAACAGTCAACAGATTTTTTTCCTTTACGCCAACTTTTGTCGCCCAAGGCAAATGCCACGTTTTAACCACCTAACCCTAGATCAGGATTCGATTACTCGTACTTTACCGCTCGTTGTTTCAAGTGTATTGTTATTTCTAGGTCCATCAACAAAAGGTTCGTCGATTTAACAAAAAAACGAAAACAAATAATTCACAATCGCATTTTTTTTATCGAGTAATGATTTTTCTGAATTACGCTTATTAAGTATATCAAAAAAATAAATAATGAAGAAAAATTGTTTGCGATTTATTAAGTCCATTTTTAATGCACAAAAGACACCAATAAAAACATCATATTCACAACAAATATTATTATACTCTTTTTTTCCGAATAGATAGAACATTTTTAAAGTTAGGTAAAATTAATTTATCACTTTATATGATGTTTTAACAAGCTGACAACGATTTGATTGTATGACTGATGAAGGAAAAAAATAATTAAATATTGACAGGAAAACATTTCTTATTGGTGACATGTGGACCGGGATTTCTAATTTAGTTGGTTAGGGAACATAATATTTTTACATTGTAAGCGAAGTATTTATTGTCAGATGCTATATGGGGAAATTGAATATTGAATCGATTTTTTTTCTAACAGTTTTTTCTTTTATCTTCTCGAACAGACTACGCCCATGTTGCTCATCAGTCGTAATTTTCGTGTTGGTTAAAATTTCTTTTTTTACTGTCATATACTATTAAACTTTTCCACACATTAACACATCAAAAAATATAAAAAGAAAACATTTCAATATGTTTGTCTCTGGGCGTTTTCACATATGGGGTGATAGTAATACTAATAATAATTATTTTGATTTATCAGACTTGCATAATGATAATGTCATCATTGTAGTATTCAAAATGGCGGACAGCTGTTCGAACAAACGATAATATGGTTCGAACAATATTTAAATCGGCATTATGAACGTTTTCAATTATTAAGCGATTTAGTTTGCAGAGTAATTATCTGTTTTTACTAATGAATTGTTTACCGTGTCAAAAATACAACGCCATTCATAATTCATTTAGTATCGCGCCAAAAAATTTAATAAAAGGCCGGAAAAGCGGCGCTTTGATTTTCGAAGCATGTTCGATAATGAAGAAATTCAAATTTGGAAACGCTAAATAATTGCCTTTTAAAGAATGCAAATTTAAAATAGCCCTGACAAAAAAGTTCGAATTTTATTTGAATTAACAGGCTTATCGTTGGTTCGTTTTGTAACTTCACTGGAGTGAAGAATAAGTAAATTTGAATTGTACAACATTGTACGATTCCACGTGCTTTGTCACTATCGACCCGGATATCGCCTATCGGTTTCTTCAGGCATTCCATCACACGGATGCCACAAAACTGACGCACAATAGTTAGCATCGTCTATATACCAAAGGTATTAATTACAGGGAAACACAGACCCCAAGGCAAAAACTAAATGGCAGCTACAAAAATACAAATTTAATAATATTGACCTAATAATCGAAATAAAATTTTGAAAAAATATGAAAAATTTTAAGGCACCCAATAGAACAGCTCCGGCGCCATAGGGCGCCGCGGCGTAAAGTTTGGGTAACTCTGGTATAGTATTTTCCAGGGTAACATGTTACAGAAGGGTTCCAGGAGGAAAAAAGAGACCACAGACTTTTTTGAAACTTGTGAGAGGAAACCAAACTTTCATCCAGCGCAATATTTTAAAAAATGTCACACTTTCAAATGTTTTAAATAGTACATATTATTTTTAAAATATAATATTTTGAAACGATTTTTTTTATTTGTTAGATTAAAGCTTTGCAATCATGAAATAATTATAAAATATGTAATTTGTTAATTATAGCGTTTTTAGCGTCCATTTGATTCAATGACATTCGAATATTACGAAAATCTGAAAATTAATTACGGAGTTGCTACAACGCTTTTTTGTTTTTTTTACGGAGTGCAAAGGGTTAATGAGTCATGTTTGAAAGGTTTTACAACAAATAATAATCGACTATCATTAAAATATGTTTTTTTTAAAGAAATACTTAACTTAAGTAACGATAAGAATTTTCTTCGTGAGACTGTCGATTCATTGAATCGATCTCACGTAAATGATACAAGGGGAAGTTGGGAAGAATGAGTTGATCATAGAGAATGAAGTTTGAATTTAATAACTGGCCTCTATTAATTTCTAGAAACTCCTGATAAAATAATCTATGGTCCCATAAGATGAATAATTAACTCATTTCAAATATGCAGCACAAAATATCTCATTTGTCAATTTGTTGTAATTAGTTAAGTGTTATTGCCATATCATAGCTATCAACTAT
Source organism: Himalopsyche japonica (assembly GCA_028555115.1). Classification (NCBI taxonomy): domain Eukaryota; kingdom Metazoa; phylum Arthropoda; class Insecta; order Trichoptera; family Rhyacophilidae; genus Himalopsyche; species Himalopsyche japonica. The sequence continues at coordinate 1,551,313 of JAHFWJ010000705.1, forward strand.
ATTTGTTAAAAATAATTTTGTAGAACTAAAATACATTGCTATTTTTTCACCGTGTTATAATGGAGTTCTACCAAGTAAATGTCAATTCAATCAATAAAAGATTTTATTTTGAGATCGCTTTTTTAAAGATTTGCATCGATTAAAGATAGCATACGGAGATCCGTTATGAGCGTGATGCGCGAAAGGTTGACGACACCGGATTAATATAAGCACACATTACACAAGAGTTTACAAAAGAACCCAATAATGCGAATACGTGAAGTATGTAGTTCAAATTTATTATTAAACAATTATTCCCTGAATTTTATAAGGAGTATGCCAGTACCAGATAAGATAATTTTCCGGAATTATGTCATCAAAAAGGATATCCTTTTTCAAATTCTATTTTGTATTTACCCTATCAAAATAATCTTCCGTTAACTTTATTAGTATCCAAAGTTGTTTTTTACAATAATTGGGAGCGTCTTCAGAGCAACTGCCAATTGCCAACGATGGCGTGAGCTGATTGTTTGAGAAAAATCAAGCCCTCTAGATCCAAATTTCCCAACCTGGGGGTCGCAAAGGGTTTTTTGGGGAGTCGCCAACTTGACTTACGCTACTTGATACTATGTAAGCGTGGCCGACCTTTCCAATAGAAGATTAGACCGACTTGTACAATTCTTCCTTTTCTGGACGAATTACATAACGTACCCATAATATGTTTTCAGCATCCTACTTCAATGCAACACATTTGCATCTTGATCTATAAACTAACCGGCATAGAACAAAATTTAAATGCCTCTGTCGAAACAACTAAAAAAATCAAGTATTTCCTGGTAAATTTTAGATACCGCAAACATTTATGTCTTCGAGCACAAATCCATTGATGGGTTGATTAGCGCTGTTCGTATTTAGATTCGCAACGCATTAACTGATCAGTTTTATTGCATCCGTGTGATGGAATGCTTCTCTTGAAATGCTTCTTTAGAGAAAGACAAAATTCGAATCACGAGGGACAAAACATGTGGAATCGCACAGATTTCAACTATTCAAATTTAATATTGAAATTCCACCAAGCGCCTTTAGTCGATATCATAAAGGCGTGAGCCGAAATAGCTATCAACTATACCTTAAAAAATAATAATTTTGTAGAACTAAAATACATTGCTATTTTTTTCACCGTGTTAATAGAGTTCTACCAGGTGAATACCAATTCAATCAATCAATCATAGGTTTAAGTTTAATTTTACATTTTTTTGAAAATATGATACTCTGAAATACATAATTATCATATTTGGATCTTACTTATAATACTTGAATACTGCGAAGACAGACGAAAATTCTAGAGCTCAAAAGATATTAAAATCCAATTTTAAATTTATTATAGTAAAACAAGTAAGGAAACGATTGCTATACCCATAACAAGACATATCTGTAAAATAAATAAATACAACATTACCAAATGAGCAAATAGATACATTTTATGAAATCTTGTGTTTAAAATAGTTTTTTGTGAAATATTTACAAGGTTACTTGAAAACATTCAAGTTCAAGTTTCAAATCCTACTTTGCGGCATGCGCACTAACCGAACATTCTTTATACCCGAAAAAATACACACACATGTGTTAGTGTATTATTATTATTATTATCTATGGTAGAAAAAGAGCGGGCAATCTGAACGAAGCTCCGTACAAATTGTCGAGCGGATATGGTGGTATAATTAATTAAAATAGACTAGTGCACGGCCATTTTGAGAGCAACGGTCTTATCAAAGCACCCAACATAAAATCTATTCTGGTTTGTACTAGGTCGATATATAAATATTGCGCGTGTTGACTGTTGACAGTGAAACAACGCGTTGTGTTCCCATTTTATCTGTCACAGAATAAACACTCGAAATACACTGTGTATGGTCCAGAGACTTAACCTGCTATTTTCGAACAATTTCCAAGCCATTTTTATTTAAACATATTTCGAACCCAGTTGGTATTTTTCAGAGATTAACATTGGAAATGATAAGCACTTCCTTCTTTCCTGCCTATGTTGTTCTGGGTGAAAATAAAGTTTTTTTTAATATGCCCCATAAAACCTAGCTTTTCCTCAAATAAAAATTTTGTCCTTGGTGACCAGTTAAAACTTTGAGGTGGATATCTACGCGAAAACATGTTGACCACCCAGCTTCAGAAGCGGCAGCATATCAAAAATAATGTTGTCTATGATTAATTTTGGCTGAGTGGAATTGGTAACACAGGGGTTGAGAACATTTGCATGTCGCAAGGTCACCTAAATTTAAAAATAATCTAATAGTTTAGCATTAAATGCATTTGCATAGCATTGTGTATACTTACGAATGATTGAATGCTTTTTATGAACAGGATAAAATAGAAAACTTTTGATTCATTCAAAAGCGGGCGGGTTTCATACCTGAGGCGTGTGGAATACGTACGTCATATTATATAGGTTATTTCAAACAAGCATTAGTACTTAACGATATTTAACAGAGTTTCATGATGTGAATTTTAATAAAATGTTTTTTTTTTCAATACATAAATATCCGTCGAAAATGTGATCTGTATCAATATTTTTGCTTACATAACTTAAATGACAAAATGGGTATGAAAACGAAAGTTTTTTTTGTGGAACAAGCGTGCGTTTCCGTAGAATTTAACATCGCGTGACAACACAAAACAATCGAGCGATGTTTTATCGAAAGTTTAATTATTTCCCTAGAAAATGTAATCAATCGGCGGCCGCAGAGATTGCAAGGAAATGTTAAAAAATAACGCAACATATAAAAAGTCAGGCAGACATCTTAAAAATAGCAAAGATAAAATCAATAAACTGGACAGAAGCGGTATTTATAAAATGTCCTGTGGCTCATGTTTATCCGTTTATATCGGACAGACAGGTAGAAGTATATCTACTCGAGCTAAGGAACATGTAAGATCATTCAATAATAAAAAAACAGATTCACAATTCGCTAATCACGTTATTAATGAGTCACATAATGTAAATTCGAACTCAGCTCCTAAATGTTTGCATCTTTGTAGTAAGGGTCGAAGAATGACGGCTTTAGAACAGCTGGAGATCAATAGACACCAATTGTCACAAAGGATTCTTAACGATCAAACTAACATAATAATATCGCCACTTGTCAAGCCGTTGCACAAAGGGGTGGTCTAATTTGCTGCCTGAAGGACCACTTCCGTCCCACACACATAATCTTATTGTCATAGACACCTATTGTTTCATTTGGAATTTTGAAAGTTTAGTGTCATTGTTGTGTACCTTTTCTGCACAGCTATATATAGATAAGCAAATGTTAGTTCGAGCATAGTTCTGACGATGGCGTGAGCCGAAATAGCTATCAACTATATTTGTTAAAAATAATTTTGTAGAACTAAAATACATTGCTATTTTTTCACCGTGTCATAATGGAGTTCTACCAAGTGAATGCCAATTCAATCAATAAATATAAAAAGTCATTTATTATTTTGCAAGCGTTACAAAAACGCTTGCTTCAGAAGGAAGTAATAATATATTGCAAAACTGTAAATCCAAAACCGGAAGTTTACTTGAAACAGATTCTCTCTGTACGGAAATTTACAGTACGTTCCAAGAAACGGATTAATATATTTAAAAGTGAAATTTATAGATCGAAAATAAAAATGTATTAAAAACTATTTATATTCAATTAGTTAACGACTTTAATACCGTGCATATTGATTAGTTAGAATTTTAGTGTATTGCGTATTTTCAGAGCCCTCAAAATATTTTGTAAGTATTTTTCAGAGCTGTGGAATCATTAAAAAAACATATATATCGTATTTCTTCAAACTAATCACAACAAATCAAAATGCCCGAATAAAAAGAGACTTTGAAGATTACGGTTTACTTAACATTGCAATACAAATATTTTATTTTACTTATAAAAAAATGACAATTAACAATATCACTTTTCGATGCAATGAGTCTAGAAAAAAATAGTTAATACGATCACAATCCTCAATTAGTAAAAAAAAAAACCCTTTTTCATAAATTTCTTCAATTTAATATATTTATTATCATGACCAATATCGCTCATCGCGAGCATTATCAATGTTGTGTCTCTATATTAATACATTAAAAATGTAAACCAATTAAGAGTTAATATATCGTAAATTAATCATTTTACTTCTTTATCTGTAGATAAAAAGACGTTTTGCAGATAAAAAATAATTATCGGCTTTTAAATGAAATTAATCTTAGAAATATTGAAATATTAACATTTATAATCTACAATATTTAAGATAAAAAAATATGTTTTATCATTTTATTATGCCAATGCCCTACATTAGTGCTCCACAACATTTTGTCTTCAAAAGTTCTTTCCAAAGTTTTAAGGCACACCATACGTTAACATTTATAAAAATACGGATGATTCACCGTCGACGCCTTGGACAATAATGAATTATTCATTTTGTATTATTTAATTTATTGACACTTTTTTTCTTATAAATTCATATTATATATGTTAGATAGTGTGTTTATACATATAAATTCAACGAATTAATAATTATTTTTGCTCTTCTGTGATTCTTCTGATAAAAAACGACACCTACGATTGTCAGGCGACACATTGGTATGCCTCGGCACGCCGGTTGCGGAGCACTGCCCTACATATTCGAAATTGGAAAATTAACAAACTTAGTTCGATGAAATTTTTTATACCATTCGAGATCAACTTGATCATAAACGACATAGCATACTCCTATGTCAAAGATCATAAATTAAATTGAAAAAAAAAAAAACACTTTTTGATATTGACCTTGCAGACTTGTACCCAAGTCAAATGACCGCTAGGGAAAAACAACTGGCCCATAGAGGCGACCAATTAATTATTTGATTTGACCAAATTTTAATATTTCAAACTATGTAAAATAATTTTAAGGCGTTGTCACTTCTTAGTGGAAAAGTGTGATATGTTAAATATCTAATAACAATACATTTTTAGTGCTATTTTCACAATATATTTAATGATCCATTGGATTGGCATTAAATTGGTAGAATTCCATTATAACACGGAATAGTTCTGAAGATGGCGTAAGCCGAAATAGCTAAGTACTTATATTTTTTGTGGAAATATAATGCATCGCTATTTTTTCACCACGTAATGATTTATTTATTGGAGATTGACTGTTCAAAATTTCATTTTCGTTTTGAAGTCTTTAATGCTAAGTTGTTTTTTTTACTAAGGTGTTAACTGTATCTTTTGGTGGGGAGTTAATATAATTGTTAATAATAAACACAATTTTTTATCCAGAGCTGTGAGAAACGAGCGATTTTGATTATTTTTTCGATTCGACAATTTTGAAAACTATTTCAATGTAAAATTTGCTCTTTAATTTAATGCACATAAAGATGAAAGGAAGGAAAAATCTATCGATCTCGTAGTTCTGTTTTAATCAGTTGATAATTATCGCGATGAAGGAAGCCGTTCCTCATCTCTATATTATAAGACTGTGGAAATAGTGCCAAGCAAAAAGTTGGTTCTTTGACGCTTGACTTTTCAATTCAACAAAGAGCCATCAAAATTGTCTACTTTTTTTACAACCGAGTCATCTATATATTTGGAATTAAAAAAAACGATTTTATTTTTTTGCAGGCCAATAACGCCTCTGTAAATGGTGGAACAGGAAGTATTCAGCAATAACGGTCGATGAAATGTATCGCTGGACCAAAATATTTAGACCAGTGGTTCTTAACCGGGGGTGCGGGAGACGCTTTTAACAATATAAATTATTTTTGCGATATTTGAAGTTTCGATGTCATCGGCCAATTGTTTTTTGTTAGAGCCTCGCTTCAAAAGTATTATAATGAAAAAAACAACAGCCAAGCATTAATAAAAATAATACTGTTTTTTAATTGATATATAATATGTATTTTTTAAAATAAGCAATATATATTTTTCTAAATTAAAAAATCGAAAAAAAATCGATGATCTGCAGACCTATTTTTTAAATTCATAGGGGTGCGGCTCACTTAAAAGTTTAAGAAACACTGATTCAGATGATACACAGAGGAAACGATAAATCCAGGATTATTTAATATTGTTTTTATGTGTGCATGTCCAGGACTATATAAAATAAACGAGATATTCGGAAATGTGACATCAGGGTTCCAACGTATTATTATTATAAAATGGCGCTAGGGGCCGTTCAGGTCCATGGCCGACTGCACAACCTCTCTCCAGGCATCTTTGTCGAGCGCTCTTTCTCTCCAGTTGACTATCCCCAGCCTCTCAACATCATTTTGAATGTTATCCGCCCATCTCCGTCGAGGGCGACCGAGAGGTCGGGCGCCAGCTGGTGTTCCTTCATAAGTCTTATGGAGAGCTCTAGACTTCTCAGATCGTACAACGTGACCCGCCCATCTGAGCCTTCTCGATCTCAAGACATTGGTGATTCTTGGTTTGTATCGGTCGAAGAGCTCAGCGTTCGTACGAATGCGCCACCGGTGGTTCTCATTAACGGGTCCAAGTATTCTCCGGAGGATTCTGTTTTCAAATACTTGGATGGCCTTTTCTTGTTTTTCAGTTAAACCCCAGGTTTCACATCCATAAATGACTATCGGTTTTCCAATGTATTATATGTCAAAAATCACGAACGTACTCTAATTGGCAAGGTTTTTCTGTGAATGTCTACTATCGACCGTTCCAGCCAAAATGACACCTTTCCAAAAATCGTATTTTTCTTAGACTGGCATCGAGCCAAACCAAGTGTATACAAGACACAGAAAAATGTTCAACGTTATCTTTTTCAACATCAATTAGAGTATTTATTTAATAATAACATTTTATTATTATCGAGTTTATATTTAGTAGTTCATAAGGGATGAAAATCGAATTTATATTATACAATCGAATATTTTCAATTCGTCATTGATAATACAATAGAAGACTTTATATATATAAATTGAATATTCTTTGTTAACGGTATTAACTACTTAGAAGTCACTGTGAGGACATTTATGAATATATAAATGGTTATTTTTTTATTAAATTAAAAAACAGAAACATCTATGTAACGTCATTTAAATTCCGGAAATTTAAAAAATTTAACCATTCGAATCGAACAGTTAATACAGGGCTGTGCCACTATTTTTTTTTATATAGTAAAACTCGTAGTATTTACACATAAAATTTATATATAACACCGAAAATTTTGCGCGATTACTTTTTCTCGAAATTATGTCTTCAATTCAGAAATATTTTTTTTTGTGTGGCAGACATGAACAAATAAATTGTTAAAAATGGTGGCGTCCAAACGGTTAATGTACGTGTTACGTATTAGCACATATTAAATATAGCATGTAGCAAACGCTTGGTAATATCTAGTACCAAACAAGCTCTGAATCTTGACTCCTGAAGTGCCAAGCTATAGCAATTTTTATTATTTACAGGGCGCTATGGCCAAACGTCTCATCAGCGTCTCTCAAATACAGGTTATCCTCGACTTACGACCGAGATACGTTCCTGGACTTTGGTTGTAAGCCGGATTGGTCGTTAGTCGAATTTCATACAAAATATGTATGTTAAATACATGTTTTTTTAAAAATCTATTGCATTTCTCTTTTTTTGTTACATCTACTCCGTTTGCCAGTCATTATGGGCACGATTTATTGATTATTCACTTGAGAAATTAAATGGGTATATGTACAATATTATTTATATCGTATTATATTAATGTGTATCTATATCTAAGTTTAAAAACACTGTGTTGACTGAATTTTGTAAATTTAATTTAAAAACAATGAAAGAAAGAAGTGAGAAACAAATGATATTCCTAGCGCACATCCGCGATCTACTGACCGGTAGAAAGTATTTATGGCATCATTATGCGTCATCTTTGTTTACGCGTGAATCAGGGTTGTCAAAGGCGCACCGTAACACATTTAAGTAAAAATGCTACTTTTTTGGTCGTAAGTCGGGCCGTAGTAAGTAGAGGACACCTGTATAGGTGTTTACGCACCAGGTGCGTATTCCGCAGCCAAAGTATTAATACCGCTACGCTAATAAAAAAACGTATATTATCTTCACATAAACTATTGTATATACACAATATTAAATCATGACTCGAGCTGTCACATAGTAAAGTTTTTATCATATATTAAGCCAGTCATACGAAAAATTAAAATGTAGACACGCAAAAATTCACTATGGTAGTTTTTCGTGTTAAGTTTTTGAATTAGTTCCCAACATTTCTAACATAAATGAAATTTAAATTTTTTTAAACGCACCAGTAATTTGTCTTCTACATGTACTCATTATATGATTTATACTGAAAATGAAATTTCATATATACGATACGTACATGAGATACCGAAAATACGGGAGTTCCAATTGCACGTAATGGAGCCGTGTTTTGATAGCTAACCGTCGAGTTGGAACGATAGTAAAATTCCCCCCAAAACTTAACACGGTACGTGTGGCGAAGTGACATGTCTAAATATAACGCGACAGACTCGCGAGCGAGTGACAAATGACAGGATGCAAGCGCCACAAAAAATATATACAGCAATCGCCGCAAGACATGACGCCGTCTGACGCAATGACGCAACTTTACTGACGCAATGCCCGTGTGAATCACGGCTGAAGCGTCACAATATGCATTTACTAACCCAATTATGCGAAGTAATGGTGTCAAAAAACTCTACAGTTGGTGAAAACGTGCATGTGAAAATTTGGCAGAACAATGCAAGCGTAGAAAATGTTTGCGACAACAATGGTAGACGACAGAAGCGTTAAACATTATTATAAAGTGGACCTATTCATAACATATTGGCAGTCATATCAAAATTGAAGTAAACTCCGAATCCAGATCAAGAAATGGATCATGAATGTTATCTGAGAGACAGCTAATACTTTAAATGTCATATTACACGAAATTGACTTCTTACGCCTCCTGCACCCCTCGATTTACGCGATAAATATGTTTTTCAGAGACCCGTGTAAATATAAACCTCGTAAAAAAAGATAACGAACATTAACAAAATTTAAAGATAGGTTTAATTACATAAAAAAAAACTGCGTAAACGAACACATTGATTTTATGTTAAACTTAAAGTTGTGTTCCGAAAATTCGGTAAAATTGTAATGGATAAAAATTTTCAATGGCTCAATTTGAATGCATTAAAAAAAGTATGTTTAGACAGCGTTTAGTGAAACCGCGAAAAAAAAAGAACGATAGTGCAAACCGTACAGAACAAGCAACCCTTTGACTTTTGCAAATGTTTACTGTTTGGATGACGTCATACTGTGAGACTAATTTCGGTAAAAGACAACACTCAAGGCGTGCTTTGGGCCCGAGAAATTGCAAACAAGAACACGAGATGTGTGACGTTAGCAGCGAACGGGTTAAGTGTACTAACAAATCACGGTTACTTAAAATTTTCTTATAGATTATTATTTTTTAAATTTCCGTCCCGTTCGGCCCCTCAGCCAAAAATGTTGCCTAGACCTGATTTATGGAATGCAAGGTACAATAACAATCGGCTCTTTAAAAGGTCTGTCTAGTAATAACGATGGTTACATAACTATTATGAATTATTTTAAACATATTATATTTCTTTAGCAATATTCCTATCGACATTTTTGAAATTCAAGATTCTTTGCATACGATCAATCATAATATACGGCTTCTTAGAATATAAACGATGCACCGAAAAAATGCATTGATGGAGCGTACATTAAGTTTCATTCACACGACAGCATTAAGCTAAACGGTGGTGGGCGATACAAAAAGAAGGTCATTTATCAACATTAACTGCAACTCAAATACCATAATAGAGGTATTGGACATTAAAAAAAGATCACGCCGTTCTATGCAGAGCGAGTAGAATGCAGCGTATATATCAGTGGGTGGTTACGTGGTATTGTAATGTTGTCGCACTATAAACATCAGCGGTATTTTAAAATGTCTGGTGGCCGCACCAAATCTTTGTTTTGAGGTATGATAAAAATAGCATTTGCGTTTAATAAAAATATATTTTTTGAGTGATTTGAGTTATACAACTCGACTTATATTAGACAAGTTAGGTGTATTAAATTTTATGGAATTGTCAAAAAAAAAACACGACTAAAAATATTTAATTTTATCATGTCCTTTCCAACCTTTCCTATATATTGTTTAATTAAAGTTATTGAATATAAATCATAGTTCACTGATAATCAGAGGGTGAACGATAGCTCCATAAAAAAAGCATTTAAAATTACTGTCTTTGGGTAAAACGAAGCCAAATCTAAACACCAACGCTTTGGTCAAGTACGACGTTTTAATATTTATGATTTATAGGGGATTTAAATAAAAATAAATTGATTATTCTGCTATTTTTAGATACAATCCAAATAAATTCAATTAGATGATACATTATATTATTAAAGATAATTTGCTTTTACTTGCATATTTCCGTCGGTGTTTTATTTAAATAAAAATATGAATGGAACTAAATAATGTTTTTAGCTTTGCACATTACTTTATCAATTATCTATGAATGGGAATGATAGAACAATGTCTATGAGGAACAGATAATTTTATTGAATAAAAAAATACGAAGAAAATTCCATTCTTTCATAGACAAGTTCTCTTCATTTAACCCTTATGACAACATCAACTATTTTTTTATTATAAATATTTTTTTCCATTTCCAATTGTTTATAATTTAACAACCTAACACAATTTTAGTATTATTACGATAAATTATATAGAAATCATGTGAACTTAAAAAACGTCTGAGAGCTAACCCTGTATAATCTGACCTAAACTACGGCTGAATAACAATCAGTCCTCATTAAACAAAAAAATCCGATTCTCAATAAAGAGTGCACATATTCCACACTGGAAGCTGAAATGATTGGAAAACGATGGTACTTAAAATTTACCTTCTAATTTCTTTGAGCGATGGCCACGCCTCCCCAACTGTAATAAGTTGTACTTATAATGGAAGAATCAAAATAGATTGCTACAAGATGACCAGCCTGGTATAAGCACCTGTTTATCGCCCGAGGCTTAGCGCTGTGAGAATATATGTGCATCCAAAGCGGAATACATGGGTTCGAGACTTCGTAATTTGATACGCTTATGATAAAGATCATTAATCAAATGATATATAATTCTCAATTTTGTTTATCAGTTTTTCAAAATAAATATTTTTTAAATAAATAAGTGTAAATGAAATAATTTTGCAACGATTTAATATTTTCGATTATTACATATTCCAAATTCGGTACTCTTATACACGATTTGGTAATGTTTAACAAGAGCCCAAGTGAACGCGAGAGCGTAATCCACTCTACTTCGTTTAAAAACACATAACCTATCTAATCTCACATAGAAGCGTCTGTGAATCCCGGCTGAAAAGAAAGAAAACACATTTTGGGGTAGCGGTGCAGAATCGGTCCGATGCTAGCACGGGTCAATTGTCACATTTGTTGACCGCTATGCCCATACCACTTAAATTTCAATTTTATATAAAAAAAAAATGAAATGATAAAATAAGGCTGTATTAGTTTTATCATAAGACATGAGATATTATTTGACAATTCGCCCACCTATTTGTTAAAATTTAACAGTTCGGTATATTTGAATGAAACTAAGGAAAATGATGACATAACAAAACAAAATAAATTTATTGTCTATACAATCTACAAAAACTATTTTTTATTGTAAATGTGTCAATAATGTTTAATTCATATGAATAAAATACACGACAAAAATAAATCGTGTTTTATTTTTAGTGTGTTAAGAATTTTTACAGTTCTGTTCTGTTTTATCTGTATTCTGAGGGAACTTTGTGAGCTATTTCCTTCCTAATTTTTGCGGTATTAATTACAATCCTCTATCATTTCAAGTATGAATTTGCTTGCATTCAAAATAATCAAAGTATGTGGGAATATGTCACACAATTCGTTTTATTATCTTGTGAACATGAATTATTTTTATCACAGTTAATCATCCAGGCCGGAAATAAAATAACAAATAATTTAATTGCTCCCGCAAAATTATGAATGAAAAAATTATTAGACATAATTAAAAGAAACTATAAAAAAAACTTTGAGGACTATAGGGCAGTTTAATAACCGTACATCAAGTAAGATACATACTGTGATTTAAAATGCGTTGGAATTTTTATCAATTATATTCGTTTTCAGTGTAAAGCATATGATCCAACCAAAATCAAAATGACATTTGCGCAAAATAAAATTTTGACAGAAACGTGATTCGCGTGGTTTTATAATAATAATAATAAAAATTGATTGATATATGCAATAGGTATATCAAACAATGATATGAGGCGATGGGTGTAACGTCGAGTACTCATGGGTGATAGTGATCGTTTGCTGTCTAAATTTATGTACTGCCAAGCTTCTATAGATGACGACATCAATTTAAGTATAACTATATATTGTATATGTGTGAATGCTTCAACAAAATAAGTATTATTAAAAATTAGTGTTTCTTAACCTGGGGTGCGGGAAGTTAACATTTACTTAACTTAACATTTTAGATTTGTACAATAAAATTTGATGTGGCCTGCTGTAATATCTAATTCTCTCAATTTTGAGTTGCTTTAAAAGTATATTGAGATAATAATACAAATTGAGATATTTTTTGTTGGTTTGCATAACTTTTTACATACCGACATGAACACATTAGAATATTTATGCCGTTTTTTTAAAAGTCTAACTCAAAATTGTATCCTACATATGCACTTCTGAAATATAAATAATTTTAGATAAAAGAAACTTATTAACCCTGGAGTAGAGAATCTAATCTCAGGATTCATAATTTTGCGTCTCCGTGTTGGGTCGTTAAGTGTAATATAACATTTTTTGAATCGTGTATTAAAATTAGAATTTGTCTTCAGTTTTATTAGGTAGGTATTGGAATGCAATGCAGCTTTGTCTCATATTTCTATTGTCATAAATTATTAATTATTTATATGTACATAAAATTAAAAAAAATATATTATTTTATATGCTTAGTATTCAAAGTTCATTATATCTTTAAATGATATTTTTAATAGATTTTTTTAAATATAAAATAATGCAAGTTGATGGTAAAATTTGTTCCTTTCTACGGCTGTTGTGAGATATGAAAGGTGAGAAACCACAAAACATAAATTATGTATGCAGGAATTGTATAGTTTTATCTTATAAATATACTTATAAATCGGGCTACATATTGAAGTTAATAAAAAAATATTTGATTTTCCACAGGTTTGCAGTCCCCATTTCAAATAAAAAGAGCCAAAAACATTTTTCAAAGGGGTGCCAGTTCGTTTCATTATATTCGAGGGGGTGCTAATCACTAAAAAGATTAAGAAACATACTTCAAAATGATACTAAAAATCCAAGTAGATTTCTTTGACCTACCGTACCATAGTCTGTTTTTTAAAAAACTCAAATTCAAGCGGCGTGCGTGCTTGTTCCATAGTAACGGTTACTTTTTACTCATAAACTGAATTTTAATTGTTTTGTTCTGTAGTTTAGTTTATAAGTACCGAATCAAGGATTTGAAAAAAAATGGCATTGGAAAATAAATATTAGTGTGGGGTGGAGAATCGTATCATAGAAGAATGTGCCACATGCAAAAATCCTCAGACATTATTTTTAAATACATGCCCACTCCCAATGGGAGAATATGGCCTCATATTAACAGATTTTTTCTACGAGTGCTACAGTTACAAATTGTATTGACTGGGCTACGTGAATACTAAGTCAAATGGGACTAGGCTTCCATATATTTTAGTTGATGTTTGTTTTTTTCAAATATATTTTGTGAATTACCTGAAATTAGTAAATAAAACATTTTCATATATTAAATAACCTTGTATTTGTCCTTGACCATGGATACGTAAAGCGAAGTAAATGGATAAACAGTTACTGTACTAAAGTATAAAGTTCATAAAAAAAAATATGCTGCAAGTATTTGAAATATAGTGAAAATATCAAAAATTCTTGATGTAAATGTAACATCAGTTCTATCGGTGTATTTTTTACGATAAAGTGCGTCATGGACACAACATGAATGCCTTATGAGCGTAACATATTGTTTTTGTTTTGTTAATGGCACAAAAATGTCGTATTACGCCCTGCAGTAAAATGTCAAAGAAAAAGTAGACGATGGACTGCCTAGTTTGGCCGACAATAAAACAATATTGTGAGTAAAATGTTTGTCTCAAAACTTCGTATCCCTCTAAGCTTCGTTTGATAATAAAAGATTTACAATAATGTGAACAGCGAAAATATAGTTAAAGTAAAACCGGACAAAATCAGACAGGATAAAATAATTAATCTACTAGGTATAAACCAATTCTACAATATTTATAATTGACCATTCAGTCTATCAGAAACAAAACAAAATCTGTCAGTTTTCAGCTGTGTTGGTTTATTAATTATACAATCATTTTTGACTTTTGTCGTTATAGCAATGTAAAATATAAATCTCATACATTTTGTAACAAATTTTCCTGATATCGATTTAATATTTGCCTCGAAAAACTTCAGTAGATAAATGCGACATAGTTTTAAATGACGATGTCTAGTTTTCTTTTTTACCGTAAGAGGTGCATTTATTGAAATCACATTCCTTATATAAACGTTATGAACCTGTATATTGTTATCATAGATTAGAAAGAACAGGTATCACCAATTTGTAATGGTGATAAGATAAATAATCAATACAGAACTCGGCCAAAGCTCGTATTAACTGAGATTATTATTATTGCATATGATAAGTCTCAATTTTTTTTTTTTGAGCGCTTGTTAAAACAATGAATATATAAACCCAGTACTATTTTATGCGAATTTTAGACCGTTATGCTTTTTACACGGTTTACTCGTTTTAACGTGTTTTTTTTTCGATTTTTTTTAGAGAAGAAGCAATTGTTCCACTGAATAATATAATCGATTTAGACCAAGAATTTAGAAAGACAGCATTTCATCAGATGCGTCCGAGCAAAATTGAAAATGTTCGTTCAAAAAATTGTCAACGATTTATTTGCAATGAAATTAAATTTTATGTTATAAAAAGTAGAAATTTTAGCATTTTGTTAACGTGATATATTTTTTTTTGAACCAATTCATCAAAAAATTTTTTTTTCATCGGATTCGTGTCGTTGGTCAGTGTCGACGTCGGAGTCGAAAGTTCTGAAACGAATGTAATGTCAAGTATATGACAAAATATATTTTCAAGAATATTCTGGGGGTGTGATTTTACTAAAACGGCAATAAAAATATATTTTTACTTGAAAGACACCCTCCAAAACGTATATTAAAATATATATACACAAACCGTTACGTTCAGTGTAAAGAAATTGAGCCTTACTGATGACATTTAACTGTTATTTTACTAACTTCAAAAAATCTGAAAAAAGGGCTATTTGATTTATAACGTTACCAGCGAGGTTTTTAGAACATTTGATGTATAATAAATAACACAGAAAAAATGTTTCTTGAATCGTGTGTATTTGCCGCCCTCCGATTACTCCGCGCGCTATACAATCGAAATTAACGCCGGACCTATTCGTATGGTAAACAATACACAGTTACACACACCTGTGGTTTTGTGGTAAATACATACTTTATGGTATCATAGAATATTTTCTTGATATAAACTATGCACACACGATAAGTATTAATTTACAAAAATGACTGTTCCGATGATATCACGGTTTTATTTGTTTTGGTATTCAATTTTCGCAGAACATAGTATTTTATTGTACGGTTATTACTTTAAGCCAGTGTTTCTTAACTCGGGTGCGAGACAAGCTTCTAAATTGAATGATAATCAGCCATGATCCAACTTAATCGCGGCTGAGCAAAAACTATTTTTACTACTTTTATATATTATTATTATTTAAAATATTGATTTTAGACAAAAAAATTAAATGTATTTTTAAAAAGTAAATCGGATTTCATAAAAGGAACGCACCTTCCCCTGTGCGTTTTGTAGGAAAAACAGTCATTTAAGGATTTAAGCTATGAAGTTATTTATAGTAAATACACTGAAAAAAGCGATAGACAAGAGAGCTGTAAACCTTTCGGATGAATATTTGAAAAGAGTTGATTGGGTTATGAAGATATGGATGTGCGCCGAATATAACCGTCGGTTATTGTTTGTTTTTTTAATGTAAATGAAGCGTTACAAAACTTTATTAAGTATGTTGTAGTCTTGATAATGTTTAAAATGTTTGTTTGTTATTTTTCTTTACATATTTTTGCTGCCCCAGAAAAATGCCATTCAAAATTTAGATATCACTTTGTATGCATGTATTTACCAATCAAAACTATATGTTGCCATACACAATAATTTGTCAAGAAAAAATCGAACATATTTTTTGAGGGGTTGCGAGATTGTATCTTCAGATTCAAAAGGGTTCCGATCATTAAAAAGACTTGGAAACACTGATAACAATGTACTAACCATAGCAATAAAAGATGATAGATTCGACATTTATGACTATGAACGTCGACGTATATTAATTGTATTTAGCGCAATGTAGAACCCATATCGTAATTATTGCGAACTTCTTGTTGCGATTTTAAATTGACTTCGCGCCCGATATGCGATGCATGCATCGGGTTATTTGAGATCTGTGACACTATCTTCGGTTTTAATCAAAATATTATATATGTAATATAATGGAACCTCGGTTTATCGACTCAGATAAACGACGAATATGGGAAGACGATGAATGATCGATGGATGGTTGTACAAAATAACGATAAACGAGTTAATTTAATAAATATATATGACTCTTTATGTTTACAAATAGCATTTTTATTTTATTGGGAGATATACCATTGTATAATTACTAAGAGTTCATTAACATATCATTTGTAAACGATTTTATTTCAATTATATGATTATACAAGATACAAATTATATGATTAACTATAAGATATTTCCCGAGTTCTTAAGTCTTTGGTATTAGATATATGTTAATTATTAACACAAAAAATTATATAAATAAATAGTCTTGTTAGTTAATAATGCTCGCGATGAGCAAAACATATCTCGATCATAAATATTCTGTGGAAATAGTACTAAAAATGTCTTTTTATTATTTAAAATACTATTATATGTTTAATGATACAACTATGCGGTAAAAGTGTTTTAATACATATTATGTATGTTTACTTCAAATTCAGCACCCGTTTCGTAAAATTATTCAAATTGTATCTTTTTATATATCAAATTGCCAGTGCGCAATATTTTCAACGAGAAAATGTTGAATGATATTTATAAGAAAACTATGTATGTGGCGGACAGGATTCAAAGAAAATGTACGTATTACCGGTCTCCGTGTTTGATGATACTAAAAAAATGTATCATCAGTGAAAATTAAATCGTTTTATGTAAACATTAATTAAATTTAAAAAAATAATTGTTTGGTAAAAATGATTTCATTGATGTAGAACATTTACATAATAGTGAAAATAATAACTCCATATTGAAGAAATATGTACCATACAATAAAAAATACTAAGTAATAACCACATATTCTTTTTAAATTTAGTTTTTCGTGAATTTGTTGTTTATATGTGGAAATCAACGACTCTTAGAATTAAGTTCCTTGCAAACTTAATTGATAGGCGCTGCCGTTTCATTGCACTTCAATATTATTGATGTAAATTACATGTTCTGTCTAGGTGTACCATAAATACTTGACTTAAAATGAAGAAACATTTTAGTCTTCATTGTAATACTAAATTAATAAGTAATTTTCAAGAATGAAGTTTGAATGTAATTATGCCGCAACTCTTCCCCAAAATTTAAAAAAAGTTTTCATTCAGAAGCGGTTAAAAGTAATATTAAAAGAAATTTTGAACTTTCATGATTTCAGAAAACTGGTTACACATTTGTGAATGTAGTTAATGACCTTAGGTTTCTTTTAAGGCTTTATGAATGTCAAAACAATGAATAATATAGGCAAGACAGTCCAGGTTTGAATATTTTCGACACGCCCTCTGACTTCACGATGAAAACAAGAAGCTTCTACCTGTTGACATCGATATACATATATAAAATTACACATGTTTAGCGGTTAATTACCTCGTGTTCAAGTTATCTAAAAACATATCCGGCGACAGATCGTCCAGCAGGACGAAATCTGCAACGCCGACCTCCGGTTGTGATGCCATTGTTGACAATTTTTCAGAACAAACAATCACTTGTCACAAGCAGCTTTTTCACTATTTTGACATGTCAGACCGAGTCTGACTGCTCCGGTTTTGTAACTGCTAAAATTGACGATTAATCGGTGTTGCCGCAACAAAACTGAGTCAGCCGGCAAGGTATGTTATTGTATATATTCACGACGCTTTGTCGACTACTTTCCAACAATTTAGCTATGTTCACATAGTTTCAAACAAACTAATATTTGTTCTAGCGAGCCGAATTTATAAGGAGTGATTTGAAATTTATTAAACTGGACTCAAACTAATTATCACTGACGGCTTAAAAAAACGGCGGGATTTTTATACAAGCCTTGAACATATATACTAAGGTTGAATTTTTTGGAGACGGAAGGATGTCACAGCTAAGAAAATTCCACATGTTGGTAAATTGCCGTTTTATATTCAATGAATAGTACGATTTAAAAATCACAAAACTATTCTGTGATAAAAATTTATCTTTCTAATAATAAGATGATTTACCGTTTGTATATAACAAAGGTATTACATATTGACCAAATAATCACTGAAGTGAATCTTTTTCGCGATTATGATGCATCGAATGTAATCAATGAGAAGCTATTACTAAAACCAAATGAACCCATCATTTATCATAATACAGCCCATGATGTAACCTGTTAGTCTACGTTGAATAATTTATAACTTAAAATAACATTTTTATAAAAAATCTTAAGCTAATTCTAAAAAAATATGTATCTTTACATATAAAAGTATTTTTAAGACAAACAAAAGTACGATTATCAAATTTATGAGCCTTTTTAAATAACAAACTTTAAGTATTCGAAAGATTGACGTGACTTGTAATTATTTTTCACTTATTAATTTGATAAAAAATATATTGGAATAAGGTATAAAATAAATTGCTTAGAATGACCTTTAATTGTTTCGTGCAAATCAATCTTAAGATTATTTGCTGGAATTAATGTTGATTATTGATTTACTTGTTATTTTTACTTTTATTACAGTAAAAAAGCATTTATGAATATTTAATTTGAAACGCTGAAACTTTTTACGATGTTTTGTCACTTATGATCCAGGTTTCTCCTTTCGGCATCATCGAGCAGTCTATCACACGGATGCAACAGAACTGACATTTATATTTAATTTATGGTCTGCATAGCACTAATATCAATGATTCAATACGCATTTTTTGTACCGTTTTTTGGTTGAAAGCGTCATATAAATTGGCTTGACGTTTACGCAAAAGAACAATATGTGTACATATATATATATATATGTATTGTGATGACATCAATCTTGTTTGTGTTGCTGTAATGCAATAATTTTCGTAAAGAAATATATAAAAAAATATATACAAGTGACATCTAACCGCCAATAGTATTTACCAACTGCCAAGATATGCATAACGATACTGGTCCTATATGAGCACAGATGGTACTGCTGTACTCAAAATTTAAAGCAGACTGTACTATCACCGCCAGAATCTGACAAATTTGGTAATGTTTGTGATTCACCAACTATTATTGTTTTTGTATGGTTTTACTTCACAACAAAAAAATTTAAACGAACTCCATCAACCAACAGCTCAATTTATATCAAAGTTTATATGATTAATATTTTATTTTGGAAATTATATAAAAGATGTCACTGATACGATATATTGTACATATTAAAAAAAAACATTGGAAAATATTGCGTTTTGACGAGTCGCTGGTGTTCTAGTGGATAAAATATTCGTATAAAAATTCAATAAGTGCATTCAGATTTTATTATGTATGAAGAAGCTCTTCTGTAATGAAATCTTCAACTATACTATGCTGTTGCTTATCTGAGTGATGTGAGAATAAGTTATCATTGATGTTAGCCATTTCATAGTCACTGTCTGATGATTTATTCAAAATATTGAACATTTTAAGTGAAATTAGAGCATATAATATATTTATCATGTTGTTGTAAAACTTTTAAGCTATCCCGTAAGAATCCACTTAAAAGTTATTTTGATATAAAATATTTTCAGATTGTACAAACAGTCCAACACAAAACATTGCGCAAAATCACAATATTT
The DNA here is from genome assembly GCA_028555115.1 of Himalopsyche japonica. Classification (NCBI taxonomy): domain Eukaryota; kingdom Metazoa; phylum Arthropoda; class Insecta; order Trichoptera; family Rhyacophilidae; genus Himalopsyche; species Himalopsyche japonica. The sequence goes on from JAHFWJ010000705.1 coordinate 1,571,557, forward strand.
GAATAATCAAATCAATCAATTATTTATTAAAAGTGATAAAAAATTAAGGGATATAACAAGCCTGAATAGTAAAAAAAAAATAATCAGTTGTGTTAGTTTAATCAAACCTATAGGGATCAGGACAAAATAAAACTTTATTTCAAAACAAACATTGTCTCTTACACAAAAGTTTATATACAGGTAACTATCTAATTTATCCTGAAATCTCAGTCAGTAAAACCAAGTAGCTAGTCAAAAATTAACGCCATAAATTAAACAAATAAAAGAAAAATTGTATTAAAAAAAAAAGATAGGTTAGGTTAAATTTATTTGACAAGCACTTACATACATTAGGTTTACTTATAATTTGTTTGGTACACTTAAGCATAGAATTATATTTTTTCTAAATATCTAATTAAAAATTTTAATACATAAACATATTTATTTACTTTATACAGTGAAATGTGTAAAATAATAGGAATCAGCGTCAAAACTTTTTCCCTTTGGTCTTTTTAGTTTGAATTTCAAATTCGTGTGTCTCAGTAATCAAATGCAATGAATGTCCGAGTGCGTTGAAAGCTTTGCTCCATAGCCCATACTCCATGGGCTATGTAAAAAATATGTCACCAGCAATCATTCCCTGTTATTGGAATAAAAAACATTAAAAATTCACTAGTTTTGTTACATACCCGAAGAAATTCGTGGGTTGATATGAAATATCTTGAATCTGCTTGGTTTCTGGTATAAGTGTGCGACACTTCACTAATCCTTTATAAGGTGTTGCCGTACAGCTATGGCAAAGTGTTTATATTCTATTATTGATTGCCGGGCTCATATGTTTTTTTATTGAATTATTTTTATATTCACATATAAACACCATTCACTTATCAATGATTTTAGGCAGTCACATTATTTTAACTTAAAATGAACAAAAAGACAAGGACCAAATTGAAAGCCAAGAAAATAAAAAGTTGGTTTATTGACTTCTCGATTTCTTCGCAGTATATATTGACATGATTAAAGAATTTTGTCTGTTTATTTCATCATTCATATACCATTTATGTTTTATTGAATAAAATGTGATTAAGTTGCTTCTGTTTTTATATAACATTTGTAAAAAATAAAATGTTACATTAAATAAATTTATGAGTATCTTTTTTAAGTCTCATAAAATTGTTTTCCACTTTACATATAAAATTCTTTTGAATAAAGGTTTTTTAGACCGGTAAATCAGCCACTGCCCATTCTGCAGTTTGAATTTGTGACATAAAATGTATACTTTAAATTGGAATTGTTGAAACTTTGTACATTTCCACATGACAAAACATTTGGAAATGTAAAAAGTTTCAACAAGCCAAATTTGATATTGAAATCAAGCAACCTCAGTTAATATTGTAAACTATGCTTACTTTAATTACATTGCCAGATCATAAATACATTTTACAATTGTTCGTTTCCAATATGCTTCAGTTATAATGAATAGATCAAAAATTATCCGATCCGTTTGTTCAATAAGCCTATAATTCAGCAGTGCTGGGAAAAAGATGATCCAGGTATTGTGGACTCCCATATGATTGAAGAGATTTTGGTCTCGCACTACTCCTTCCTGACCGTCGGGACCGTCTAGAAAGCGGAGGTGGAGGATTTGAGGGTGGTGGTGGTATTGACTGGGCACCTCCCATGGGGCGAGAGACAGTCAAGTGTGTTGGTGGTGTCCCCATTCTGGATATTGTCACGTCATACTGTACACGGGGTTCAAGGATCGAATAGACATGGTCTCTCTCGAGGTCCACGTTACTCTAAAAGGGAAAAAGAGAGATTTTCTTCTTTATAATTTTTTTTTTATAATGTAAATATGCTTAGCGTAAAGACATTTGGTCATTGATTTTTAATTCACAAAATTACATGATTCTCCAATCTTCTGCAATAATATAAAAATAAAAACAGACATGGATTAGAAAAAGCAATATTTTTCTTGGATTTCATTCCACCTAAACGGTTTTAGCATCAGAATAACGATCTATTGGCGCGCTCATATTACACTAAAAAGTCTTGCATATGATTTGTGTGAGGGCAAAATTTTATATGCTTTGAAAAATCAAAAGTGCAAGGCCTTATAAATGATAAATAAATATATAGTTATCATTGATAGATTAGTTTTCTCAGCCTGCAGATGGATTGGAGTTCTGAGACTTTAATGTCAGGTTTAATATCAATTGACAAAAGAATAAGTGCAAGTTTCCTTTTCTATGCCCAACATATTACTTAAACCAAGTTGTACAATAACATTTAGAAAAGGGTTCCTAAAGCAAAAATACTGTGGTTTACGTGTACGTTTTCTTGAATGTGAAAATTAAAACTAGCATAATTTAGTTTGAACACTGTTACCAATTGAACTGCTTATAACTTATGGAAGTGGACAAGTTTTAAATGTATCAAATTCAATATTGAATTTTTATCAAGCACCTTCACTTGATATCTTTACGCTTTGGTTAGTTAGTGTTCCTTTCTTTGCTGAAAATCTTAAATTATTTTCTTTCAGTTGGTTTGTCTGTTAGCTGTATTTTGAGGTGGAATAAATGCAGTATAAAGTGCTCACATGTGAGTGGGATACAATCAGGCCAATCTGATTTGACTAATCTATGGAGCACACAAGCAATTTGTGTCAGAAAAGTGGTATTTATGTGAAAAAGTTTGTCAATAATGTAGCATGGAGAGTATAATTGATATTTAATGCATAGAAATATTGGTATCTTTATTTGTCTTATTAACTAAAGTCTATACCATCACCACTACATGAAAACTAGATAACCTAACCATCAATTGCCACTGCTATAAGTCTGGAACAAGGTTCAGCCTTTGCTCTGGAATTGTTTTGGAAACAGATAGTCGAGACTGGTTTGTAGTAGTAACTAATCATTTTCCTGTTTTAAGGATACCATGCGTTGGAATGAACATAAATGTCACATATTCATACATTCAAGCATGAATCGATTTAAAAATCAATTTATAGAAGTGTATTACGGTACCCTAAAGTTTTGTACGAGTATTTTCTAAAACAAATTTGAACAATAAACCCACCATGCATTTTGAGCTAGTTTAAGATTCTTATAGCTTAACACGGTGAAAAAATAGCAACATACTTTAGTTCTACAAAATTTTAATGATATAGTTGGTAGCTATTTCAGCTCACGTCATCATCAGAACTATTATATATTACAGCTTGTCTAGCTACTCAATATACTTTTCATAGAATTCATAGATGGAATTATTTGTTGAAATACATATGTAAAATGTACATACAATACAAAAAATATGCATATTTTACTTTCACTTTCAATATTTTGATAAATTATACGGATGTTTCTTAACAAATCTAGATTTAAACTGAAGATTTTCTTTTAAGCTTATTCTCTACAACAATTTAACACAGTGAATGAGATCTGCATAGAGTTTTTACTGTTTTAATTTGTATATGCTATTTAAATACTTAAATTTCCATCCAATAAACCGCAATCACAAAGATATGTCATGCTTGAGGGAAAAGATCCACTACCGTGCGTTGTGATGATAGACAGGTGGAAGGAAAATGCACACACACACGGCACGCGTGTCACACGTGGTCAGACGGTGGTAGGAGGCTGAAGAACCAGTGCTGCCCTCCGCACCTTGAGGGCATCAGGGGAGTACACCCTGGTCGTTGAGTATACTGCATCTGCAGGGAGACCTTCGGCCTTGTCCCTACAATAACAAACAATTTTATTAGAAGTACTTACACAACAGCGTTTTTTAAAAGCCAGTTTCCTCCCTAAAGTTAAGCATATTGATTGCAAATGAAGCAAGTCCACAGGAGTTGTTTCATGATAATTGGTTGTGACTTAATTGCTTAATGTTTCCTTTTAGCCATGATTTTTCAACAATGAATTTTTTCAAAAATCAATACAGTAGTGTTGGTTTTAAGCAGACTTATGAAAATTATCAAGAAAAATTCGACTATGAATTGATTTAAAAATTAGCTGGCTTGCGAAAGTTTTACCCCCATTAATACTTTTGTATTTTTAAGTATCAACTATCAACACACTGCAATTAGCCACTTTAATCTTTCCAGGTGTAATTAATTAATTTTAACCGTGCTGTGAGGAATGAGTTTTTTTTACATAATTTTTTTTTTATCATATCATTGTAAAAAAAAATACAACTATCGTTTTTAGGGTTTTATCGTAATAAAACCAGTTGCATAATCAAGGGATTACAAACTATAGACACATAGCACTTGAATATATTATCAAAATAATTGTTGACATATACGACAAGTACTTCCATACTCCTTTACAGAAAAATCGCGTTGACGTACTAGTACGTCCATACTCCTTTAAAGATTAATAGTTGAGATAGTGATGGTCAACAGGTTAAGAAAGAAAATGATTTTTAGGAAACGCTTTAGTTTTAGGATCAGGAAAAAGGTAGTTGGGATGATAAGCCCAATTTTTTCTAAATATTGTAGTATTTATAACTATTGAGCAATGAAGAAATGTGAATCTAACATTGAATATTTCATCAAAGTTAGTGACAAAACATGTGGAATCGTACAAAGTTGTAATAATTCAAATTTGATATTGAAATTCCATCAAGCACCTTCAGTCGGTATCATAAATTTTTTTCTTATTATTGTATCTAAAAAGCGAGTCTATTTAAATATTGCATTAGATAATTTATTTACATTATTGTATATTATAAGAATTGTTAGTGCTAAAAATATATTTTTTTTTTATTTACTCACCCATTCAATTCCGAAGCACTGTATTCATTCTTTTCTGAAACAAAATAAACAAAAGTAAGTGATGGTACATGTAAAAGATATTTTCTTAAAATGCCATTTTGATTACTTCTCTTGGAATTCAAAATGCCAGCTACTATTCCACCTCTTTGGGATTTGACTGTCAATCATTAGTAGACCTACATTGGGTTTCCATATGACACACAAGGATTCAGACTAAAATAACAACTGGTTATTGTGCTGATATTAACTCACTTCTTTTTAGAGAGTGTAAGTATTGAATAAAAACCTTAGGAGGGGAATAGTTGAAAGACATGTGTTATATTTAATGTAGAACCTGTTCTCTCTACACATCTAATACTTTGTTCTTAAATCTGTGAAGAGCATTTGCTCTCCATCTATCTAATTGGATAGTAAATATAGTAAACTCTCTAAATCTTGAAAGTGTTGAAGAAAGTTGAAGAAAACTGTAAAAAAAATAATAAAAAATTATATTAAGATCAGTGAAGTAAAAGAATTCACAGAGAGATAGAGAAATGACAAGGATATCTATGAGAGCCAGCAACTTACTATAGTTATAAATACTAACTTTCAAATTTTACTGGTTGCTGTTGATTTTCCACCAAATTCTGGATTTTTATATTCCGACATTTTGGAGCTGTCGCTAGTTCCATTATCAAAGGCGCCGAGATCGCCATTTGTGATTTCGAATCGAGATGAGGAATATCGGTTGCAGTTGAATGCTGCGCTAAGAGATGCGATTGTGACACATGCAGTGGGTGAAGTGTACTGGAACGCTGCTCTAAGAGATAACGACAGTGAAAAGTGAGACTCGATTGTTAAATGTGTCAGATATTTGTGATATTTTTGACTAGACCACAGATTTTATCTTTATTAGTTTAAGAAATCATTATTAGTAGAACTACTGTGGAGTGTGGAATATAACTATCCGGAACATGATGGAATCAGCTAGTGGTACCTATGTCAAGATTAAAAATTTGCAACTAACATTTGGGATTTTGGATATAGGTGTATGTGATGTTAATTCTTTGGGTACTTATTTTAAAATTCATCATAATCAAATATCATCATCATCATCACCAGCCGGGGTCGATCCACTGCTGGATGAAGGCCTCCCCCTGCTTTTCTTTTTCCAGGGGGGTTGTTTGGACATAGCAACACCACGCTGCCCAGGCGGGTTGGTGTTCGGTTTTCTGTCTGGGTATTCCTTCCCATAGCCAAGAGAACAGGGCACGCGGTGTCCCCGAGCGGTCACCCATCCAAGCACTATCCGCGCCCAATGTTGCTTAACTTCGGTGATCGCACGGGAGCCGGTGCTTTCAACGTGGTATGGTCGTTGGCTCATAATCAAATATAATTTTTATTATCCATGAAAAAAATGTAATCCTAAAGGTTATGTGAGTTGATAATTTTTTTCACTGCTGTATACAATACTATTGTTATGGTGTGTCCTATATACATGCACAACCTCATTCCCAAGCGGACACTGTGTCTATAAAATTTCAACACCATTTACTTGGTATATCAATAATATTTTAATTGTATTATATTGAATGTGCATAGTGACATCTATGTAGAGCTAATGTAAATTAAAACAATAACACTTTACTTGCATATTACATAAAATATTGATTCATCAAAATTTATCGAATCTATACAAAGAGGGCTGCTACATGATTGTTATTGTCATGCTAGTTTGTAATAGCCATGCATAAAAAAAATATTACTTTGTATTGTGCCAACACTAATATTTTTTGAGAAATCTTAAAATATTCAACCGAAAACTGAAAAACATTCTAAATGCCAATGTTTGAAATTCGCTACAGTTCATACAATCCTAAATATGGCGCATTGAGAGTTTGATTAGCCAAATATTATTCTTTCCCTAACACAATTACAATTGACAATAAGATCTAAAAAATGGTAATTCATGTCACAGTTCCATTTATCTATCCTCATCTTAATGATGATAAATTGAGGTTGAATGATTTAAGGTCTTGTAGAGTAACAGATTTGGGGTGCTTCATTAAAATCCATATCATGGAAATTGCGAGTTGTCATGATAATTATTTTTTAACAAGAGTTCACTTTAACAATAAAATTTTTATGGAATCAAGAGTTAGTTTCATACAATTTGTTACATTAAAATTACCATCTTTCTGTAGTGACACCTCTAATTTGTAAAATTGATATTTCTGCCACTAAATAAAAACACATTTTTCGTACGCCATGCTACTTGCTGAATTAATCGAAACACACCAAACTTTAATGGTTCATTGATTACTGATTGACAAAATAATTTGAATCTAAAATATTACTTAAACACATTAACAACAACAACTAATATATTGGCAAAAAGTCTACAAGAGAAATATCTAATTAATTACCTTTGGAATTACGACACCGTCTGATGATGCAGAAGATTGCTAGAAATATAATGACTGCCACAACAGCTGCACCAGCTAATGGGCCCAGAGCAGCATTTTCTATAAACAACAATTACAGTATCAGCAAATGGTATCTCATTAAGGGAAAGAGAGAAGTGTTACTATGGCAAAATAATTATAACGGTAAAAACACTAATTATATTAATTTACTTTAAGTAATTTGGTTTTATTTTTGATTACAAGTAAGGTGTTTTTTCAGTTTAAGAGGTACTAAACATTTTATTTGTTCATTTCATTTCAAATTAGTAAAACTGAAGATTTTAAACAGTTATCCAGCTAACTGTCTATGTAAATCAAGGAAGAGGTGTAGGAACGTTCCTTTATTAACATTTTCCCATTCTTAGCAAATTTCATCTGTTAAAATTCATAGAGTAAAACAAAAAAATAATGAAAATTTATGGGATTAGATGTTTACCATGCAAAACAAGATGTGCTGCGTGCGCTGTATCTCCACGCTCATTTTCAACGCGAAGTAAATATGTTCGAGCGTCTTGTCTTGTCGTAGCGGTAACGTGTAGCACATAGAGATAGCAAGCACCTCGTCGCACTGCCTCGGCAGATCTGTAGCGACCTGAAAATTGAGTAATTGTAATGTCAATATTTCTTAGCAGTAAGTATAATAAAATTCAAAAAAAGGGTATTACTTGGGTGTGATGTACCTCACGGATTCAAAACCCAGTACATGAAGTGTTTTTTTCAATCAACTTACTGATTCTGTTGAAAGGCAAATGTGTTGTAATTCCCTTTCCCCCCTTCTATCATAAGAAAATAGAGTGTGGCGGAAGTAGGTAGTTAGTCCTGTCCTAGCCTTATCTCTCCTATTCATACTCTCATTGTAAGAGAGGTTGAGCAATTGAATAACAGTTCTCTTAGAAGAATTCCTGTTGAGATATCTCCACTAGGAGACCATATGCCCCAAAATGGGAGCAAACGTGAGTTAAAAGTCTAGTGCTATGGAGCTGAAATCTATTAAGACTGATTCCGACATGAACTCACAGTCTTACCACAACACTGTAGTAAAAAAAAGATATAACGCATAACCTCTAATGTTTTTTTGAGACTAGTTATTAAAGAGTTTTTAGTGACATATATATAGTACATGCCTTTATGTATGAAATTGTGTTGCTAACAGTAAAAAATTGTTTGAAGCAGATATATTAATGTAAGTAATATTTAAATATTGCTGAAAGCCCCACAACGTATATTTATATAGTGTTACCATATTTCTAAAAAAGTATATTGCATCCCTAATTTTAGACTATGGCCAGAACAATATGAGTAAAGACTTATAGAAGATAAAAATCTCTGATAAGGTTGATATGGATATCTTCAACGATTTGGAATTATTAACTCAGAAAATGAAATTTGCTCGTCGTCATTTAAGATGCTGGTTACAATTTGCTAGGCTTGTTAATTTGATACATTGTGCCTTGATAAAGCTTAATTTACCGATTTGAGCTGGAACACTCAGCGTTAGACTACCCCAGTGCCAAGCCGCTTTTCTTGGAGGAGGTTCAGCGCAGACAAGTGCCGAGACACGGGCGTCAGCTCCCAGGCGAGCTTCTGATGCACCTCCTGCATCGCCACCTTCGCCTACTGGGGGGCCTACCTGTAAAACAATTGTATGAAGTTGTAGTTATACAGTAAGCAAAGTACAGGAAGAAAATTCTTTTAAACATGGAACTGACGGAATTCTATACTTGAGTATCAATATTTAACATCTATTTTTGAAAATGTCTTAATATGGATATCATTCACAAACAACTCTAACTTTTGTTTATCATCGAAGAAAATATACATGCGTTTATCATTCCTACTGTAACCTATACACATCTATGATTCAATACATACAACAGCGAGAGTTACTGGATCTGATGCGTGCCACCGTTCACGTCCTGCAATCGTATTTGAAGAAGTGCATCTGTATGTACCCTGCTGTCTGTAGGAGACATTATGAAGGACGAGGGCAGAGTCTCTCCCGATTGGCATGCCATTCTCAGGATCCAATGCCTCTAAGGGACTGGAACGGAGTAGTATTTGGTTATTGTGTAACATGTAAAAAATCTATTGATTGAATTCGCATTTACTTGGTAGAACTCCATTATAACACAGTGAAAAAATAGCAATAGTTCTGATGATGGCATGAGCCGAAATAGCTATCAACTACATCTTATAAAAAAAAAAATAGTAGAACTAAAATATATTGCTATTTTTTCACCGTGATGTAAAAAATCTATAATTGAGAAGAAGAGGTATGATTATCCAAGAAAATAATTGTTTAAAAGAGATTTATAAAATTTTCATAGATTACAAGTTGACGAATTGTATTAAGTTAAAATGTTTGTAACGCCATTCCAAAAAGAAAAAAAGTTTTTATCAAAGTTTGTTTTCCCGGCAAAAAAGTTAAATAAAAACGACACATTTTTTCAATGCAGATGGTAATGTTTATGACACTTATAAAAATATTTTGAAATTCTTACGAGTGCGTCCAAAGATATCTCGGTGGAGGATTTCCTTCTGCCCGACATTCTAAGACAACTCTTGAGAAAAGCGATGCTTGTACAGCAGGCTCTGGTCCTACCCACATTACTCTGGCTGGATCTGAAATTATGAACAATATGAGTGGCTTACATTTGAGTTTATATGTTTTTTATGGGTCATTAGAATACAATTACATTTTGCCAACTGATTTGTATTAATAAATCATAATAATCGTATTTCCTCGACATTCAACATCAGGAAAATTTTGCTTTTATCATGAAGTATCATGCAATGGAATTCCGATTTCACAATCCTACATTTATTGTTTTTCCACATGTCTAATTTATTGTTTGTATATTGTCCCTGCTATGCCCATATATATATATATATATGCTAATTGATTGAATTGGCATTCACTTGGTAGAACTTCATTATAACACATACATATCAATTATCTCAAAGGATTTTTAACGAACAAACTAATATATGTCGGTCACCATTATTGACTCCTCTTACTGATGTGTCTTTGTTTCTATAATGGATCTTTTCTGTGCCATATGTAAACTTATTGATATAGCCGCCTTTTTAGTTTCATTTACAATTGTTAGTTTTATTGCGAACAGGAAACAAGCTAGGTCGTTAAAACAGGAGAGAAGATGTATTGGGTATCTTTTCTACACAGCTATATAATCAAATGTTAGTTTAAGCATAGTTCTGACGATGGTGTGAGCCGAAATAGCTATCAACTATATTTTTTAAAAATAATTTTGTAGAACTAAAATACATTGATATTTATTTCACCGTGTTACATATGTTAAGATATTTCTGACTCAATTGTATGATTAGTAAGTGAGTTTAAGGAGTCATCGTTGAAATTTGAAATGTTGAACGACAAAGTAAAAATTAGTGTTTAGTATTAGTTCTACAAGTTTATTTATATTAAAAATATCAGGATTGAATTCACTCATAGCGAGCATTATCAACTCAAGTGGATGAAGGTCCAAAAGAGTATACCGTTGTGCATTAACTTGATAATAATATATGAATTTGTAAATTTGACAAGAAATACTTACACTTGACATCAATGTCTATACTAACAGGATCTGACTCCCCCATGGAATTTTTGGCTTGGCAAGTGTAAGTTCCTTAAAAAGAAAACCATAAGTTTTTATGGGGAACAAAGAAAAGCATAAATTAACAGTGGTGTACTTATTCACAAAAGGTTTTTGTTGAAAGTTGTAGCTTTGTCAGAGAAATGGTATCGGTCAACAAAATTTCAAAGAGATGTATGGATATGCCTTTGATTTTGATTCTTCTCATTAAGTATATAAATACAATTCATAAACAAGATACGCGATTAAAGCAAAATATCATTTGTTCAATATGTTACATGTATTTTACCAGTGCCTTTTTACAGTAGTGGATCATGGCACCGGACAAAGACTTAAATTTTTTCAAGCTCCATAATGAGATTTGAAAAAATAGTGTTTTATTATTTAAATATTACATCTTTCCATTGTTATAATTTTGATGAATTTATGTACATGTTACAATTGTATACCTTGTGTGACATGGCAACACATGGCAAGCTACATGAGAGGAACCACGCGTGTCATGATTTGAAAAAAAAAATGTAGTCTCATACATTTAACACGCAACTCCCTGCTAAAAGGTGCATTTTTCATGTATTAGCTATGTAAATTATTTTTAATTGATTGTGTTAACTTCATATATGTTTTTCTTAAGAATTTCTTGAATGAATCTTTAGTATTCATTATGAAATCCTGATTCAAACATGTAATTTATTTATATTAACAGTTATTACCTGAATGGTTCCTGGTAAGCGGAGCTAGAAGCAGTGCATCCTGTGACTGCGAATTAATTGGCAGAGATCTGGGGGCTGCCCTACTCCACCAGGCGTTCGGTGGTGGATTGCCTTCAGCGAGACAGCGGAGGGCAAGGGCGCCTGCTCCTTCCTCTAATGAGTCCAAGCCATCTGCGCCTGATATACTAGCAATTGGCGAAACTGGAAGAAAATGAAATTTTAAGTTTAGAATAAATCACACTGTATGAGATAAGTTGATTTTTTGTTTCAAAATATAATATTGCCAGCGTCACAAATATAAACTGTGACTTGACTGTTATGTTGCAAATATTGATCTGATAGTAAATCAGTTTATTATTTTAGTTACAGAAATAAACTTAAATAGTCAAATAAAAAAGCAGTAGCAATATGCTTCGGACGGTTGTGAATGATAAATTGAATATTTTGATTCATTCCACAGTTGGTTTTACTTTTATTTTTGTGTACCAATCGCTATTCAAGCAGTTAGCAATGGGTTTGGATATGTAATTCTTGTCTGTCACTTAAAAAAAGATTCAAATCAAATTAGAATGTCACTGTCAAAGTGACAGATAACTGGAAGAATATTAATATTTTATCTAAAGAACTATAAGGTTCTAAGTATTGATTTCTTTGTTTTGCCACATAGGACTTTGTAGTAGGTACTCAATTCTCAAGTTGAGTAAATCATGCAATAGATGTGTGTTGCAAAACTTAACTACCACATTGATTGTATCATTTAATCATTTAGTTTTTGTACAAAAAAAGATAATATTTAATTAAAAATCCTAAATTAGCTCGCGTATTGATTTGGTGATAAAAATTTCAGAATATTATCAGGATGATAGTGTTTCAAGTGCTTAGACGTGCAGTGTTTTGTTAGTTGACCCTTAGAAGACCAGCAGTATCAACACTTCCGTGTAGATATCCCTAAGATTGTTCAATACCAATGCTACAAAATTATTTTTGAAATATTTGGTGTTAGAATATACTTTGTGTTGCTCAGCAAGGAATGAGTTAAATAGTTCCATATTGTTGCACATTTTGTAAGTCATTCAAAGCATACCTTTGTTTATAAACGGTTAGCCTTCAGATTGATTTCAATATGGCGAAACTATATACACAAAACAACATTCATGATTATCTAATAAAGTTGTTAAAACTTATATTTATTACATGTGACATCCAATATGGCCGAGGCGTCTTTATATCCAGGTTCAGGGTATGCAGCATGAGAGGCTCTGCACGAAAGGCGTCTTCCGTGAGCCGCTCGAGAGCCAACAATCTCCACAGCCGATCTGGCTGCCCAAACCCTCGGGCGCTCCACTTCCGACGAGTTTGTCTGACTCCAAGCACTCAGTTGCTCGTCATCTGTGGAGTGGAAACATATTTATGAAATATATAATTGAAGACAAAAGTAGATGAAAGATTAATGTTGTAAATTAAGGGTAAAAGTTTTTTGGTGTGCAAAATTTGATAAGAGAATGTCTTTTGTATTTCATGCCTAGGAACCAGGTTATCGATGCTGGTGGATTTCCATATCTGGACTCGCAGAGTATGGAAGTCCTTGCGCCTTGGGCTGCAGATAGTGGGCGACCGGCAGCAAGAGCAGATCCACTCTGAAGTAGACGAGGTGGTTGAGGAGCTACTCGCACTGATAGCGGAATGGCGGGACTAGATAACGCATCCTGTGTGTAAAAAATTAGGTCTTTTCAGAGAGGTATTCAAAGATGGAAAATTAACGATTTACAGATTTCTATTCGCATATTTTCTACAGCTTCAATTATGTGTAGGCGGAGTGAGAAATTTAATTTAATATAAATGTATACTATAATAACTAATATGACTAAAACTGGCATGCTGATCGCAGTTCGTTTTTCTGCAATTTTAAAAAGCAAAACAAATCTCATCTCACGTATTTAAATGATATTAAGTGATTGAAGGAAGATTCATAGACGGCGCACCTGATTGGTTGCGCCGTCCGACAATTCCAGCACGCGACTTAACTATACAGAGTGTTACATAATTGGTGTGTGAGGGATGCAAGAGGGACGCTGCCGTCAAGTCTTTTCAATAAATATCAGAAAAGAAATGATTTAAAAAAAAAAAATTAATGAGCGTAGTGAAATGAATCTTTTGTTCATGCTAAAACATCGTTTGTTCTTCTCCTTGTGGTAAAATCGTCATATTATTGCACTTTCAAATGTATTTTTTTTTTGTAAAAATACAAAAAATCAACGCTTTGGTACTTGAAATTCTCAAGACTATATACCTAAATACTTCCGATTTCTATAATATTTATGTGTGCAAAACCATAGACTATATTTTTTAATTCTTAAATTCTTAACTTTTTTTTCGTACTAGTCATATCAAACGTTGGTTACAAAGGCTGCACTAAAAAACATTCAGCAACAAAATTTATATAACCTACCTGTGCATCATATGAACTAGCTGTGACTTGACACTGCCAAAGTCCATCATCAAGCTGAAGAGAAGCAGCCCTCACCCAAAGAGAACAATCTTCTCCTCCAGCAGTTCCACCAACAGCTCCACCCGACCATTCGTATTTTCCGGAATAAGTACCAACCGGCTGAAAAGGAAAATAGCGTAATGAAAAACAAAATCAATTCATCGTGATAAATTTATACTACTCGATGACGTGCTATTATCGTGTCAAAAAGATGTTTTTTATAGTACAATTTATGGAATCCTAATAGAACATTTCAACAGACAAGGAAAAAGATAGCATAAGGCAAAATAATTATTCTATGTAATGCAACAATTAATTTTATTTGAACGTAAGCAATTATTGGGCCATATTATAAACAATGCAATTTTCGTAATTATAATAGAATGTACGACGCAATACTACGATATGTTGCGACTACGTAAGAGAGGCTATGCACATGGCCGGATTAATGTATACAATAAGTTAAAACTCCATGGTCCATAGGCTAGTAATTGTACCTATGAGCCAGGCAGATTACGACAAAGAACTGCAAACTATTAAATGCATAGCCCGTAATAATGGTTGTGAGATAACAACGATAAATAATTTATTATATAAAAAACAATTAAATCTAGCTAGAAAACTCATTTACCCGAACCCAATACAAGATAACCGCTTCTATAAATCTATTAACTACCTAGGTAGCATTAGCGAAAAACTTCATCGGGGGATTAAAAACTCAACAAACGTAGCTTTCAAGGTCAACAATAACTTAGGCAGACATCTTAAAAATAGCAAAGATAAAATCAATAAACTGGACAGAAGCGGTATTTATAAAATGTCCTGTGGCTCATATTTATCCGTTTATATCAGACAGACAGGTAGAAGTATATCTACTCGAGCTAAGGAACATGTAAGATCATTCAATAATAAAAAAACAGACTCACAATTCGCTAATCACGTTATTAATGAATCACATAATATAAATTCAAACTCAGCTCCTAAATGTTTGCATCTTTGTAGTAAGGGTCGAAGAATGACGGCTTTGGAACAGCTGGAGATCAATAGACACCAATTATCACAAAGGATTCTTAACGATCAAACTAACATAATAATATCGCCACTTGTCAAGCCGTTGCACAAAGGGGTGGTCTAATTTGCTTCCTGAAGGACCACTTCCGTCCCACACACATAATCTTATTGTCATAGACACCTATTGTTTCATTTGGAATTTTGAAAGATTAGTGTCATTGTGTTTAAATAACAAGCTAGGCCATTGGAAAAGGAGAGAGGAGATGTTGCGTACCTTTTCTGCACAGCTATATATAGATAAGCAAATGTTAGTTTAAGCATAGTTCTGACGATGGCGTGAGCTGAAATAGCTATCAACTATATTTGTCAAAAATAATTTTGTAGAACTAAAATACATTGCTATTTTTTCACCGTGTTAAAACTTAGTGCTTTTAAATCCAGAGGGCGCCCATACAGCCGATCAATATTTTTTTAAAAATAATTTCAATAAATATTCAAATGAGAATTAAAAATCGTAAGAAAGATCATTTGGCAATACATAAATTATGGAGCACAATATCAAAAAAAAAGAGTGCTTGGATTAAATATTTTGTGCTCAAAAAGTGACAAACTTCGATGAATTCTTGGATAACTTCGCTACGAAAAATCTAAAGCAATATTCTATATTCATTAAATCTTTTAATCATAAATTTTTTATCTAAGAATGAATCTTGTAAAATATGTATCTAAACATCAATGTTATATTTTAAATAATAAAAACACATTTTTAGTACTTATTTTCACAATATATCTTTTGATCAAGACCGGTTTCGCTCATCGAAAGCATTATCATCAGTTGATAATGCTCGCGATGAGCGAAACCGGCCCTGATCAAACGATATATTGTGGAAATAAGTACTTACTAAAAATGTGTTTTTATTATTTAAAATATCATGGCTTTCCATCAAGAAGTGACAGTTTACACCTTAAATGTGATCAATATTATAGTAAATGTACATTTATTGTGACTTTGTGTTTCAAGAACACTTCTATTAGTTTTTCTACACTTGTCCGCATTCGGGTATCCAGTCAACTCAATTCGGCTCTAATTATGTATTGACATAAAATTGAGTTGTTCTTGAGTGTGTGAGTGCAGTTTGAGTATCTATAGCAGACGTCACTTTTTTTAAAATTGTTAGCCCTTAAAAATATCCATAATAAGCTATGGTTTGCTTTGGAATTTACACCAGAGCATTAATAAAACAACAGCTGTTAATATACTATAGGTCTGAATCGAAGTTAGAGATTTTTTTCCCACATTTCCGGTCAAGGAATCAAGATTATGACGTCTCCAGTATTTTGATATAGATACTTTGTAGATGGCAGTAGAAATAAATTCTGATGTAGTTGTGGAATGTTTAGTCCACAGTTTATCGGCACGCAAAAAAATAATTTGGTGTATAAACTAGATCAATACGTTCTTCATAAATTACTGGAGCTTAACTGACGATTGTTAATGGGTATTAACATCTCTCTCTTCAGGCGATTGGAAATTGATTATTTTCTTTTGCTAGGCCCACCTGTTTAGTGCAAAAAATGTTCCCAATATAATTATATTGATTGCCTACACAACGGAGTCCACTTGTCATTGGGTAGAAGTGCACGTATGGCCAATCCGCCACTGCTTCAAGGATAAAACGACAAACGTTACTAAATACTATCGATTCCCTTCTATGTACAAGGAAGTGAGAACGAAAAAAACGACAGGCAAATATCCGTTGGTGAACAAATCCGTTGTCTTCTTCGTCGAGCGATTTTCATGGTTCACTATCACTTCCTGTTGCTTGTTCTCAGGCAAATTGTAGGGCAAACGTTTTTGGTAGAAAAGGTGTGGCCAAACGATTTTACTGGAAGTTTTTTAAAGTATCAATTATTAAGTAGCATTTTATATGCATACTATCTTTATAGTTGGCAACAATAGGTGCAGGTAGCATACTACAGATCGTCGACACATATTCGAAATGTACATTGTATAGTCATTATCCTATGGTAGTTTCAAAAGGTCTGTTCATAAATGATGTTATAACTCAATGGTGATTAAAAATGTAACGTCAAAAAATATTTTTTAAGCATACACATATACATTTAATCGACGACAATTTCGGTTGTCACGAAGTGTGACATGAGAAAATAAATCTTTTCATTTACTATTGTATTAACCCTTTACTACCGTACTTCATTTTCATATTACAAACCTTATTATCTTTTTGCCACGAGCATGTTCCCCTGCGGTTTTGCACTTTGCATTGAAGTAAAACGTCTTTTTCAGGGCTCACTTCTGCGGGGGATGGTGTCTCCAAGAATTTCTGTACACTATCTGAAAGAAGATAAAAAAAAATTGAAAGCAATCAAATGAATTTCACTATGATACGCAATACAAATACAATTTTAACACATTGTTCAAGTATCAAAAGATGTTTCAACACCGACTATTTAAAAAAATAATTCATTATTATTCGTGTTAACCAAACACTCACATAACCATTACGTATTAGACGAAAGATTTGACACTGTTTAGTTTATGTGCTGAGTTTAAGTAACAGTGAGATAAATCACTTTTAAGGAAGTACTTGCCACTACTTCGGGGAAAGGCATTATATGTTAAATAATAAACACATTTCTTAAGATCTATTTCTAAAATATATTTATGATCAGGGCCGGTTTCGTTCATTGTGAGTATTGCGTTACAATTAATTGTTAATCAGTTCACAATTAATGCTCCTGATGAGTGAAACCGATTCTGATCATAAATATGTTGTGTGTAGAAAAAGTATTTTTTTTTAAATTGTGCCATTTGATTTGTGCAAGCTTAACCTATATTATAAAACACTGATATATTGAAAAAAGAAATAAGCCCCATTTAAACGAAAAATCTTAATGTTAACGTTTACTAATATTTTCCTGAAAATTCAAATCATTTGTAGGATAAATGGAATAACTAGATATAAACAATAATATTATAAAATCTTACTAAGGAACTAAATAAAATTGCAGTTCAGAAGTATGAAACAGACTATTTAGTTCAAATATATGAAAATTTGTATTTTTAAATCATCTCACTATTGCTTTTAGGAATTGTTTATAGGCAGTACGTTTATCAAGGAAACTCATAAACATTTGAATTTTATGAGATTGCGGTTTGTATTGAAAAAATAATATTATACTTTCTATGAATACGAACTATATAGTTAAAACAAAGGTTTTTAAGCCGTTTTGTTTGTCCACTGAGATTTAGTTAAACGATTATGGTGTCAATTCCACTCTTTGAAACTTTCTTTCGAATTTCATTTTTTTTGTGTTGGATTCATAACGATGCTTTCAAAGTTTTTACAGATAAATACAGTGGAGTGAGCGGTTAATGAATATAATATGTTCCAAGACTGTGTTCGTTATCCGAATTGTTCGTTAATCGATCATTGGTTTACCATGGATTTTTGTGGGAATCTAGAAAGATCGTTTTAGTTCGTCTTGCGAATGTTTGTTTGTTTGTTGTCCGAACACGAAAATGTTTTGTGATAGTTTTTTTGCTCACAGTCCGAACTGTTCATAAACCGATCAACCACTATAAAATAATTTATTTTTAATTACTTATTATTGTGATTTATTAAAAAAATATAGGTTCATTAGAAAGAGAGGTGAATAAACCACATCGTTTATGATGAACACACAATTGTAGTTGTTCTATTTTTTCATGTGGATCTGATAAAAACGATTTCATCATTGTTCTTTATTCGAAAAGGAAAAATGAGTGTTAAAACAGTGGCGGGATATCCTATAACCATAAGAGGCGCCCACTCGGGTCCATAATTATATGGGGAATTAAAACAGCTAATATTATACAACCCGCATATTTTTAATCATGTATATAATGTTTTGCATGACATTTGGTGATTAAAATTATATTTTAAATACATAGAATAAAAATCTAGCATCTTTTTTTTTCGTGTGGCAACATTGGATCTGTGCAATGAAATATTTCCGATAGCCAAATCAGCCTATGCGATAACTATATGTGCTGACTCAAATATACTAGAAGAGAAAAAAATATAAATTAAAAATTGCGTACAACAAAACAAAATTCGTTATTATGTTAAGATATATATCATAGATTAACTGGAAGCCATTTTACTGTCGGCTTAGCAAGTGTGGCATAAAAAATATTTCGAAAATTATTATGCCAAAAAATTGTAAGTAGCAGAAGTAGTAATGTTTAAAATTTCGATGTATAGAGACCTCTGGCAAATAAAAGACAATCATACGATTTGAAATATATCATCAACTTATTGTCTTTGGTTTTGCTATATATTCTGGTTTGGTGTTTATGTCACTCATATTAGCCCTATAGTATATAATTTGTGATTAGCCCGTTGTCCCTTTTACGTGTTACGTCATATATGACGCATTGTCTATAATTTTATGCACTATCCTTTTGTTACAAAATATATTGAATGAAATAGAAATGTTATGTTTGATTAAAGCACGCAACTGTTCTTTATTAATATATTCGAAAAGAGAAAGGGAGTTGCCATGTCTCTTTCAAAAAAGCGCAAATTAATATATAACAGACAACTATTTGAATTGTTTATTTTATTAATTAACCGGCAATTGTTGGCTATTGCACTCTCATGAGATACTATAGCATGAAGTCACGACTTTAAAAGGAATACCAATCATATAATTTGATGATAAATGATAAAAGGGTTACTGGACTTAGAGTATGTCACGTCACAAAAACAATACACAATCGATCGTCTTTTTGCTTGGGGTAAAAAAGGTGCCCATACAAAATTGGAAGATACATACCATTTAATGAAAATTTTATTGAAATACGTAAATCTTGTACTCAAAAACAAATAGATTTTATTTATTATTTTTTTCATGCAAATAACCTTATAAGTATAACAAGAGACATGCATAAATATGTAATAAGTTTAAATATTTAGTTATCGATTTAAATCAAATTTAAAATATACGCAGCGCATGTTTAGCAATTCTATAATTTACAGGTTTTTTTTTTATATCGGTATTGTTAATTTATTTTTTATTTTACGTTAAAATAAATATACCAGATTCAGTGCAACACGTTTTGTTAAAGTTTTTTGACCCATGCTAACACCAAATAAACCAGTGTAAAATAAAATAATAGAAAATCGCTAGTTCTTTTTGAGTTGTGTTGTTTTTAACTGTATAAATCAAGGCATGTTAATTAATGATTATAAAAAACTGAGAAAAATCATGTCAGTCGGTCAAAAAATTGGGCGAAGTTTAATTGACCTAGGCCCTTGGATGGTGGGAATTTCACACATATAACGCGGATTCTTTTGTTTTATGTGAATATCTGAAAGCGTTCACTTATTTTCAAGTGTTCTATTACCTACTACATTTTACCTTTGAAAGCATTTTCGCTTTCGAATATGGAATTTTATACGAGCATCCTAAAAGATTGAAGCGAATTGAAAAATTCGAATAAGACAATCGCTTACTTTTCAATCACTTTTAGACAGGCATACTCAACCTTTGTCCCGCGAGTCATATGCGGTCCACCAAGCTTTGCTGTACTTGACTATTATACACCTGCTATAAGGGTGTATTAACATTAAAAATTCATTTTTTGATAATTATTTGGATATATTAATATTTTGTGTTGTATTTTTAAAGTTATTGTTTATAATACGCGTAACGCAGTAAACACATGAAGCAATGTTGTAAATGATTATTAATTTAAGGAACGAACGGGTGGGAACGAAAGTTAATCCTAATAATTCTATGACATTCATATAAAAATCCATAGATTGACCCAAAAATCAATAGAAATATGTTTGTTTGAAAACTCCAACTTTTGAGCACTGTAGGCAAATATTTTATTGTTGAATGGACTGCGAAATCGAGTAGATGCAGGGCTAGATCTTGAGGTTTGCAAATAAGGCATTTACACGAGGCGGCAGATTTGCAGGGCGTCAAAAATGGGTACAAAGAAAAAAAAAATGTTTTGAGGTATGAATATGCCATACTTATACTGTCGATACTTTGCAGGTACTTGTAATAATTGTATGGCTTTTCGATTAAATTTACATATTACAGCAGGCTATTTAAAATCAATCAACAATCGACGATAATTCGTGATGCACATCTTAATTTTTATATCACTATATATAGCCGAAAAAACCCTTTTAAAAGCTGGCTCAGTTCCTGAAGAGATAATATAGATATTTTTTAACGTCGTATGACAACAAAATAAATCCATTCGGTATATATAACTATTTTGTTCAAAAACTGTGTAAATAAAATTTGTGTAAAAAAAGAAACATCAGGTACAAATCAGGTACTTACTTGCGTAGGTTATAGATGCCGCCAGCGTCCATAGAAGAAGGGTGATGTTGTAAACAGACTTTTGTAAAACCAACATCGTCGTTAGATTTTGGGAGTTTTCTTCTCATATCCGATACAAAATGGCTGTCTGTCAAAAAACGACTGTTCAATTTCACTCACTTCATACACTATATTGAAACAGTGTCAAGTATTTTTCATTGATAATAATTTATTTGTGTAAAAATAACTGCACAGCTTGATACTTTTTATGACTTACAAAATTAATTATATGAATAAAATTAAATTTACTGCAATGATAAGACATATTTGACACACTATAAAAGCGATCAATAAACGTAAGTTACAATAAATAAATTTTGTAATAGCTTTATGATACAATAACTGCATATAACTTAATAGTAAACTCATCCATATTAATAGATTGCGTTAAAAGTATTTATAGGTTAGATTGATTTTCTTTTGTGAGGTTAGGTTACAATTTTACCAATATTGAACACACTATAAAAGCGATCATTAAACGTAATCTAAATAAATTTTTATAATAGTTTTATGACATAATAAACAATATATTACTCAAAGGTAAACTCAGCCATATCAATAGGTTACATTACAAATACTTTTGTGAGGCTATGTTATAATTTTAATACAAAATCCTAATTTTTTTAAATATACAAATATCAGGACTAGTTTCGCGCATCACGAGTATGATCAACTGAACGGACATTTTGTTTTAATTATTTAAATATAAAGAATTGATATTTAACATAAAAAACAGTGAAATTAAGTATCGAGAACTTTTTAAAAATGTGTTTGTAAAAAATAACATTTTTTAAAGCTTTAATACATTTTGCGGTTTGTTTCGCGGTTCCTTGACAGTGAGTTTTCTTAACTGTTTAACCCGTTCACTGCTAAGCCACATGAAAGATATTACAATAACAAAGAAAAAATAAGGTTATATTTCTATACAACAATTTACTCAACATTTGAGGCGTTATCAGTCAGTGAGTTAAAGCCACCTTCTGTCTGAAAATGGCTGGATTTCATACTACAAAATAGTCTATTGTATGCATTGTATTTCTGTAGAATAAGTTATGGGACAAAACAGATTTACAATCCCGTTAATGTATACAATACACAAAGCTGACACTGGGATACACTTTGTACTGTTAGACACACACATCATTAAACAGAACAACAGTTTTTTATTATACTGTTTTATTCGTGCGAAATAATAAAATCGTACTATTTTCATTGACTTTTAACAACTTCTTTGTATTAATTAATTGTAGATTTTCAATGAGAAAAATAATTTGATTGTGTGTATATTTCATCGTATCTTTGAAGTCAGTGTGATTATGTTTATATTGTGATAAACAATCGCCTTGTTTAGATTACTTTGTTAAAAGCATATCAGTTGATAATTTACTGAAAAGGAAATTAGTTTGAAAGTCTGCCATGCTAATGTTCATTTTTAAACCTTCAAATTGGATTAAATCTTTTTTGAAATAATAAAAACACATTTTTAGTACTATTTCTACTATGAATTTAATGATCATGATTGTGGAAACAGTACTAAAAATGTGTGTTAATTATTTAAAATATCATGCTTTTCCATCAAGAAGTGACAGTTAACATCTTAAAACTGGATCAAATCCGCCAATAAAACACATATAGTTAAAGTGAATATATGAAAGTTGTGCTAAGAATTAACCCTGTTCCTTAAATCATAAAACACAATGGTTAGTCAAATTTGAATTGTTAAAACTTTGTACAATTCCACATGTTTTGTCACTAACGACTCGGGTTTCGCCTTTCGTCACCTTCAGGCATTCTATCACACAGGTGCAGCAGAACTGACGATAGAACACCTGAAAATACCAAAAGGTGAGACCCGGGTCCACCAACATTGGAATAAAATAATCAAAATTTATATTATAATTTTTTTATACAAAAAATTTAATTTTGCAACACCGAATGCTGGTGTAGCAATATTTAAGTATATTAAAACAGACAGTAACAAAAAAAATTTAACTCAAAAATCCATAAAATTAGATTGCTTATTAAAATAATATCACATTGCGGACTTCCAAAAATTTTTCGCGGACCCCCCGTTGAGAAACTATGTTGTAGCGTACGTTACCTAAATTTTCGGCATCACAAATAATAACAGTTTTTCAACCCTTATACACTCGCCTCATGAAATTTCTTTGATGTATCAATTAATGGTATACAAATACTCACTGAAATTATCCTTAAAAAGCCTTCATAAAAAAACATTGATCGATAAAAATTAACTTAACTCTTAACACACTATTTTTAGTTAACCACGTGTAGTGAAAAGACATACAACAAATTTAAATTCACCCTTAAATTCACATTTTTTTTAATTCGTCTATTTTATTAATAATCACGTACCATACCTTATGGTATCACTCGTAGCACATCTCGTAGCACTGGTATATGTACCAACATAAAACCGACGCACTAATAATTTATATTAAATTTATATGAAAGTTTAATAATTTTGAAAGTCGTTTTCGACTAGAAGTAATTGGAAACACTTGCATATAATTAATGATATATTAAACTTTTGACGGACTTTTTAAAAATGTTGAACAGCAATCTGTTGCTGCAGTTTTGATAATTTGACTGTTAACTTGTTGCATGCACGTTGGATTATTTCGACGAGGGGCTACAATCGAAACCCGCGATCAAAATAAAAATGGAAGATTGCAACCAAGGGTGACGTTTCAAATAAAAATGTTCTTGTTCAGTAGTACATAGCGACTGGTTAGTATATTGGGAGAAACATGAGTGTGGTGTTTAACTGTTAGTCAATTTTGTGAGGTATGGTTGATTGTCAGTGGTGTGCGGAATTTATTATATATCACGAAAGGTTTTTTTTCAATTTGTTTTGCGATAATATTTTTTAAACATTTTTAGATGTCTGTCCCTTCTTGGAAAAAAGTGATTTATTCAAATCAAGGCCGGTTTCGCTCATGGCGAGTATTATCAACTGATGAATTCAAATCGGTTGATATTGTTAATAATTTAAGAGTTCTGAAAAAGTAATAAAACTGTAAGCCGTAATCAATTATTATTCAGATTTTTTAAATGTATAACTAGTGGCTTAAAATTAAACAATCGATTACTATTATGACTTTCGCCCCCCAAACACAAATAATGAATATTTAATAATCTCAATTATTTTTTTAGTTTGTCTAAGGCCCTTCCCATTAAATTTAACAGTACACCCGGTCCTTTCTTTACGCGAATTCGATTATACGCTATTTTTTGGACGGCAGTTTTTCATACGTTTCTGGGACTTTTTCACGCAATATTTCAATTTTTGGAACCAAATTGTCAAATTATATGAAAGTTGTGATTTTTTTACGCGCCGTTTTATGGAACCATTGATCGCGTAAAAAAAGGACTGGGTGTATATAGTTTCTCTCCATCAAATACAGATTTGAGTTAAAAATCAGGATCATTGTTGGCCATAGTATTTAATAATGTTGGGAAACTTTTTGTCTGCAGATAATAGTTCGAAGAAAAGCGAAACACGTGTCACATTTAGTAACACAATAAGCGGAAAAACAAAGTTATCAATTTTAATTTTATATTAAATACATAGATTCTATCGAGATACCATAATTTTTAATATTTATATGTTAATGAATCCATAACGGTGTTTTTCTACGTTGAAAGTTGATAAATGTTTTATGAAAAATATTTTTTATTACATTGAATATTATTGAATTATTACCAAAAACTTGTTTTAGATTAGATTAGATTATGGATAATTATCAGTTCAAATGCTTTATTAAAAGCATACACACTACATATGAAGAATAGACGTTGCTTAACAAAATATTTATATACTCCAGTACCTCTAATATATTTTAATGCACGACACTGTCTAAAGTTGTTCTGTTCTGTGAGCAATGCTCTCCCCACCGGAACTACAGTTGACGGCGCGAGACCAAACTCCACCTTTGTGTACTAGACTCTATAATGTAAAAAAACGTGGCGCGCGAATTATAATATAATGATGTTTTTTTTAAATACCCCCTCCTCATATGGACTTAATGCTTCGACACCACTGCCTGTTCCGGTAAACTAAAATTCCCTTATTGTTTAAATTCAAGTCAGCTTACTGTTAATCTGCTGTCTATTCACTGAAATATGCTTAATCATTAAGATTTATTTCGTATAACTATGTGTCATAGCGTTTTTTGAAATGGAAAATGAACGGTTTTTTTCAATTCTTTAGGTTACTCAAAAATAAACCTATACAATCCGTTCCAGGTTTTATTTTGCAGTTGAAAAACAGTTTTGATTGAATTTGGTTGCATACAGTAAATTATGCACAAAGCAAAAAGGACACAATAGATTCTCAAAGAAACGTCAACACTGTATCTATCATTTCATTAGAATATATATTAATACATTAGGAGTGCAAGGTCCTTAATAAGTCTGACTTGTGTCAGCGACCTCTTGTTAAATTAAGTAAACACAATATCTTCAGATAAAATCAGTACATACATTTTCTGAAGTTGGTTTTAATGTACTATGAAACATAATATTACTACCTTTTGAATTGTATAATAAATACATTTATTTCATGAGTACAAAAAAAAGGATTGATTATATTGTCTATAGTCTCTCAATAAGTCGATGTTTGATATACATGCATACAATATATTGCTTCAAGATGTTATTAAATGTTCAACGCAACATTTTTGCGAACCATACGCATCGTTTCGTAATATAGATATAGTTAACCTCAATTATTTTTATTATTATTGCATATAATTGTACAAATCCATATCTTCCAAGAAATACCGCGGATAGGTTTGGTATAAATCGAGCCTTTGTTAACATATTAGTAACATACTGCTGATTGTAATACAAGTAGCCAATATTTCACGCTTTCATATCCGTTACTCTTGTATCGGAAATGATGAAATATAGAAATAAAAAATTTGTTAATGCCGGTTATAAAATCTCTATTCATACAAAGCAAACAGTCCTGAATTTTAGGAAGCGTGAATGACGACCAGTGATCACGTTTACTCCAGGAATAAAATAAACGGATGGAAATAGCCACTAAATTGAGATGAGATGAAAAAACAAAGTGCAGTTATGAACGAATTTATATCACGTAAGGGTGGGCGGAATCCTACAAAACGTCATTCTTTTCTATTCCATTGGGAAGGTTGTGACATTTTTTTTACGGAGAAAGAGGTACAGGACTTAGGATGTTAAAAGGCAGCCATTGCGGTCTGAAAAAGAATATCAATTTTAGTGTCAGAAAAGAAGAATACACAAAGTATTTTGTTAAATTCCAGTGTTAAAATTAAAAAAAAATCATGTGACTAGTTTTTTAATGTTTAAATGTGATGCAATTAACGCTAGTGATATCGCTAGAATTATTCGGTTAAAGTTTGAGAAGCTTTTTAATCATAATAATTTCACCTACTCGCATTCATATTATTACGTTTCGTCACATAGGTAGTTGAACTGTTTTGCTTATTTTTTTTTATTGAAGTTCCATGGACTATTTTAATATCGTCCATTGTATTATATATTATATTAAGTCAGGGACGTAGCTAACCTAATAATAAAACTATATCGTGTAATATTATGCTAATTATCTTTTTGACAACGTATGTTGTGAGAGAAATTTAAATAATTATACTGTGATTAGTCAGAGGCCTGTATCTAAGGTCAGCCGAATATAACAGCTTGAATATACCACAGTTTTTTCCTTTTACATAGTGGTCCTGTAGCTGAGTGGTTAATGCTCCTGGGAGTTTGTTCAAATTAAAAGCTGTCAAGCCCAGGGCTGTAGAGTCATCAAAAAAAGCACGACTCCGAGTAAAAAAGCTTAATTTTGTCAGGTGTTTTTACTTACCTTATGTATGTGTATTTAATTACAGATCAACGGGTTAATCCGGCAAATAGCCAAATTTTTCATATTATACATGTTATAGGCAATAGCCAGGCCCAATGAAGCGAAAGCAACCTATCCGAGGGAAACACGTTCCAGGAAGACAGTTGAAATTGGCTGCCGAAGGATAAATTTTCATCCGTAATTTAGTCATTTAATTAATTGTCCATTGAGTCTTCACGTTAACTCCCCGTTTATAAATCGATGACTTTTCACTTTTCGCTATGGTGACAGACTGCCGAGTCCGAAATGATCTTTACGTTTTTGAAAACCATGCATATGAATAAAGACTTAATTATTGAATGGTCAACTCAAGGATGATTTCGGGTGGCATTTCTCCCGGCGAGTTTATTTGTCAGATTTCACTGTCGTCAATATTTGATGTTGGAGACATCTTTACACTCAGTTACATAAGAATGTGAAGACTTTTTTTATTTTCCTAATATTAGTATAAGGATGTAAGTTTTTGTCCATATTTGCATTAATGTTCATGCAAAGTTTCGAATAATCTATGTAAGGCATAATCTATGTAAGTGTAAACTTTTTTGGTTTGAATTTATTCTTAAAAATAACATTGCTTCTATCAAACCTGCATTTGTAGAAGCACTTAATCAGTTTTAAGTATTTTAAGAACGGAAAATAACCACTCTACGGATACTTGAGAAAAATGCATTTTTTTAAAGTAGTCGGGATCGCTCGTTTTTCACGACTCCGAATCCGACTTCACAGCTCTGGCTTTATGTTTAACCAATCTACGGACTCGTGTTGAAAGACATTAATGTATGTGATCAGGGACAAGGTGAACTATTGATAGAATGTGTCTACACCAGTGGTTCTCACGTGAAATTTCACTGTGGCCGCACTACAAACATCAGCTATCATATGGAAATGTCTCGTGGCCGCACCAAATGTGATAAAAATAGTTTCGATATTTATTTTTCATATAGTGCATTACACTGAATGATCTTTCACAATACACAGTTGTAGGTAAAATCGACAAAATTAGTAAAGCAATTGTTATTAATTCTTTATATTGACTTGATTCATGGTCAACGTATAACTTCGACCAAAATATTTGAACAGTTTTATTATTAAAACGGTCGCTACTTAAACTCGACTGAATGCTGGATAGGTTAAGTTTATTCAATCAATTTTATAATAAAAATAATTTCACAGATTCATTTGTAAAAGTACATTTTTTATTAAATATCAATATTTACTATAAAACTGTTGGTGGCCGCACATGAGAACCACTGGTCTATACAGTGCGTGGGTCTTGGCCGCACTAAAAAAAGATTTGAAAGTTATTTATAGTTTAAATAATCTTTATCGGGTTCGACATATAAATCGGTGATGGTATTCTATCACAATATTGACTTTAGTACTGTATTTATCATGGAACCGTTATCTATGGTAGACGAGTCAATGTGTCTTTTGGGAGCTTGGAGTCTTTAGGGATATGACTTTTAAGTTAAACGCGTTGACATGAAGTTAAAAAAACCTTCACTCTGTAGTTTATGATCAGCAATACAAAAAGAAAATTCTGCACTTATTTATAAATAATTTCATTTACATAAGATAACGAAATTATTTGTACATAAATCTACGCCAGAAAACTTTAATTCAAGGTTTTATTTTATATAGATTTCCGTTAATCACTGCCATTTTATATGTTTATAATCTTAGGCATTACAAGAACTCGCAACTCATGGATTAAATGATCTTATTATTTGTATTTATCCAAGCGTATTTTGTCTCTTGACAATAGTAATTATGCTTTATGATTTCAAACAATTATAAGAAAAAGTTTTTTTGACATAACTACCTTCTAACGATTTGGTAATTATGTACAGTTGAATATTTTTTGCTACGCCTATGCACAAAATAGCTAATGTCTTTTTGACTTATTAGAAGATCGACAAGCCCTATGATCGGAGATCGTCAACTAGTTTCTTTCAATCGTGTTTATTTGTTACAGCGAAAATATATTTCAATTATTAGTTTAACGCTTTTCTTATTTAAAAATAAAAAAAACTTCTATTGTAAACATTGTAAATTAGCAAGTAAATCAGAATCAAGACAGAATCTACTTTCATATATAAAAACAGTATTCGTCTCAACTCTTTTCCAAGCGGTGAATGTTTACATGCGAAGTAATACAATTGTATATTGTTAACCCTCTCACTGCCAAAGTCTTAAATGTTGAGACTGCTGATTTCAATGTGTTTCAATGAGCACTAAGCAAGACAAAAATTTCGTTAAAGTCATGTTGCTAATTTTTGTATTGATACATTTCTTGATTATCTTTATAAATTTAATTAACACTATTCCTACTGAATTACTTTTATTAAAATTCTGTGTTGGAATATTTTTAATGTTTTATGCTTTAACCTATGCCATAAAGAAACTATACGATGTCAAAAAAATTAACAGGAGCTGTTAAGAAATAACATATGATAAACTTAGAGTTGATATTTTGTCCATTAGGTATTTTGTAAAGTATTTTGCGTCATATTACCAAATTTGTTGTAAATAATAATCGGGATTTAATAGAAATACTTTGTTAAAAAATTGAAAGTCAACAAATTGGTCGATAAAACAACGTTGATTATTTTTTTATTATCAAAAACGCGTCAAAATATTGCTTTCGGAAAAAAAGTTAGATTTGCTGTTGAAAAAATCATTTGATTCGCTCGTGATTAATATATAGTATGTATAATATTAGATAATGAATTTTGCTATTTTTTGCTTGGTCAAACAAAATATTTTGAGATACAAACAGTAAAAGATTTCAATTTACATGCTGGGAAATTGTGGATATACAGAAAAAATTTCAATGTCTTACAGATTGAATAATTAAAGATGTGGTGTATTTTTAGCTTAAAGTAAATAAATTATTCTGCGGTCCTTTGAAAATAATATTTATAGTAGATGACTGTTTAATTTATGAATGAATGAAAAAGAATATGAGTTTAGTGTGATTTCAATTCCAGAGCTCTGAAAGGGATTTGATACTTTTAATGGTACCTATTCTCACAACTATTTACGTAATTAAAAAATAGCTTTAATTTATTAATATTATCAAGTTCATGTTGAATACAACAAAACATTTCAAGATAAGAGACAATAGACAATACTGAAAAAGGATTTATTGTCATTTAACTCTGTAATACAAAAATAATATTTTTTTTTTTTTTTTATCTAAAACCTTGCTAAATAATCGTCTAAATAAACCGATTGTGAAGGTTTATCAACTCAACACCAAAATGCTAATCATATCATAATTAATGTATAATAAAAATACAACCATAGTTATTGTTGTAAATTTAGTTTGTAGAGATCGCTATAATAAATTTACTTAAATTTTTATTATATATACAATATTACCTACATTCAAGTATTCCCATGATGAAATAATTATATTCCTATACATATATGGGTCTCTGAATTTAGTCTACCAACACTACGGATAATTTCGCAATATTTATGTCAAATTGTGAAACGTCAGGGCTTCAACTGGACTCGTCTGCCCCTGGTCATACGTTATATTCGGCCTTACTGATAGCAGGCCGCAGTATATATTTAGTTAGATAAAAACGTTGCTATATATTTTTTTATAATATATTCTAAATTTTAAATTGAATTAGGAGTACTAGTTGTTTGATTGAATACATTCGAGTGTTTTTATAACCTAAAAATGGATTCAAAGTCACGTATTTGTAAGATCTACGAGGTGGATAATTTTAGTAAATTGGTTGAAGGCATCCAGGTTGCCGCATGCATGATATCAGATGCTCCACCGATTGGTAAGTTCCTAATTGAGGTATTTTTATTTAGTTGTATAACTTATAAAGTTTGAGAATAAATACAAACTAATCTAGTCATGAAAAATTAAGATTTACAGTTTCCAGATTTTATAAATTTTTTTGAATGGTATAATACGATGCACATATCTGTGAATTCTCCAAATATATTTTTAAACATATTTATTGATTATTTCTCAACATCTAAAAGCTTATTAAAAATATAATTTAACGTCTGAAAATATGTTTATGTTAAGCTTTAATTTTGAGCATAATTACTTGCTTTCCCACCTGCATCAATCAAGACAGGTAGTTCTGTGCAACTATCTAAAATTTGTTTTCATGCACTAAATGTGCAGAAAATTATTTCCTATATTATCTGAATGTAAACCTGTTAAAAGATGTTTTGAAGGGCTGAAGTTTGCTTTATTAGTCAGCAGGCTTGCATGGCCGATCAGTCACTGTGCCAGTCAATCTAATTCATGTTTGGCTCTTTTGTAATGACAATTATGCAATAAGAGTTTTATTCTAATGCTAATCAGCCCTTAAAAATGCTCAATGAAGCCTGCAGGTGATTAATTGGAGTTGATACCTTAGGGTATTATCATTAGTGATTGAATATTACTTAAGTATGAAGGTCTTTTGCATTTAAAATCTATTTTTATAAAGAAATATCACCTTGTTAATCCTACTATTGCACTTCAACATATGTTTGTGAAACATTGATATTGATAAATTTATTCCTGACAGTGGGAGTAATCATTTTGTGTTTCATTAATGAAGATGTTCATTATATTAAAACGAAGCATCTAATTTACTTGGCTTGTTAGTTCGTTTGACGTTACAAAACTCTCCAAGCTCAATGTTTTTATAAACAAACACGAAGATTGAAAATAATACAGCTTTTATCAGATTCAAAATACTTTTTCATTTCTAATGTGTGAACATTGAATTTAACTACTGGTTTTCTCAATGAAAGCATACTTTTCAATTTAAACACTTATGTTTCCAGTTGATGAAGCCAGTGTAGTTCGACGAGCAGGAGATTTAACAGGTGAAAGCAACCCTGGATTGGGTAATACATGCTCTAGTTGTGGAGCTGGACCATTTCAGACTAGAACTCAGCAAACTGCTCATTACAAGCATCATTGGCATGCTCACAACTTGCGCCGGAGATTATTGGGGCGTCCTCCAATTACTCTGCACGAATTCAACTCTAAAGATGGTGAGTAACATTGTTTCCAAATATTTTCCTGTATTTTTTTATTGCATGTTTCACAATTGATAGGAATCACATCACAGCGGTACTTTGAAATTCACATTTTATGCCTAGATCTTTTTTTGTTTTCTTTCTGACGTCTATTATACAAAAGAAATATAGTGGAAACTATATAAATGTTTCTGTAGGTATTTGTTTTTCATAACATAATTATTAATCCTCTAATGAATCATCTTGTAAATTCTGTGCGAGAAACGAACAGGGTATTAAGTCTAAAATGCATAATTTTCAGGAGAGCTTAGGCAAGATTAGATTGCATGAACTTTGATGAAAAATGTGATATTTAAATATGAAATTTACTATTTCAGTAGCATTGATTTATATTTTCCTGTCTTTGAAATACGCTGTTTAGTTATTTTAGCATTTTCAACCCATTTCCAAACTTCAATGACTTCAACATCTTTTTCTTTCGTATGCAGATTCAATCTCACCATTTTATACATATGATTTGTAAATTTGTTGTAAATGTTGAAATAATATAGTTATTAACAAAACTGCAAAAAAGTATTAAACAAAATTTCTCTTGTTAGATGATTTTCTATAAATTATCATTATTTACCCATTGAGCCTGGCTAGCATTAAATTAAAGGGTCTTTGAAATATTACAATATATTTTATGAGTGGTTTTTTTGTATTTATTGTACCAATAGATGGTTATTGAAAACATAAAAGCAGTTTCTTGATTAAATTATTACAGATGATGCATCAAGTATATCAGACAGTGATTCAGATTCTGATGATGCTCCAATCAGAGGTTCTGGAGAAGTTTCTGAGCTGTTCTTGGCTGCCACCCGACATTGCAGGGCTTATTTTACCAATAAAGCTGGCCAAGTACTGTCAGTATATCGCTGTTTGCTTCATCATAAAAAGGTTGATTTTAGTTTTATGTTGATCCATTCATTTAAATATTACTTTTTCATTTGTTAATTGCATGTAATATAAATATCTTATTTAAATTTTATGATATAGACTGAAGGCACTTTATGAAATTACAGTGTCAAATTTGAATTGTTGAAGCTTTGTACGATTCCACACATTTTATCGCATGAAATTCAAATTTCATATTTAGATGTTAAAATTGCGATAAAAATTACAGGAATGGATTGGAGGGGACGGCCGTGGTGAGAAATGGGTGGAAGCTTGCCACAAATTGAAAGATCCGGGAGGTTGGGCACTCTTCATGTGCGCAGGTGGCCATTTTGCGGCAGCCATTTTTAGAGGAGATGCTGGTGTCGCTATAAGGTATATTTTGATTTTTATATGTATGAATGACTACTTTTTTTTACTGATTTTTAGTAGTAAGTGCCTACAAGAGTAAACATTGTGCCCAATTTTTGAAAAAGAAAACAGAATAAATGTTATTAACACATCGAATCCCAGAAACGTGTTTTGACGTGATAGACCAGCCCTTCGAAAAAAAAAAAAACAAATTAGATACATTAAATAAAGTATTAGACAAGGAATTTTGATGTTTTCTTACCGTCAAAACTCAAACCATTTCAAAACAGACATTCAATTAGTCTTATCATCCATGAAAGTATTGGTTTACACGATCTAAAAACACAATCATTTCGCATGCGATACACTATACTAACATTCCCCCTCCTGGAGACGAAATTAAAGTAGCACCGAGTCCATTCTGATGAAAATTTTTGCAAGATTCATAAAACAGATATTTTTGGGGATATAAAAAAAATAGATTAAGAGCCCTATAGCAACAGAAAAAAAATAGCTCCTATAGGGCTTGCGAAGTGTGTGCAAACCAAAAAAATAAGTGAGACTCGGTACATGTGTAAATATTAAAGTGTGGCTCTACACATGGGGAAGTGTCGACAATTTTATCAGTCTAGGGCTATTTTTTATAATGTTAAAAATCTCAGAAAGTTTCATTTGATTTTATCCAATATTACCATAGTTATCACACTTTTAGTAAACACATAAGAAAAATGCCATTTGTTCAAAAATGGGCCGGGACTAATAGTGTTAATTGATATAAAGTATCGAGGTAAAATTTATCAGTCATTGTAAAGATAAGGTACTGTGGCTCTTCCATTGGTTTTAGTTATTGTAAAAGATAATGATGCAGATAAACACGTCTTTTTTTTGCCTTAATTGTTGATAGGTTGAATAAATTATTTTTCCTCGTCATACCGGTCGGTTAGCAATAATTGATTAACTATTATCTAAATTTTACATTGTATAAAATCTACCATACTTTGTTGGATTTTATACAAGTGAAAATATATGAAAGAATATTACAAATAATATGAATTGATAAAATTCATTGGAATTAATTAACAGTTATTATTTTTTTGATTCTGAAAGAAGAATAGTAATATTAAAATTTATTTTATTCTCTTTTTGATTTTTTTTTCGTTTTGAAAGGCTAAATATTTTTACATACATAATCTTTCAGTTTATGTCTTGACAAGTATTTATTACCCGGATTCGCCAAGGAAAGGTTCAGACTCATTCTTCGTTCATTACATACCATGTTCATTTTCTACCAAATTACAAACATGTAATCCTTAACTTGTAGCTTAATTTCCACTTTTTATAAATGTACATTTTTCTTCTGTAGATTTCACAGGCAAGTGTACTGTTGGGCTTTATCATGGTTGTATTGAGTAATAAAGCAAATGCTGGAAATATTAATATTTGCGCCTGTATTAGGTTATTTAGACATTGGTGTAGCTAATCTTGAATGTTTCAATATCACATGTTAATATTCACAAGATACAGTCCGTCAATTAACAATAATGTTAAAAAAGCATTGTTTACTTAAATATGGCAAACAGAATGACATGTGCAAATGTCACATCACTACTGTTCGTTGTTTACGAATAATTCTTGTGGTTAACAGACAGACAAATAAATATTCTCTGTTTTTAGTATAGATACTTTTATTGATTGTAATGATTTAAAATATGTAAAAGTTAGTACCACAGATTTTTTTATATACAGTGAAACCTCGATTTTACGTTTTCCAAGGGACCCTGAAAAAATAACGGTAATTGCGGGAAACGGTGAATGCGGGAAAGCTTCAAATAATAATAAACAAGTAAAATCGTAAAAAAACATTTATTTATTAGTTACTTGTACATACTACTGTACATAATTTTTTTTTTTTAAAAGT
Source organism: Himalopsyche japonica (assembly GCA_028555115.1). NCBI lineage: Eukaryota > Metazoa > Arthropoda > Insecta > Trichoptera > Rhyacophilidae > Himalopsyche > Himalopsyche japonica. The sequence goes on from JAHFWJ010000705.1 coordinate 1,607,126, forward strand.
CCTTAATGTTAGTTTGCTTCTTTGTTATTTGGCACTTTAATCGGAACAAAGACTTGTTACTAAACTTGTGACAAAAAGTTTGTATGTACAGGAATCATTATTACCATGAATTTTAAACAACTCTACATTTGCATCGATTACAGTGGTGGATTTCAACCCAAAAAATAGCACATGCGTCCAATGCGTTACGTCTAACATGTACAGCGGATTCCAACGTGTCTAGAAATAACACCTGCACTCGGCTGTGTCAAACTTGCTTGCCGAGATACGGAGAAATATGCAATAAAAACGGCCAATCGGAATAATATTTGTGACGGGACCAAAATATTTAGACGGTTTATCGAAGAAATCGGGGAATCGGGAAACGGTCAATGCGGGATTATTTAACATTGTTGTTATGGGAGTTTGACGGGACTATAAAAAATAAGCGTTCCATCCGGGAAAACGTTTTATGCGAAAACGGTTGATCGGGGTTTCTCTGTATTCTTATTTTGTCATTTCATCAGTTAAAATATAAAAAAACAAAACATTTCTTGTTATAAAAAGTAACTGTGTTCTAATTTTCCCCTCTCGTTTTACAGGCACAAAGCTCTGCATTCGTACGTTACGAGACGTGGCCAGGGAAAAGCTCAGATGACGAGGGATAATCGGGGTAATGCTCCTAGATCGGCGGGTGCTTCCTTGCGGCGCTATAATCAGGAGCAGTTTGCAATGGTACGATTTCATTTAATTTTAGGTGTACCTTTGAGAGACAATTTAAGTAGGAAAATAAGAGCTATCATCTATCTATCATTCAAATTGGCTTTCATGTCTGTATTAAAGATTTGTTGAAAGTTGAAAGAAATTGAGGAGAGAAGCATGCCAAAACTTCTATACTTTTACTGATTTTATGCAGAGCAACAAAGATTGACAAATGTTATTTTAGAGTGACATTAATAATGTTTGTGTAATGAAAAATGCCAACCTAATGGTGATTTTTAAGTTGAGTTTAAATTATTCTAGCATGTTCAAGAAGTTCTAACAAGTTGGAAAGAGGAGTTGTCTGCTTGTACATTGCTTCTGTATCGTGCGGTAGGACCATTAAACAAGGCTGCGGTATTCGGATCTGGTTCTCCACTATCCAAAAATGATGCTCGCTTAAGATCTTTTCCGTTCCCAACTCGTAGACCATCATTCAAAGAAGTTCAGAGAGCTCATTCGATCTTGGCGTCTATGGAGGTTTACGGTAAGATTTGCTCATTTCTAAATTGATAGTGATTTTAGTTTTTTGCAACCAAGCCTTAAACTGGCAATCATTTGAAATTGGAGAGAATAAATAATGCTGTTTTATTGATAAGGTTCTATGATGTGCACAAGAATACTGAAAAGATTATATAACTCATTTTTCTTCTACTAACATGTTGCATTTCCATATTCATATTATTGCAACACTAAAACTAATAATCATGTTATGTTATAAATATTCTTTTGAATTAAATAATACAGAATTACAAATGTTTATGTAAGAAAATTACTTTGTTTCAGATACTGTTGAATCCTTTCAAAGTGCCCTTACTTCAATGAACACCGTGTCATCGAATAACACTGGCAGTAATAATACTGATGGACGCAGGCCTCGAAAAATAAGTCCCACAAAATTGGACAGAGCGAAGTCTCGCGAACTTACTGCCAGACCTTTGCCGTCAGATATACCAACCTGCAAGGAAGATGAAACCCCTTGCTATCAGGATGCAACCAGTCCGCCGAATTGGACCAAAACCCTGTCAGATTACAATGATAGAAAGACACAAAAATCTGAATTGATCATCAATAAACAAGTGGACGAGTTGGTGAATAACGTAGAAAAGCTCGATATGAGACAGACACTGCAAGAGTTTGACGATTCTATCAAGAAAAAAGGGAAGAAAACTAAAAATAAAAATAATCATAATAGTAAAAGTGTGCCCGTTGTAAGTACAGGAATTAATGTTAGTGAGAAAGGACCAGATAGGAGTGTCACTAAATTAGAAACGAAGAATGATGAAGAAAAATCCAAAGGTGTGAAGAGTAAAAAGATTGTTCCAGAAAAGACCCCGCAAAATGTGCAAAAGGTACAGAAAGATCAATATTGCAAATTATTTTCTTACTTTTTAACCATGACCAAAAAGTGCAGGCCTATGTGATGAGCTTTACTGACCAAGCACATTTAGTGTCTTACACTGAAAACTCTGGGAATTGGACCTAATGGATCATTTTAAATGACATTCTTAAACCATAATTTGTAAATGGCTGAGAAGACTGTATATAACATTACTGAAAAAATAACTCAACAATATCTATGGCTGAGACTAAATGTCTGATCTGATATTTTTTCTGTGAGTTAGGGTGACTGAAAATGACAATTGCCAACAGTCTCTTGTTTTACAACTGTCACCTTTTGCGCAGCAAATGAAATTTTATGTTTCCCATTTGAATGTAATTTATGTCATTTTTTAAACTAATTTAATGCCGATGGCAGAATGGGTATAAATCTCATTGATAATATTCACAACTTTTACGTTTGACCATGTTGAAATAACAGTACGACTAAAGGTAATAATATTTTCCAACAATATCGGTGTAATATTGATCCGTTAAATATTCTAATTATTTTGTTGGCTGGTTGGCCAATTTGAGGTAATTGTGTTGTTGAATTATATAAGGTCACACATGTTTGACAGCATATCATTAAGCTGAAAGGACAAGGCTGAAAAAAGACTAGCAGTTACTTTTTGGGATTTGATTGGGTAGCTGAAAATGTCTCAGACATCTATACAAACCTATAATCCACACTGCTTCCCATTTTCTTATTTTCAGATGTGGGAAGCTATTTCATCTGGTGGTCAAATACTGGCTACGTTATTAGATAGATGGGAAGGGCCACCCTCTTTAGAGGAATCCCTGAATTTCCCTGATCCTGTGGACGGTAATACTATACTGCATAAAGCTGCAATAGCCGAACAACCGGATATTATACAGTAATATATATTTTTAAAACTTACTTATAAATGATTCCTTTACTCTATGACTGTTCTGTAATGTCGTAACTGTTGTGATGACAGATTGCAGTATGTTGATAGTTGATACTCAAAAATATAACAATGTTAAAGTTTCTGTTTAGTAGCTGACTTTTGTATTGGAATATAGCTTAATTTGTTTTGATTTTCTTCACAATATTGCTTAACACCAACAATATTGAATTATTTTATTGTTTGGTAAATTTGCATTGTGTGGACTACACTGTATATTTCCTGTAATTTGGAGAATTTATCATGATTTTTTCCCTTCATTTTACTAAAATATTGTTTGTTTTTTTTCTTATTATTAGTTTCTGTTTGTAGTCAACTGTTGGGATTGGGTGCCGATCCCTGCTGTCGTAATCAAAAGCTGCAGACTCCTTACTCCGCAACGACCCACCAAGAGACCAGAATTGCGTTTAGACTGTTTCAAGGACTGCATCCTGATAAATATCAATATGCGAAGGTAGATATTTTCTAATATCATCTCAAAACTGTAGAATATTGTTTTTTCAAATAATTTAATTGAGAGAGATCTTTACTTAATTGTTTTTCAATTAACCGATTATGATTTAAAATTGGCTCTAAGCGCCCTGGGTGCCGTACGTAACAGGCGTAATTCACTGCCGTAACAATTTTTTTGCATAACCTTAAGTCAACAAAGAAATAACTAGATCTCTAAAATTATTAAACATATTTTGGTAAAAAAAGACCATAAGATTAATAAAACATTTTTTAACATATGATAATTTTATTATATTATAATGTAAGAAAGCAATAAAAACATTAGAATTTGACGTTTGCCGTAGACTAGTGTTACCCAATGTGTGCTATGTGTGCCTTTTGGGGAACAAGAAGAATTTCGTGGGGGGTATGCATTAAACTGAGCTTTATGTTGTAAATAGAGAAAAAATAAATATATTTTGATTGTTGTTAAAGTATATGTAATTTTTTTGATGACCGATACTCGATGTTACTAAAAATATAGAAGAGTTATACAAATGTTGAAGTTTGGGAAACACCGCCACAGAGTATATAATATTATATTGTAATTAATCATTATTTGTTTGATTTTAGGCAAACGTTCCAGGTCCACTGACATTAGAGGTGTTGGAGCAAGAAAAAGAGAAGAAGTCTGCCCAAAAGAAGTTGAAACGGCAAAAAGACAAAGAGAAGCTTCAGGAAAAAGTGAAGACTGGAAAATTCTTGGAGTTGAATGATGTTCAGAAGGTGTGCAATATTTTTATATATCAAGTTTATTTTTCAATATAGTTGTTGTATCCAGATGATTTGCCCGATGATTTTAGTCCAGATAAGTACCGTTGAGGACCATATTGAACTTTATAAATACTTTTTGGATTAGATTTGTGCCAGATGTATACCAAAATGGCATCACATTGCTAGACCCAGTGTCAAAGAATGATTTTGTACCGACAATCATACAAATATATTTCAAGATGTAATATTGTCCATATTTGACATTGCATCAAAAATATTGAAAAATTATCTCCAAATGAAAAGTACTGAGAAGAGGAACGGCAATATTTTATAATTTAAAAATTAAGTTTTCAATTCTCCGTTTAGGATAGTGGTTTAAGTAGTGAAAGTTTGTTATATATATATATTTTTTTAACATTTCTAGATTGCTGCTGTGTCTGAAAATCGTTGTTTCTCCTGTGGCAGTCTAGTTGGATCAGAACCATTCAATTATGAGCAGTATAATTTTTGTACTATCAAATGTCTACAGAATCATCGAAATGCAAGACCCATGAAGATGTCAACTTGACTTTACTCGACTTTTTTGATAGTGTAATATAGTTAACCAATTAATTACAAAATACATTCTGTTAACACTTGGCCCTCGTATAATAAGATAAGATGTACCTTTATCTTGTTAGGCTCGGACAGAAATATACTCTGAAACCCTGTCGTATCACTCATCTGGTGGCGAATTTTATAATCTTGCTTCACGCATCGAATCTCCATCTCAGAAATTGAATTTATTTTTGACTAATGATATTAAAATTTGAATTGTTAAAAATTTTTACATCTCCACTTGTTTTGTCAACAATGACCCAGGTTTCGCCTTTCGGCATATTCAGGTGTTCTATCAAACAGATACAACAGAACTAACAAACTCGAGTCTTTAGTAACAAAAAATATGGAATTTTGCAAAGATTCAAAAATTCTAATTTGATATTGAAATTCCACCAAGCTCGATATGATAAAATTAAAAAGATATCCAAGATATGAGGGAAATATTATAGAAGCATGCTTTTAATGAATAAGAGCTAATTAAAATGTCAAATGTATCTGCCTTTGTTAATATACAGAAATTGAATGCAGCAAAACACCTGCATGTTTCAGATTAGAATAAATTCAGTTGAGCGTTACCACTGTTATTATACAAGGGCCAACTGTATTATTGTATAAAATATATATTATTGGAAGTCTATTGTGTAGTTGTTTATGATTCCATAGCTTATTAATTATACATGTTAAAATAATCTATTGGAACTCTTCAAAACCATTTTATTGTTTATGGACTTAAGTTTTAACTTGTTATTTATCATTGTCTGCGACGAATTGTTTGTTATATATAATCGTTCCAAATCAGATATATCGAATATCCACCAATATTTCAGATCTGTTTTATTTGCATGTTATTGTATAGTATACAATAAAATTGTACAACAATAGTGTACTGGTAAATTCATTTGTATAAATATGCTTTCTCTGTAAAGAATAATTTATTTATACAATTCTCAAATAATGTGTCGTCCAATATGTAAATTATATTTTACAGTTTGAATAAATAAATAATTTATTATATACAGCTTTTGTTATTATTTAATTGTCAAAATAACACTTATGTAGTTAAATTAATATTTTTTTTGAATATCATTCTCATCATTGACCCTACTCAAGTGGGTGTCATTTTTAATCCAATTTTTGTCGCATTGAAAATTATCTCCAGTCAATAAAAGGATTTTTTACTATAACATTGACAAGGGGTTGCTGAACTGCGGATGAACTTAAATTCAAGATGAAGTTCTTTGTGGGTAAATAAAAAAAATAATTCAAAGGGTAAATATAATACTTTATTATTAATCTTTACTTGATTTAGTGTTTGTATTTTAATGAGATAAAAATGATTAAGTTGACCTTCTGACTGCTTACATCTCAACTGTTGAGACAGCTTATTACAGTGCGTTGATAGTTGACAACAAAAAATATCAGAGTGGAAATAGTCTCGACATTTCCGTAAAACAAATATTTTTTTTTAAATGTTGATTGGTTTTTCTTGATAATCTCCATAGGTTTGGTTAACATCCACATTACAGATTTTTTTTTGAATAACTTTAATATGGCTAATCAGGGAATGGCTTAAGTCACAGCTTCTGGCTGTTTGCCAGATGTCTTGGTATAAACACAAAAAATCAAATATTGATTCATTGTGTAATAATATCTCTGCTCTATAACATTATTATGAATGTGTCACGCATAGTTACAAAAAAGTGAAAAAGCCATTGAAACTTCTATAAAATTTTGCAGGAGTCTAATTATAATAGGTGTAAAAAATGGGTAACCAGAATGCATACATTCATTGTGAATTAGTGTATAAATCACATGGAAATGAAACAATTTTTATACTCAATATTTTTTTAAATATCTTTAATAAATTATATGATCATTCTTGTTCCTAAAACTATTATAAGTTATCAATAATACGAAATGCAATTGACATTACTTAAAAATAACCTTTAAATTATTGTATATTGATTTGGATATAAGTTAGCTCTCACCCAGAAATTCCAATTTATAATATTAATTTTCACGAAGAAATATATTAATCTGTTTCTGTTAACATATGCATCGTCAGGAATTTTTAAGCGGGGCTATGTCTCAATGAAGAGCTTCAAGAGATTTTTAGGTAAGTCATAAAATAATTTTGAACCAACTCTCTTTTTACAAAGAGAGTGAATATAGAGCTAGGATATGACTAGTGGTATTAAATAGCCACTCTAGCTAAGACTGGTTTTTTTAGGGAATTTCATAACATCAAAAATACCAAAACTTCCAAACAGAATTGATAAATGGATTGAATGGACTATGTTTGTAATAGGACTCACAACCTCGTAATATATTGACCATTCGAAAAGAGAAGAAATTTACCAAATGTAAAATAGTAAAATGTTCATGAAGACTGACCAAATATTTGCAATCAATCTAGAAATCTCTGAAGCATTACATTCACGGTTCTAATGTTTTTTTGGACCATCTTGTGTATAATAATATACCTTACGTTGGATAACTTTTATGCTAAGGAGAAAATCTTTACATTATTTTTGTTAAAAATGTGCTTGATTGCTTTTTTAATGTGCCACCACGCTATGCCTCATTCCACAAAGAAATTGAAGTGTCAATCAAAATTGTCAGCCACTGACAAGAGAATGATTTTCCAATCGATTGTAAATTTGAAGGTCTTCTCAAATTATATTTACCAGATAATGGAGACTTCTTCTACTTTCCTATTGAAATATTCATTCAAAACCACATAAAAAGAAACTAAACCTTATGAGTGCTAATATCTCCATTTTGAATTGTTGACAATTTGTATGATTCTACATATTTTTCATTAGCGGTCTGGGTTTTGCCTTTCGACATTTTTAGCCATTCACACAAATGCAACAGAACTGACCTCAGCGACAAAACAAGTTTCAACAATCGGAAATTTATATTGAAATTCCATTAAACAACTTCCGTCTATATCATACATCATAGTTTTTCAACATTTGAGGTGGTAGACACCAGTACATTGATAGTTGATACTCAAAAATATAAGAGTGTTAGCAGTGTTAAAATTTTTTAGGTTTGAGCTATTGTATTTTTTATACTGAAATATGGCCTGAATTGTTTCGAATTAATTTTTGAAGTATCCAGTGTTAGAGTATTGTTTAAGTGGGTCAGCAGGGAATGAGTTATCTCTAAATATTAAATGTAAACAATGAATTATTATTTCAGTAGCTTGAAAAATTGTCAACTCAAAACATCACTTATTGATCACAACGGGCATTACTTATTTTGAAATTACTTCAATTTTACAAAAGAATAATACTGTTATACTTTGGTTAAGTTATGCGTGAAAGTAGATCTAAACTAAATTCTATAATTTTCACATAGACCGTGTCAATATACTTAAATTAACTATAATATTTTCCTGTATCATATAAATCTAAGTAAATATTGGGGTTTGATCCCATTCATATAATTTATTAATAATAAATATCTAAATATATAATGTAAAGATAGATTACAAATTATTACAAATAGTAAGTCTTTTGGTATTTTTATACCAATTTTTCCATAGCTCGAATAAGTTCATTGAATTTCTTATATGAGAATAAATATATATTTTTGTTGACTTAACGGCAGCAGTGCCTAAAAAAAGTTTATGAATGAATTCAGTTTCGTTGAAATCGAAAAATTAATATATATAACATAATAGATAACATATAAGAAATATGAAAATAATTGACTATTAAAACCAAGCATAGATGTAACATGCAGGAATTGCAGAGTTATTTGATAAGTGGTAAACAAACTTTTTCACTAAAATATGCGCTTGAATTGGCAAAGTTTTGTATTATTTTTACTGATCAGTGTATAATAGTCACAATTAGCAAAACCGGTTTTGATCATGGAAATAGTTCTAAAAAATTTGTTTTTATTATTTAAATAATAACGCCTCTCCACCAAGAAGTGAAAGTGAACAATTGGTATATGAAATAATTTTTCCATGGGCTGCAGGTTGCGTATCACTGCTTTTTGTATTTTTAACATTGTCAAGTATTTCTAATGTATCGGAAGGTACTAATGACATTTTTAAATAAATATTTTAGAATATAAACACTTTTAAGTACAAATATTTACATAGTATACTCAAACAACTTTGTATTATATAGAATTGTTTTCTAAGTAAAAATTTATCAGTAAAATGATTTTTTAAGTTTGTTGAAAAAATAAATGTATGTTTCAAAGATAGTTTTTCTATTCCAAAAAAGTTCTTGACAAAGATATTGCGTTAAATTGTATTTTGTCATTCCAGCCACACAACCAAAAGTTGATAAGGTTAGGTTAGGTTAATGTTAAGTAAAACAAAAGTAAATAAAATGTAAAAAGTCAGTTGGAAATTGTGTGGCTTTCGTTTGATCTTAGAGTTTTTTTGGTCTATATCAATGTTTTTAGTAAATAATTTCAAAGTATTTTTAATTTGTTAACATATTTAAAAACTCTGGTTCTTGCATAAGATCTGTGTAATCATCGATACTTGGCAAATTCCCTTCTTTCCCATTCAGCCAAAAGGTATCCATTTGTCCTTTTCCCTATAACAATAAAATATATAATGAAAACAAGATATTTATAAAATAACCTTCGCTCAATTGAACAAACAGAGAGTAATTTGACACTAATTTTGAAGTTAAATAAGACATCCATTTTGTTATAAAATTCATAGATTAACTGTTTGAAACCCAAAGAGAAATATACTTAACCATAAATGTTTTTCGACTAATATTATGCATAAACAATAATAATGCTTTTTCTTGACAATACCAAACTTCTTGTCGTGGATTTGCATTGTTTCTTTATCAAGTGTAGAACAAGCCAATGGCAATGTCATTGAGAAGAGCTAAATAAATTTTGCCTTGATGTAGAAATATCCCATACCATTTCTGGCGAGTACTGTTTTAAATATATTCAAGAAGATTTTGTTTGAGCCTTATTGCGATTTTTCAATGACATTTCAATGATTTTTAAAGTTGCATAAGGAATACAGTAAACATTTAAACAAAGCTTATATAAACCTTTTTCTATAAAACGTTAATAATATATAAGTCTGACAAAAAATTAAACAGTTCCAATTAACTTTTGGATTTCGTAGATCTATTTTTATGTCAAGAAGGAAATGTAGAATCATATAATATATAGAAAATCTAGTTTCTAAGTTGTAGTATTGAGGTGCAGATATGGATTATAATGAAGGTATTTTAATTACCTTGATGTTCATTTTACCCCTGGGCTCAGTCAAATAACCACTGAGTATATCGAGAGCATCTTTGGTTGTGGCGGATATATGAATGCGCATTTCTGAAAATGGAAGATGTAAATTTAAAAAATAGAGGGCATTATTTTTTCCACAAGAAAATTTTACGTGGCATTGAAATAATATGCTTTAATACAAAATGCTATGATTTGAAAATTTATTAATTTTTACCAATAGATGAATTGATGTTGAAATTGAATTTTGCATTGAAAAATACGAAAAAAATCGAACATTTGAATCAATAAAACCATTAAATAATGCAAAATACCAATATAATATCAGTATGAAAACTTTCTTGAAAAGAAATAGAGAAAACTTAATAAAATGTAATTAAAAAGAAAACATTAAAATTATCGATTATAATGCAGAAGGACTAGGATACACGAATACAAAAAAAATAATTCACTAATTAAGTTATAATTTATATTGATTTCAATCGGATTTCAGTGAAGATTTTCAATCACTAAAATGTTGCCTCATTTGCACTTTGTTTGAAAAATCAACATGAAACATAACCTATACCTATATAAAAAACAGATTCACAATTCGCTAATCATGTTATAAAGGAATCACATAATATAAATTCAAACTCAGCGCCTAAGTGTTTGCATCTTTGTAGTAAGAGTCGCAAGATGATGGCTTTGGAACAGCTGGAAATCAATAGATATCAACTATCACAACGGATTCTTAACGAACAAACTAATATATTGTCTTCTCCATTACTTAGCCCTCTGATTCACTTCCGTAATAGACCATTTCCGTGCCACATGTAAACTTATTGACATAGCCGCCTTTTTAGTTTCATTTAAAATTTTTGGAAAAAATTTAGTTTTATTGCGAGCAAGATACAAGCTTGGTCGTTAAAACAGGAGAGAAGATGTATTGTGTACCTATTCTACACAGCTATATATAGATAAGCAAATGTTCGTTTAAGCATAGTTCTGACGATGGCGTCAGCTGAAATAGCTATTAACTATAAAAAAAAAAAATTGTAGAACTAAAATACATTGCAATTTTTTTCATCATGTTATAACCTATACTAAATTATTCTCATTTATCTCCTTTCGTACAATGAAATTAATTGATATCTTTTAACACTTAGGAATTGTCTGTGGTAAATAAAATGCATTTTAATGGAAGCAACCTTCGCCAGTAGACTCCATTCGACTGGCTGTGTTGACAGTATCTCCAAAAAGACAATATCGCGGCATTGCTGTTCCCACTACTCCGGCGACGCATGGTCCAGTGTGGACACCTGCACGAGCTCGCAATACTTCTCCTGGGCGGTGAGGAATACGATAGCCTCCTAATCCTGCTACCAGTTCCAATGCCATGTCAGCTATCTCTCCAGCGTGCCTGTCTCCTGGTTAAAAAAAGGGTTTTTACATATCACACATGAAATTGACTTCATTAGTTGAAGTTAGTCACACAGTTATACTGTAAGTTAGTGATACAGTAAATGTGAATACTTAGAACAGTAATTCATAATTTCTCAACCAGTGGCTTATGAAGTTTTTTGGGTGAGCCGAAGCAATCGAATTTTATGTTGTATTTTATGAATTTTTAAATTATATTTCTTTGTCACTGTTTGTTTTGATATTAGCACACGGTGTTGCAAAGTTAAATATTTTGAATAAAAAGACAATTATACATATATTTACATTTTATTCCAATGTTGATGGTCCGCAAAACATTTTTGGACTTTTTGGTGGTCTACGGATGTAAAAAGGTTGAGAAACTATGCAGTAATTGGCAATGTGAATTATCACAAGAAGTTAGGTGCCTCAAAAATCGTGGTTTTCAATCCACATAGTTTTTTATGTTTAATAAAATATTTATTTTAGATGGAATTTCAATAATTCGCACAGTGGCTTTTTTAGAATAACCAATTAATGCAATGTTCTCCAAATAATGCTTTCATCGGAGAACTATCGACATTGACAAGTAGATATTTGTGATAAAGGGATTATAATCAGATATTGTTAGAAATATAGATTGCATGAAGATTTCATATGAATTTAAAAAAAAAAACACTTTTCTGGCTATCCGAAAAATAAGATCTTCAAATTGGTTCCTTCTGACTGCATAATCTGCCACTGCTAGCAATAAATCAGCAAAAATTACACAGATTTAGATAGAAATTGAATTTTTAGGGATAATGAGGACATATTAAATATATACTCTCATGTCATATGTTATATCTTGGTGGAAAGACATTATGAGAACTATCTGAAAAGCGAGATACTTTCGAAATTTTGATGTGTGAATGTCCATCAAAAGGTAACAACTCGATAGCAACAGCACAGCCTAGTTTTAATGTGACTTGCATGTTTTCCTGGATAAATAATCCAATAAATTAATTAAACCTAACCTAAAAAATATCATAAATTTCAAAAATTGTATTAAAAATTGTTATTTACAAACCATTCCTTTGTGGCAACCCAGATGCCACCATGTATGCATCACCGATAGTTTCTACTTTATAAACGTCATGCTTAAGAATCCTCGAGTCAAACAATCTGTACAAAGAATTCAACATGTTGACGACTTCCATTGCTGATGATGTGGCAGCCAGCTCTGTAAATCCAACGATGTCACTGAAGTAAATTGTGACGCAGGAGAAAGCTTCGGCAGGTACGGCTCTGTTCAGGCGAAGTTGTCTGATGACTGGAGCCGGAAGCATTTGTCTCAGGAGATGATCGCTTTTTTGTTTCTCTGATCGCAGTTCCAGTGTTCTGAGCTCAAGGCTTGCTGCAAAAGCCTAAAATAAAGACAAATATCATGATTGTAGTGTATTTACCCAAGTCAGAAATCAGAAATTATTATTTATTTTGTTAAATTAATGTCATTTTGTAAAACTAGCAATAAACATTCTTAAAATGTCGTAAGCGCATGATTCCTATTTTATCCCACCAAATACACAAAAAGTACATTTTTTACATCAGCCCGTACTAACTGCTTATTTTGTAATCATTTTTTGACGTCTTTGACTGTTATATAGCATCAATTTCTCATCTCCTTCTTAAAGACCTAGGAGTTCATGGAATGTGCATTCACGAGTTGTTTTGAATTTCAAACCCAGTTCATTTGGGATCAATACGCCTCCAATTCTTCCTGTTTTTTTCATGTGGCCAAGAATGGTGGATTCAGAGAATCCAAGCTTCTTTGAAATGTGATATGAAGGGTTTCAGTTGGATTGTTTTCAATCTATGTGATTGATATGTTCTCGTCCTTATCCAATTTTGCAAGTATTTCATGCCGAGGACTGTTTTGAATAATTCCTTTGAGAAAATTTAATATGTTCCTCAGCATACAACAAATGCTTTTTGTTGTAGTTGGTTTTTAAAAAGAACTCAAACATAGCTCAATTTTCTAAAAAAATCTGCATTCAGTGCAAATTCTATCATGAAAAATAAGTCTGTATATATTCTTTTGATTGAATTGGCATTAACTTGGTAGAATTCCATTATAACACGGCGAAAAAATAGATACAATATATACTTGATAGCTATTTCGGCTTACCTTCATCAGAACTATGTTTAAATATGTATATGAAATTTGAATTGTTACATCTTCGTACGATTCCACATGTTATGTCATCAATGACCCGGGTTTCGCTTTTCGGTATCTTCAGGCATTCTATCACACGGATACGAAAGAACTGACAAAATTGAAATTCCATCAAGCACTTTCAGTCAATATCATAAATTATACCTATATATAGTTGTGTAGAAAATGTGCACAATACATCTTCTCTTCTATTTTAACACCTTAGCTTCATATTGTGTTAATAAAGTCTAAAATGCGGCACAACTTAATATTTTATACATGCATAATACATAGAAAAAATAAAGTCAAATATTTATTTTACCTGTATCGTATCCGTAGCATGACGAACCAGTATGATGATGATAGGAGAGACAATCAAAACAAGGATGAGCAAAGTTGCACCGATTATTTGCGACTGTCTTGCGTGCCACATTTGCTTTGCCACCAGAATTCTATAAAATACGATGTTGAAAAAAAAACATAGTAATTATTTCATATATTTTTTGGTCCATCTTTTTTATTATACTGATAAATTAGAGTTGGTAAATTTTTCTTGAATCTTTACATTTAGTGAAAATCTTTGGGAAAAATTGACTGTCCTTTTAAGTGAGATCAAAATTTATACTAATATGTGGATGAAAAGCAAACTATTAAGTTTAAGTAAAGGTACGCTTAGAAGTTTGGCCACATGTGTGCCTACAAAAATTATAAAATGTACATCCTTTGATAGAAATGACTTATTGATAGAAATGTCTCGACTGTTTATTTGAAGTATTGTAATAAATGTAAAATGACAATTCATAAACAAAATAAATCAATACCAAAAATAATCAAATCAAGATTGATAATAAGACAGCAGCACTTATATTTCATTAATTCTTTTGCTTTCCAAAAATCTGTGAGATACTCTCATCGTTGGCTAATACTTGGCATTTTCAGTGTTAAAAAAAAATGTTTCTCGGGATTGTGTAAGAACAAATAATTCATACAATTTCTTTATTGACCGTGTGATTTTAAAACTGTGTACTAAAAATCATCTCAAAAAAGAGTTGAGTGTGTATATAAAAATGATTATAAATTATTACTCTATGGTCTTGGCCAGTTCTTCTTGGTACGCCCTGATGGAGCTGACATACCAGGCCATGGATTTCATATAAAGATCAGCTGTTGTTGTATTGCCATCTCTTGGAATATTCATGAAGATGTCTCGGCGACTGAAAATATTAATTATATTAATAATAATTAAATTTTGGATATTTTCTCTACGGCTGCATTGTGTTAAATATTGAAATCTTTTGGACCCTGATTTCAAAATCTATTTTGGACCGATACCTTTATAAATCTGTTCCTTCTATAACCGACGTCATAACGAATATACTTTAAAACAATTGTTTTTTTTTGTTGTACTGCTAACTCAATCTCTCCAATTTTGCTTTTTTCTGTCTGCTTTTACTGAGAGATTGAAAATTGAAAAGACAGGGTTAGTAGTTAGCTGACCCGTTTTTGCTATACCCCATTTTGGGATCAGATATATGAGAGAGAATTACCGTAACACACACAAAAAAAATATAGTATATACTGGGATTTAAACCAGAAGATTAACAATTGAAGTAACTGATGATGAAAGCTGTATTACACATCCAAAAAAGCTAAATGTAACTCTGTATGACTTTTAGGTTGTTAGAATGACTCAACGATGGCAATTGTAATTGATGTAAAAATTAGTGAAATTTTGTTATAGTTAATACCTGTTTGCACACATAGGGCAGTATTCTGCTGTGAGGAAGGGTGGAGACGCTTGAAGGTTAGGCTGGGAGGGAATAAGAAGAGAGATAGCATTCAATCTGTCCCAAGCGAGAGCATCGTGCCGGACAAACTGCGCATGGTTACGAACATCAAGGACACCCCGGACATAGTAGAACACGCCGAGGGCTGCTGCAGCACTCACTTGCTCGGATGCCCGGAGAAGTTCTTGACTAGCTGTTAGCTCCCTGAAGATTAACCACAGTTCAAAAATGTAAAACCGACAGAGGTAAAAGTTGATAAAGGCTGTCTTCACTTTTAAAATTGTTCATCACTTCTTGACGGAAAGGCATATTTCAAATACAATACATTCCAGTATTACTTCAACAACATATTTATGATCTGGTTTGGTTTTTACTGATGAAATAAAAATTATAAAAATGATATTTATACACAATTTATGATATCGACCGAAGGTGCTTGATGGAATGTCAATATCAAATTTGAACTGTTGAAATTTTGTACGATTCAAAATGTTTCATCACTAATGACCCGGGTTTTGCCTTTTGGCATCTTCAAGTATTTTATCACACATATGCAACAGAACTGATTGACGGAATGCCTAAAGATGCCGAAAAGCAAAACCCGGGTCGTTAGTTACAAAAATGTGGAGTCTTACGAAGTTAAAACAATTCAAACTGAATAATAACAGGTATACAAAACCAACGGTAAATAATTCAATATGTATACGAAGTAAAAGAGCTTAGAAATAAAGTTTTAATGACATCTTTGGAAAAAGATAATTCAAATCAAATATCCTACAAGAGCTCAGAAAAGAAAAAAAATCGATATTTTTTTTTCCGAAATCAAATACAATATTTTAAACCAGTGCTCCGCAACCAGTGCTCCGCAACCAGTGTGGCGCGGCACATCGATGTATCACCAGACGATGCTTAGTGTGCCACAACGAGTTTTTCAAACCGAAGAAAAATCATATTAATAAATAATATAAGTGCGTAAACGTTAAATATACAATCTACAATATAAAACGTAAATTAATAAGAAACAAAATTGTACGTAAATAAAGTAAACAGTGCAGAATGAATTAGTTTTGACTAATGCATCGATGTTGTATTTTTCGTTTTTTTTTTTTTATAAATATTGTGTCGCGAAATTTCGGAAAAAAGCGTTTGTGTGCCGTGGAAGACAAAAGGTTACGGAGTACTGTTTTAAATGATCTATAAATTTCTCGTCGTCACGATTGTTGTATGCATTTGAAAGATAACAGGTGACAGTTAGGACTTTAAAATTTATAATGTATTGTATAATTATTATTTCTACTATTTTTTTAATGGCAATATTCCACTAAATTCAGGTATGTATTACTTCCAAAGATCCCCTGTAGCTGTCGTTGCAATCCTTGTTGCCATCAAGTCCAGTAAACTGGTGCTGACGACTGCGTATCGAGCAACTTGAGCAATTTGGTTTGAAGTAAAACTGTTTTCTGAAGAATTATCATGATGGAGCTTAGCATCGGCCCTGAAAAAAGAAACATAATAAATTTAAGCACCAATGAAAATCAAAAGAATTTTTTAAAAAATACTAAAAATGGTTGCATAAATCTTAAATATTACTTTTAAAAATTTACAATAGATGACTCTATTTGATTTTCATGAACAATGGAGCGAACCTCTATGTATTTATTGTCAAATAAATTTAAATATTTGAATTTCAAGACACGAGTGTCTGCCTTATTTATACCATCACAAAATACGTTGTATATCACATCATTTTCACTCTCTCTCTAACTAAATGAGAGATTGACCGAAAAGCATTTATAAAAAAAAAACTTCGGCAGAGTTGTTTTTATTGAGAGACCATTGGCTTAGTATTTGAAACGGACATGCTTTAAAAAAAAAACAAAAAATGTTTGTCCCCACTGCTATATTGCAAAAAATATATATTATAATATTAGATACATCATAGTAGAAAGATTTATATATATGGAGATAGTTCTGCAGATGTTTTGAAGCTGAAATAGCTATCGAAAAATTCACATAATATTTGCAAAACTGACATCATTTCACACTTAAATTATGGAGTTATTTATATGACGTAAATGTTAATTCGTTTGGTCTACGTGGAGTAGTTAATATTATTGGCTTATTTTACAGATTTCGCGTGTTCGGTCCCAGAATGAATTGATTTTTTTCAATAGATGTATAGATTACTATTTGAATGTAAGATTGTAGTGAGATTGATTACCTAACGAATAGCTTTTCCTATTCCTATTTTTATTCTCTTCAGATAAAGAGAGTTTGAGTAACCGAGTAACAAGCAGTTCACGTTGAAATTTTCTGTTCAGATACCCTTATTAAAAACGGACACTGATAAAAATGTAAAATCAGTCAAGAAAACAAATTATTTGTATATAACAAAATTTTAAGCTTAAGGCTATCTAATTAAAAATTCAAGCTTGTAAAATGTCTCTTGTTAAGATAAAAAATATTATCTCTTTTGGGAATAATAAAATTGAATGATGGACTTCGCATTGATAGTATTTATGCAACCTCAATATAGAAATTGCTCTTTCGGGATACAATTAAGGCAGAGTATCGTTGAGCCTAGTAACTTAATATCTAATAAATTAAGAGTGTGTTTCCTTGCTTTTTATTACCACATTATTGTAACACTGAGCACACGGTGACTTGGTAATTATTTATGCTTGGCCCGGTAATCATCAGTACAAAAAATTCTAAGCCCACTGATTGTCAACTAATGATCCCAATCGAATGTTCGAATACATTCGGCGTTTTTTTTTTTTTTTTGATATATCATGATATCAACTGATGGGATTTCAATATAAAATTTGAATTATTGAAACTTTGTTTCGACGATGTCAACGACGTTTCGTAAATCTTCAGACATTCTATCACGCAACAGAACTGATACACAATAAAGAGTCACCATCGGTTGTATACCAGAAGCGTTAATTAAAAAGGAAAAATATAGACCTTAATGCTAGGAACTAAGTTTCAACAATTAAAATTTGATATTGAAATTCCATCAAGCACTTTCAGTCGATAACATAAATGATAGTTAAATATTTTTTTACACATATTTTGGCCTTCTCTCCTTCGGAATTTTTCTTTCATATTAGTAATCTAACAAAATAAATACAATACACATTTAGTACCGGTTATACCAGAGGAGTTAATTACAATGGAAAAACATAGACCCTAAGACTAGTAACCAAAGAAACAAACAACTGAAATAATTAAAAAAAAAATCATTTAATAATAATTAAATAATAACACCCAATTGCTGTGATAAGTTTTATTAGCACTAAATTCTGTTAACGAGCCTTTGATGAAAGGATTCTACAACAGATAATAATCGACTAATAATTTTAGACTTAATAGTAGAATACCAATTTATTTGAAATTGGTGGATAACAGCGGGAATTAAACATCAGGTAACGTAATCTAGATGTCGTTAGTGACAAAAGATGTAAACTCGTAAAAAGTTAATACAAAAAATATTTGATATTTGGTTGTTCGAATGCTTAAAATTTTATTCGTCATAATTTAAAACATATAATTTTTATTTTATTTTCGATGTCGGAATTATTTTGGGAAGATACGAAGTGTTTATTTTTCCTACTAGTCGAACGATAACGGTCTCCTAAAAAACTTCTATTTCGGTTTTGGACTAATCGTGCCTCGAGGTTGAAAGTACAATTGTTTTGATCACAAGGCTACATTGCTGAAATGATTTTTTCCTTTATCCATATATGCTACGAATGAAAAGTAAGGAAAAAACTGGGTAGCTAACGTCGCGCTTTATAGAATTGTACGGGGGGAAGGGAATTTACGAACATCGTAAACACTTATACTTTCCAATAGAATTGATATATCGATTAGAAAAACACTGATCGTACGAGGACTTGATCCCGTGAGATATATTACAGAAACCAACGATTTTGAGCAGTAACCTACGGATCCGTAAAAATACACACTCGTAA
This sequence comes from Himalopsyche japonica, assembly GCA_028555115.1. Lineage (NCBI taxonomy): Eukaryota > Metazoa > Arthropoda > Insecta > Trichoptera > Rhyacophilidae > Himalopsyche > Himalopsyche japonica. The sequence goes on from JAHFWJ010000705.1 coordinate 1,626,582, forward strand.
TTCACAAAGGATGTGATGTACAAAATTTTCGGAAAAATAATATACGAGAAAGCTTACATTCCCATAAAAGCTCTTCCCCGAAACATACCACGTTTTCAAAAGCACCGAATAATCGCCTAAAAAAACTCACGTTAGAATAATAAAGCTTCTTATAAAAGGTATCACGTTCATTTGCGTTGATATTTAATATTTCGCCAGCATATATAGCAAAATTATTTCAGGTTGGTTTTTGGAAACCACAATGAAATTGATAGGAAATTGAATGTGTAATTTTATATTTTATTTACAAAACTCTAAATTGAAAACTGGTGCCCTCGGGCGTTTTGTTAAAGGTTGTTTGAAATCCTATATTATAATAAAAAATAAAAAATATTATGTTACAGCCGTTTTCATATTGAATATATACAAAATGTAGCATGCTAGAAATTATAAAAATAAATATTTATAAAACACGGCGAAAAAATAGCGATGTATTTTATTTCTAATTTTTTAAAAAGATATATACTTGATAGCTATTTCAGTTTAAGCCCTCATCAGACCTAGATGGTTCTAATAAAGGGTTAAGTTTTGCAGAACTAAAATACATTGCTATTTTTTATAATGGAGTCCTATTAAGTAAATTCCAGTTCTATCTATAAATATACATGTACATAATGACAAACTATAAATTAAAGTGTAACCGGTTCTGAAGCCGAATGACCAAAACTGTTGAGCTGAAGTTAAATAGTCATTCAATAGAGATGCTCAAAATTTGTGGAAGTATAAATAAAATAAGTTGTGTGTAAGATGTCTATAGATTTTTTCATTTGTAAGTATATTTTATAATATAGGGTTTTTTTTAAGGGGCATAGAACTTTAAGTTGAACAACCATGACGTGCAGGAGCTGTGGTTTCAATAAAACGGTGCAAAATATCATACAGCTGGTGCCACAATTAATTTATTGAAGGAAACTTTAGTAACCGCATAGTTTCAAGTTTCGGACCCGTGATTTGGCTTCCAAGATCGTGTGATATAACGCCGCTAGACTATTTTCTGTGGAAATATGTGAAGCCGCTAGTCTACACCGATAAGTCCGAAACGATTGACCACTTACGGCCACAAATGTTAGAAAAAGTCATCGAAAATTGGACTTCCAGATTAGACTACGTCCGAGCTAGCCGTGGCGGTCATATGCCAGAAATCATATTTATATTATAACGCCAGAAGATTATCTTTTGAATAAAGTAAATTTCATGTCTATTTAAAAAAATCATTATTATTTTATTCCATTTCAAAGTTTTATACCTCTAAAGAAACACCTTTATTAAGTGTGATATATAACATCGTTCAAAAGTTCGCCACGGCTTTGCTTGGTGGTAAGTATACGGAAGGTCCAATTTTCAATGACTTTTTTGCATAAATCTGATTGACTTTGTGGGATGGCGTCTGTTATATTGTTTTCAAGGGCGTCAATTGTTTGTGGTTTACTTGAAAATCCCTTTTAATTTATGATAGCCCTAAAGGAAAAAGTTTATAAGTGTTAAATTGCATGATCTTGAAGGCCAGTTCTATGCCCTCACAAATCACTCGTGCAGAATATTCATGGAAATTTGATAATTTGCACGCGATTTTCAACGTTATAACCATTGATAACAATTTGCCGTAATCTGTTAAAAAGTTGGCAATTAATTTGATAGATGTCAATCTAGCAACATGGTGGCTATGAGCTAACAAAATTTAAGTGTTTCTATTGAAATACTTTTTACAATCGATGGCTGAAACAGAATTTCGCATATTGGAATGACGAACGACGTGTTACATTGATTATTAAAATATTTCTTCATGGATGTATACATGTTTTTATACATGGAAGTGTAAAGCTATGTTATGGTACATTTCATGTAAAAAATATGACTAAATATCGTTAAAAAAAACACTTGAATCCCATTAAATCGGTACTACAATTTTAATATTGTGTTATTATGAATATGTAATGTGACATCTATCCAGGAGTAGTATAAATTAAATTTATATACATATGATATAAAAAGAACGATACATCTGAACGCGGCGAGAGCTGTCTCAACATTGTTGTGATTTAAAACGAATGTATTAAATTCATCGGCATACGAGATGACATACACATTTTTATTTAAATATGAAATAGTCCACTAATATACAACTCTTTTAAATTTAACTAATAGATTATTTAGAAAAAAAAACAGCTTTATAAACAAAATTATATTATATTATTTTGTGTTGTGTTAACTTGTTATTTTTTATAAATATTACATTTTTTTAATCGAACACAAACAAGAAAAAATGCTATATTTAACGTGAATATTTTATTAAAAATGTTTATTAAAAAAATTATTGAGGGTTCGTAAAAAAGCCAACACGCAAAACTATTAGCTATTTGTACGCACGTTGTTCAAGGGGTTAATTGGACAATTTACCGATATATGGACGATTTAATTAAAGAAGCTGTTCCACCAGGTATTGTTCATTATTTGAACTAAGAAATTTTGTATTAAACTTAAAAAATATATATATAGTGTGACATACATAATAGATAAATAAAATACTTACACCATTGCTAAAGTGTCCTTTCTAAGCTGGCTAAATAAAAAAAAACAAAAACATATTATATAACAATATAAATGTTTCAAATAAATGTAACAACAATAATCAAAATTCATTAAATCATTTTAAATCCATTGGTTTTATATTTTCAAAATAAATTTTTGATTGACTAGAATTCTAAACGGCGCCATAAATCATTATTCGAAATATTTTTCATAAAATGAAACTAGTTTTAGTTTTAAGAGACAAATAATAATTTTAGCTGTGTATATAATATAATCGAGTTGTGAATCTCCTCGTGATAATAGTTTGGGCAACAATAGGTTAGTAAATTTAAACGATGCTTGCCAGGCATGGCCAATTTAAGGCTGGCGTGCCAGGAGAAAACGGAAGTAGGAAGAAATCTCGAAAACTCACGCGTGAGTGGTATGTTATAAATTTTATGCTCGTGATCTTCATTTTCGTGTATGTAACACTATGGCAACTTATCTCTTCACGTAAGTTATACGGGTCGTTAGTTGCTAAGGACTGATCATTGCATTGCGTAGAAAAATATGGATACACATGGGCCTCGTATAACACGGCTATATGGTTCCACGAAAACCTCGTGTAATACAAATCCGTGTTATGCAAGGCTTGAAGTTCATAGAAAATTAAGGTTGTTGTTCCAAAAAAAATAAAAATCGATGATAGTTTATATAAATATGTACTTTATTTTTTTAATTAAAGAAGTATGCATTTACATATTAATTTAAAGAAAACTTAATAGCATAATACACCATTCATTTATCATCGCTTTCACTTAGAATTCTATATTTTTTACTTTTTTTCGAGATAGGTTGTGAATTTTCATCATCGGACGACTCTGAATTTTAAGAAATCGTTAATAACCGATTGCCTGCTTTTAGCGTATAATTTACGCATTTCCTTAAGACATTCCAAAATGTTTTGTAATTCTGTCTTAAATTTTGAACTCCTTTCCATTGTAGAATCATTATCAATAATTTTTTTTTTAATTAGCCAATTCCAAGCCTTCATTTTTTTTTTTTTTATGAAACATGTAGCTAATTCGCTGCAAATGCTTTCCGAGTCATTGATTAAGGTGGATTTATTCAATTCATTTCATTTTAATTATCTTTTTCCCGTAAACCGTGTTATATGAAGCGTGTTGTATAAAAATATGTCACAATTTATACATCCGTGTTATGTAAAACCGTGCTATACGAAGCTTAGGTGTATATATATACCATTTTGTTTTTAAGCATCCTCTTCATATATTAATTAATGTGTATATTCAAAGACATTAGTGTACTCTTTTCTATTTTGTGAAATTCTATATGTAAACAATGTAATGTCGGATTTTTTTTATTTGATTTAAAAAAAGCAAATACTCAATGAAAAAAAAAACAGTAAAAATTTTGTCGAAATATCAACCAGATAGAATAAATTACACGTCATTAATTCATGTTGATTTGCATAAAAAGTTTCCCCATCACTGCTGTTGAATATGGCTTAGTTATATGGGATTCGCAATCTATTCAAAAGGTTTCCAATTAATATGAAATTACAGTATGAGCTTTACAAATGTAAACGATTTTATTTATTGTGAATGATACATAATAGATAAAATGAAACTATCAAAATGTTGTTTTAAATATTCTCCAATTATTAGTCTTAGAATCTATTATTTTATGTGTTTACCGTAGTTTTAGCAAATATAAAATCTCGTAAATAACGTAGCAAATTTCTATGTAACTGGATCTAAATTAGGTTGAATGTAACAAATTAAGCCAAGCTTAAATTTAATTAAATCATAGTTCTGACGATGTCGAAAGCTGTAATAGCGATCAATTTACCATACCTAAAAAAACATACATTAATGTAAATTTGTCGAACGTGATAACTAGTTTTGTGTCTATTTACATTCATCTCAATTTTGTAAAGCTAATTATACATTGATAGATTTGAATTATTATAATAGAGTTCGACCTAAATCACACTACGCAAATCCATTAAAAAGTGTCCAATACGTTAGATCACACTACGCCGAATTAACTAAGTTTGATTTGCAGATTCCAAGCTCGTTACTCCAAAAAATATTAATTTTGTTGGGACGAATTAAAAAAAAATAGTCACTTAAGATGATTTTGCATTTATTACAAAATTTTTATAGCACATAATACAGAAGGTGCTCGTTATCCGAATCTAACGCAGTTACGACTTTGTTGAGAAATTTTATATTTTATAAATTATACAAATATCACATTTAAGGTGTAAACTGTCACTTAATGCAATATGTTTATATAATGAAAAACGATGTTTAGTAATATTTAAAAAAATCTCTATGAAAGATCAGGACCAGTTTCGCTCATCACGAGCATTATCAATTGATTTCAGCTCAAAATTATTTTGCTGTAACAATTGAAAATACTACTAAATAATACTAAAAATAATTTTGTAGAACTAAAATACATTGCTATTTTTTCACCGTGTTATAATGGAGTTCTACCAAGTGAATGCCAATTCAATCAATAAATTGAAAATACGATCAGAAATGCTAAAATTTTTTATTATTTTAAATATAAATATACGTTCGTTATTATTTTTAGGAAACTTTAAATGATGGTTGAATTAAAATGTGCATATCACTTTGTAACCACCATGTAAAGGAGTAATGTGTGCTAAAGGAGATTATCCGAAAACAGTATCGGTCAAGCACTATCGTGTTATTTCATACCATTGTCGTGATATTAACAAGCTAAGACTTAGACTGTCTAGATTGTTACATAAGCATCTACAATTTAGCCTACGTTAAAAAAATGCTCATTAATCTGTATTGATATTTTAAAATAATGAGGCAATCACTGTGGAGACAATATCACTTTTAAAGTGTTATCTGCCATTTCTTGAAGGAAATGCATTTTATTTGAGTAATATAACCAAAAATATATATCGTAATAATTATAAAAACTTATTATTTTAATCAGGACCGATTTCGTTCATCGCGAGTATTATCAACTGATACAATTAAATTTTAAACAAAAATTTTGAGTCATTTATTATCAGCTATACGAAACCAGAGGTTATTGAAATAAGAAAATAATTTACATGCTTCATTTAAAAAATAAATTTTACTTCATTTAGTAAAATAATGTACGATTATATGTATATTATTTTCTTAGTTATTGAATCTTTGGTGTTGCATACCTGATTTTTAATTAGTCATAATCTAATTGTTGTAATTTGTATTGTATCAGCTGATAATGTTCACGATGGGCGAAACCGGTTTTAATGTAGAGTTGTGGAAATAGTACAATAAATTGTATTTCATTATTTAATTACTGTTAAATAAATAAATATTTTATGTAACATATAGTAATTATCAGTTTTAAAGTTATTTTCAATTTTCTTTTGTATAAACTATGTACAGTAAAAATCGTCAGTGTATCCGATAGTTTGCCTTTGAAGATGGATTTAGGATATATATTTCTGTTACTTATTAATTTCGTTAATAGATGCCTCTAAAAAAGAATATACATATTATTTCGTTCAATGATTCTTTTCGAAAATGATTTAAAATATAAAAATAAACTAAGCAGATTATGTTTGTTATAGTTCCGTGATATTTAATATGTATCAAAAGGAACGGAATTTTATGATTATATATTGGATTCTTCTGCCATCTATACTATTTAAAATTTAAGTTATTGTCTATGCGACCTGACAATTTATATAATCATAAACGTTGCTGTCTTTTCAAATTGTTTCTTGATATAGGTAACTATTTTGTAACACGGCCAATTCTGAACAACGACACATTTAAATAATAAAAACTTTCAAGTCTTTACAACAAACAAATACAGGTTGTCCTCGACTTACGGCCGAGATACGTTCCTAGACTTTGGTCGTTTCTTACAAAATATGTATGTACTTACATATTAAAAAAAAACATGTGCATTTATTTATATTTTTTTATTGTCAAGTTTAAACTTATTTATTATTAAAAAGTAAAATATTTACTTCATTAATATTTAAAAGCTTTCGTCATCTGCATTTATACAAGTATAATCCATTGGCTCATCATCAATAGTGGAAGAAGAAGCAGAAGTAACAGTCTTTTAAAAAAACATTTCCAATTTTAGTTGAGTTGTTTTTTTGCTTTTTTCCCTGTAAATTTCTTTATAGCAAGCAAAATCTTCCTGAATACGGCGGCTTATATTCAAAAACCTTTCGTTATCCGAAACCATTTTTGCAAATTTTTGTATTACTTGGTCAATTTGAAGGAACCTGCTTTCATTTCTTTCAATGCATTTTTTTTTTGATTCCAAAACCATTTCTTTTTTTTTAGTCTCTTCTTCAACCCTGTGATTTTCGATGCATAATAATTCTTCATTTGTTAGATCTTCCAAATCATTTTCTATAAGTTTAAAGTCTATTTATTTATGGATATTGCTCCTTTAACAGCTTCACTGAAACTTAGTTTATTCTTAAAAATTGTAGAGATCGTTGAATGTGACAAGTGTAGATCGTCAGCTATGCCCTACAATCTTTTAGCACTCTCATATTGTTTGATTATTTTTAAGTTTTTTTTCTAATTGTCACATCTATACAGTTTGCCAGTCATTATGGGCGCAATTTATTGATTGTTCACTTTACAAATTAAATGGGAAACTGTATTATTTATATCTTACAATATTAATGTGTATCTATGTCTAAGTTCAAAAACACTGTGGTAACTGAATTATATATATATAATTTAAAAACAACGAAGGGAAAAAGTGTGAAACAAATGACATTCCTTGCGCACATCCGCGATCTACTGACTGGCAGGAAGTATTTATGGCATCATCTTTATTTACGCATGACTCAGGGTTGATAAAGGCGCACCGTAATACAATTTAAAAAAATACTATTTTTTTGGTCGTGAGTGCGAATGGTCGTAAGTCGAGGACTACCTGTATCCTGATACAGACCGTAAACCGTGTGCATCGTTTATTTTACAAGAGGAAACTCCAAATATAATGTTGTTATAATCAAATCAGTAGCTATTAAGATTGTTTCAGACACATTTAGTTTATTGCATAGCTTTAGAGTCTATATTCTACTGTCTGTCAGTTCTTCTGCATCATTGTGATATTGAAAAGCCAAAATATCGCCGAAAGGCGAAATCCGGTTTGCGAGTGACAAAACATTTGGAAGTGTACACGGTTTCAATAATTCAAATTGAATATTGAAGTTACATCAAGCACCCTCAGGCGATGTCGTAAACTAATTAATGAAAATATCTCTAAAAAATGTGCAATAAAAGGCTTGTCCATTTTCATTTCAGAATATATTTATTTTAATAAGCGGCTTGTCCTTATTTGTTTTATCAAAGCCGTTTTAGAGTGCCCTTTAATATACGGTTTATCTGTACTCAAAAAGCTTATATTATATTTTATTATGTTTCGTAAAATATTACTCAAGATTTTATATAAAAAACTCTTTCTTAAAAGAAACGATGGTTATTTAAATAAAAAAAAATAAAGATTTAATTAGCATCAAGTAAAATAAGAAATTATGTTGAATATCATTACATATATAAGAGTATAACTGTTTTCATTAGTTGTATTTTCAGAAATTTTAATTTCGTCGTAATTTTTTATTATAAGACACAAGTTAGCTTTGAATTTCCTCTACTTAGAAACAGCCACATTATTCATTTCAATCAAGTAAAATTTTGAGAAAACTGCAATTAAAATTTCATTACGTAGTTTGAAGAGGAACGTTTGTGGAGAAGAGAAATACTTCACTCTGATAATTGTATACTCTACGGCTCTAATTTATTCTCGAGAAAGATTTAAAAATAACTATTAATTATTGCTTATACATTATATTAAAAATCCGAATGAATATTCAAGAACTATTCGTAGAAGAGTGTTTTGACGAGCTATGTTCTAAAATATAGAAATGATTTCTCAGTTCAATTCAGAGTTATATTCTGGAAACATATTTAAAAGTTAAAGTATAATATATTGAGCATTCAAAAGACCATGAAGAGTCTTTCAACAAGGACTCTCAAAAATTGTGTAAACGTAAATAAAATAAGTTGTGTGAAGAATATCTATAAATTCTTTTTCATTTAAGGGTATATTTTATGAAATAAAGTGTGGAATATAATGTCGTTAAAAAGTTTATCGCAAATTTGTTTGATGGCAAGTATTTGGGAGATTCAATTTTCAATGACTTTGTCGCACAAATCTGGTTAAATTTGTTAGATGGCGTTTGTTATGACTTTAAAGACGTCAATTGTTTGAGGTTTATTTGCAAAAGTTTGTGATTTACGATAGCTCCAAAAAAAAAAACCAAAGGCGCTTAAGCCAATGTATTTTTGTATTTTTCGCATCGAATTTTTCTTAATGTATCTGGACATCAACTCAAACAGAATTGTCATTCAATGAATTAATACAACAGCTATGTTTTAAAAGCAATATATAGACGACTCGATGAAAGCTTTTATCGTTACATAATATATATATGAGAGCTTTTATGTTTCATTACTTAGAAACCGCCCAAGGATTAATATTATGAGAATCTTACGCTAAGTCATCGTGTAGATTTGCAGGAAAGCCTAATACAGGTAGTTGTGAAAGGCGGGCCCCAGTCAAGTTGAAAGCTTCTGCCAAAGATTCTCTGGAACAAAAAGATAACATTGTTTATTTTGTTTAGTAGACCGACAAATTATATGTGAAAAATAATATGGCACTTTCTCAACTTTAGTCGACAAATACATCTTTGGGTATGTGTTATGAAACCTGAAGAAAAATGCAGCTTAGTCAACGTCACGTTTTTTGATCAGACTTTCTGTGTTATCTCAAAAATAAAGACGTAACCAATTGACCGCGAAAATGTTTACATTTAGTTTCAAATTCTTTCGCAAAATCCATTTGCTAAGATTGATACGTCAAGTTTTGATTTCTTGTAACAAGAATGAAAAAATGACCACGTACAAAAAAATCTGAAACAATTGTGTATGAATTTAAAATTTCTGTTTAAGGCAAATTTCCAGTTCTCTAGATTTAGGCCCTCAAAATCTTGCAAGAGTTTTAACAACATATTTGTATGAACTCAATTAACGATAACTTATACAAAAATTAACATTATAGAAAGCCTTACGAATTTTAACGAAAAAGGGTAGCTATATTAAATATTTCATCTAATACTATAATTTGATAAGCTTAGGTATCAAATTAATTGATTTTTTTGTTTGAATTGGCATTTATATCGTAGAACTCTATTAAAACACTGTGAAAAATAGCAATAAATTTTAGTTCTACCAAATTTATAAGGTATATAGTTTATCGCTATTTTAGCTTACTCATCATCAGAATAATCTTTATCGATAGTTCTGATGATTGCGTAAGCCGAAATAGCTATCAACAATATACCTTATAAATTTTGTAGAACTAAAATATTATACACTGCTATTTTTTCACTGTTTTATTTGATTTTCAATAAAAATATATAACATTTTGTTTATGATAATTTTAGTTATAGTGTTATCCATGTGTGTATACATTTTCTTCCGTTTTTTTATTTTCATTTGATGTTACGTAATCTTTTGACAATTTCCATTTTAAAAAACTTAAAGTTTACACGTAAATTAAAAAAGGTTTTTTACGAGGCATCGCTATACAAAACTGTATGAGTTTTTATGAGGGTGAAATCGCTTTTCAATAATCTGAAAGTAACTGACTGGATTTTACTGTCATGAACATATGTTCAATAAAAGATTAGATTAAAAAAAAAGTCTTATTTCATCTGGTGAATATGAATATTTTGTTTATGTCAGTAGCTAGTAATGTAGAAACGGGTGGTTTTTAAAAGTCAATTGCTTTTAATTTATGAAGTGAAAGTACTTGATGGACTCTCAATAAAAAAATTGATTTGAAACTATTTACGATTCTAGATACTAGTATTAAAAAATGAACAGTTTTTGAAATCAAAACGCGATGAGCGAAACCGGTACTAATAATTAAATATATTGTGGAAATAGTACTAAATGTGTTTTAAATACAATTCTTCTCCATCAAGAAGTGATAGTCAACTCATCGAAAGTCATCAAAACAGGTAATAGAATTATGTTTGTCGTTGAAATTGTCTTGTGTTTCAAGATTTAATTAAATTTCTCTGATAAAATTATCAAGGTGACATTTTAATAATATTATATTTTCATATTTCTTATGCGTGTATTTTGTGTTTTATTAAAATGATTTTGTAGTTCGCAATATTGCGGCGAGGTGTACGTGTTCCTGTTCAAACCGGGGATTTATCGGGCAGCATCCGGCCTTACTTTACCTCTGATATAACAAGAATATTGCGTCACTCAAACGACGGGCTAGGTAACGAGCCCTTGCTTACAACCAAAGTTACTGAACGGCTTAGCAAAGCATTTCTAGCATGGAAAGGCGAATTATGTCATTGTTATCATTCCTTCAATTGTAATACATTCAGCCTAAGAAAGGGATGAATAAAGTTAATTTTATCAATAATATTTTTATATATTTATAGAACTTTTGCAGAAAAAAGTCAAGAGTTGGTTTTACAATACAATACGTTTTTTATGCCGTACACCTTAACATATAAGAGACACAGATAATTCTTTGATACAGTGGAACCCCAATCGGTCGTTCTAGAACTCATCGCTTATAAAGACGATGTTAAAACATTTCGCATTGATTGGTTAATTATTGTGGTCCCATCACAAATACTAAACGGTTTGATTGCAAATTAAAAGCATTTGTAATCTCGCTTACATATACGAATTCATTCAATTGTCATTTCTGCTTAAATTCAACAAAAATTTACAATATCGACTTGTACATTTCCACATGTTTTGTCACTCGTGGCCCTGGGTTTCGTATTTCGGCATCTGACAGAACTGACACACGATATTTAGTCTGGATTGTTAATGTACAAGAAGAATTACATAGATAAAAACATAGTCCCAAAAACTAGAAGCCAAGAATTTATGTTGAAACATCTTCAATAAATACTGATTCCATTATAGTGATATTCAATTTTGACAATGATACCTTTACACACAGTACAGCAACAAATAGTTTTTACAATAATCAACTATTATTAGATTTTTTTTTTTTAATAATAAAAAACTTAGGCAGACATCTTAAAAATAGTAAAGATAAAATCAATAAACTGGACAGAAGCGGTATTTATAAAATGTCCTGTGGCTCATGTTTATCCGTTTATATCGGACAGACAGGTAGAAGTATATCTACTCGAGCTAAGGAACATGTAAGATCATTCAACAATAAAAAAACAGATTCACAATTCGCTAATCACGTTATTAATGAATCACATAATATAAATTCAAACCCAGCTCCTAAATGTTTGCATCTTTGTAGTAAGGGTCGGAGAATGACGGCTTTGGAACAGCTGGAAATCAATAGACACCAATTATCACAAAGGATTCTTAACGAACAAACTAACATAATAGGATCGCCACTTGTCCAGCCGTTGTACAAAGGGGTGGTCTGATTTGCTTCCAGAAGGACCACTTCCGTCCCACATATAATCCTATTGTCATAGACACCTATTGTTTCATTTAGAATTTTGAAAATTTAGTGTCATTGTGTTAAAGTAACAAGCTAGGCCGTTGGAACAGGAGAGAGGATGTGTTGTGTGCCTTTTCTGCACAGCTATATATAGATAAGCGAATGTTAGTTTAATCATAGTTCTGACGATGGCGTGAGCCGGAATAGCTATCAACTATATTTGTTAATAATAATTTTGTAGAACTAAAATACATTGCTATTTTTTCACCGTGTTATAATGGAGTTCTACCAAGTGATTGCCAATTCAATCAATAAATAAAAACACATTTTTTTTGTACTTATTTCCAAAACACATTTTTTGATTAAGACCGGTTTCGCTCATCGCAAGCATTATCAACTGAAACTAAATTATTTTCCGCAAAAAATATATTGTGGAAATAAGCACTAAAAACGCGTTTTTATTATTTAAAATATCATGCCTTTCCATCAAGAAATGACCGTAAACACCTTAAAAAAATACATATATTATTCGAATAAAATTGGGTATTTTAGAATGAGAGATAACTAATTATTTTAAATTGGTGGGTTATATTGGGCTTAAATATTATATAAGGTGAAGTAAATCAAGACTTTAATGTTGCACACTGTTAAATTTCACTTAAGGGAGAGTAAGAAAAGCGTAGTTGATCGTTTAGTATAAACATTTCGTTTAACTGGGCTTTGATTATTTATATATTTTTTTGTTGTTGATAAAACAGAACCTGAAATAAATGTCACATTTTTTAGGTTTAGGGTGACTTTATATGTGTGAATTATTTGGCAGATTAATTGTTCAATTTTGGAAGCTTTAAAAGCTTTGAAAATGTTTACTTGTAAATAGTTATTCTAAAAGCCGATATGTCATCGAGGTTTTACTATGCTTTCTTCTGCCATTACGTCTATAGTACAAATTCGTTCTCATCAGTGGTGTAGCCGATTCAATAATCTTTATGCATTCCTCAATGCTACATTTTAGCTAGATTAATAATTTAAATAAGTAAGTCCCTTGAGTAATAATTATCCAATATATTAGATATTAGAGTTGTACGTACTAAATCGATTTAAGCGTTAATTCTCAGAAAATTTGTTTTAGTTGTACGTAGCTCGGAGTGGCCGATTAGACCTGTATGAGGACGAACCGTAGTAAACATATGTAGTGTGTAAAGTGTATTTTTGAAAAGAACAAATGATTTACAAACCTGTCACCTTCTTTGAATATATAATAAGCAACTGCAACTCGTTCCTGTTGCAGAGCCGTAACTGCGTCACCAACTGCAACTGTTATCTCGATCTGCGAAAATAATGAATAAAAAAATTGTTTTATTTGATCACGTATGCTTAGAATGTGAGGCATTAGGCTCATTAGGGAAAGAGGTGTATTAAAAGGAAATGTCAGTAGTTCAATCTCTCTGTTTTGAGAAGACTATGTGCAGGAGTGAGTTATAGAAAATACAAATTTCCACTCAATTTTAAGGTGTTAACTGTCACTTCTTGATGGAAAGGCATGATATTTTAAATAATAAAAACACATTTGTTACTACTTATTTCCACAATGTATTTTTTGATCAGGACCGGCTTCGCTCATCGCGAGCATTATCAACTGATAGAATGCAATTTACAAACAAGTCTATTTATACAAAAAAAATGAGTTAAAGGTAACAGGTGTACAAAACCATGGGTTCAAGAACTAAGAAACGATTTACAGGAAATCATACAATATTGATACAAATAAAGTAATTTTGTTAAAAAATTAAATGTTCACAATCACTTATTAACACGTACAAATACAACTAATCAATAATCCATTAGGGGCTCTGAACAATCATTAAGGAAATAAGCAGTGGTAAAATTTTAATGACGAAAATAACCCACACTTACTACTTAATGGAACATAATGTATTAATATATGAGATTTTAATGATAGTCAATTGAAGATGAATCGATGAGATGAGAAGTTATGGTGAATCCGTATCATGATATCAACCAATGGTTCCAATATTTTCTGCAATAAATAAAGAAAAAGTAGCAATATCATTTTTCAAATATAACATATATATATATTAATCGAATTTAATGAGACTTCCACTCCTTCGAAAAAACAACCAAAATCAATTGACAGCCCAATATATATTAAGTAAAGTTTGTATTTAAAATTTTGTGAATAGCCATATAACGTAGAATATTCTATTTGAAAATCCAAGAGCCCATGCTAGAATTACAAAAAGAGCTTGATACAAAAAATATAACACTATATTTGTAATTGTTGAATTAATCATGTGCTTATTGAAAAACAAATACTGTGATTTGATTCCATCGTATATTTAACAAAAACAAACATCCAGTCAATCTTTAAGTTTTTTTTCTTTTGCTTCTGTTTGACAGACTAGGGTAAATTGTTTGCAACCTTAAACAGTTTAAAAATTAAAAACTGCTTTACAAAATTTGATCAAATAAACAAAACAAACACACAGCGAAAAACTTTACTATCCTCGCATTGCCGATTGTTGAACAAAAGTTGCGCTTTCATTATTTTCGTTGCACAGTTTATTGTTTTTCATTAAATGCAATATGGTGGGCAGAAACAGAATTTCAAAGCAATTGTTGCATTGTTTTTGGTTTATTGTGGTCACTTAAGAATAAGTCTAGAGCATTCTATATTTAAAACGTAAGCAATCTTTCGCACTCTGAAAGGACGAATTATCATTTGGTCTCCAAATATGTGAGATAACTTAATTGTTGTTACGTGCAGCCAATCAAAATGATGCTTTTTGTTTCAATTGTTTTCGTGTAGTGAATGACAAAAACAGGGAAAAAAGAAAACAATGAAGATTGAATAATTGTTTTTGAAATTGGTAAGCATTTCGTCATGTTACACTCTTGATACGTGACATTATAATACATAGTTGGTCAGGGTTGTTCTAAAAGTTATATATATAGTTCTATTTAAAGTAAAAATAAAATAAAAACACATTATTTTGATATCAATTTATAAGTGAAGCACAAGCCAGGTTTATTTGGGCAATCGGGACAATTGGACAACGAAAATTTTCGTTGATTGGTGGTCAAATTGAAGAGGTAGTTTTTTTTGAAATTTGCAAAAATATTGAAACACAAGTGCACTAAAACGTAGAACGAATTTTATAGAATTGTAAAAAATAGGTTCGCGGTGCTTAGAAAAAAAAAGTATGTACATGTTGATAAAAATACATATTTCACAAAATTATAAGAAACAGTGATAAAACAAAACCAATTTACATTTGTCAAAAACATTTCCACAAACTATAGCAAACCATTTGATGTAAGTATTTCGGTAAAATGAATAGTGTAAATGAGTCTTTATGTGATGGTTCCAAAGAAATGTCCTAAACATCTTGACCGTGGCAGGTACTTACTAATACTAAAAGATCTTTTGTTATATTGAAAACACGGTTCCCGTGACCGACGCGGGTCTACAATTCAGGCATGGACACGGGAGCCGTGTCGTACGCACTGATCGAGTTAAGATTGTTTTTTTCATACTTTCATCGGGTACTGCAAGTTACATATCACCAAATATTGTAAGATTTTTTAAATAATTATTTTCATAAAGACTAATTAAAAAAAAAAACATTTAATACATAAAGCCACGCATCAAAACTCCAAGAAGTCATAAAAAAGAAAGAAATTGTATAATAACAGAAGAATCGAAATATTTTCACAAAAGCCAGTTGCTTTAAGAAAAAATCAAAACGTATTGGTATTAATTGCTGTTCACTGAAGCCAAAAAAATGTTTATAAAGTAATAATAAATAATTTTGTAATAAGGTTATGAGATCGCCATTCAAGAATAAACAAAGCGGTATTAATTTTTGTTTGCTCTTATATCATTATCAGTGATGTTAAAAAGATGGATAGTGTCAATACACAATACCTGTTACTTCGAGTATTTTTTAATTTCTTGCTTTAACCATATTGAAATATATTATATTTGTGATAGCTCGACACTTCAAGCGAACTCGCTTGACAATGACTTGTTGCAGACACTCAGTATCTAGATGCATTTTTTTTTCAACAATTGATATAAAAATTTACAGGTAATTCCTTAATGAAGTAAAATAGTTAAAAATAAAATGGTTAGGATTTTTTAGTATAAATCTGTAACAAAATATAATTCCACTAAGAATTCAGACATAATCATTCTCAGAAATTTCTTACTTACTCACTGTTTTTTTATTTAAACATTGAAAAAGTGATAAATAAAAAATTTCGATTACGTACATACGTATTGCGCTTGATATGTGACTAAACTACGGTAGTCCATAATACAAAAAAGTATGGCACACATGTATTAAAATACACTGGACAATTATTATTTTTATTTCACGTATTTATACATCAACAATTTTTGTAAAGATAAATTATTGTCATAAAACATGAAACAATTTTGATTTACAAAAGAAGGTTTGTCAGCACTTGTTATAAAAAGACTCGCAAATAGCATAAAACAAAAAAATATTTTCGCTACATGATAATGTAAATATATATGTTTTGATATTGTATTAATTTTTTTTTAGACTACATAATAAATATAATATATATATATGTATATATAATACATATAAGTCGTTTATTTAATGAGTTTTGTATTATAAAAATACTCGTTAGTCCAAATAAGTAATGTAACGAATACTATTCGGGTGGCCCTATTTTATACCATTCTAATTGACAACTCTACAAATAATGTATACGAATCACGTTTCCTTAGACCTTGTGGAGAATCGAGTCTTGCGGATGTTGTTTTACAACAGAAATTTGTGCTCTTTTTGAATATTTCAATGAGAAAAATTAATTATTACTCCATATCAAATAAACAATAGAAATCATGTATCACGTTCTTTACAATTAATTTCTTAAACATTGTTATACAAACAAAACAAAAATGTTTCAAAAGTAATTTTGTTTGAATAAAGCGATGAAAACTGTTACATAGATATATTCGTTGAATGTAGACTGTTATATATTATAATGCTAGAAAAATAATTAACTTACAAGTTCTACATGGCATGTGTATCACGGCTGACATTTATCAATTCCAAGTAAATATATAAATATATAAAGAAATTATCGATATTTTTTAAGCATGGCAATGATGTTAATTGATAATTTTTCTTAAATTTTAACTATTTCAACAATTTAATATAATGATCACGTTTTTTTGGTTATCGTGATAGTTTACAACTGAAGATCAAAAACATTTCCATGTGCAATTCTTATTACAACTCACCACGGCTATTCGTTTGGTATAAACAGTCGCTTCTCGTCGCGTAACAACATAAAAGGTTTTTTCATTATTTAAGTGCTAAGATTGTCTCAGGAGCAATCACCCATGATTCGGAAGCTTTTTATTAAATGTGCAGACTGTCCATAGATTAGAATTTTGGATTAGCCAATTTGTTTACGAATATGATGTTTTCGTTGCTAAGGTTAGCCGGATAGTGGATGGGCCAACATGTATAAACGAAAAAATGAAGAAAAAAATGTCATCTCAAGTAATCGTGCTTAAGGACGTAGACCAGATTTGTTACTGGACAAGTATTAGAAAAATATATATTTTTATATAAAAGGTAAAAAAACTATTTTGAGATCGAATAATTACTCTTCAACAATGTCTTGCCTATTGTCAATTTTCAATATTAAAAATACGGCTATCTAACGTATGTTAATTTCTTTTTAAGCGGCCCACAGTAATAATAAAATATGGTATATTGATTGAATTGGGATTTACTTGGTAGAACTCCATTATAACCCGAAATAACTACATACATATCTCATAAATTTTGTAGAACTAAAATACATTGCTATTTTCTCACCGTGTTAAATTTGGTATACCTTACAAACAGATACTTAAAAATAAACTACAATATTTATTTTTTCATTCCAAAAATTTCAAGGAAATATTTTTTTTATTATTTTAAATAAATTAGAAGCTAAAAATTTTTGCGAATTCAAAATGAAAACCAACGAGCGTATTTTTACA
This sequence comes from Himalopsyche japonica, assembly GCA_028555115.1. Lineage (NCBI taxonomy): Eukaryota > Metazoa > Arthropoda > Insecta > Trichoptera > Rhyacophilidae > Himalopsyche > Himalopsyche japonica. Next base: position 1,644,754 of record JAHFWJ010000705.1, read on the forward strand.
ATTGTGCAAAATGATAAAGAGTTGATTTCCTTATTAGGTGTATAAAATATCCTTTTAGCTAATTTATTATTGCGATTGGATTATACTAGAAATACTTTCATTGTAGATACACTTAGATGTATAAATTAAGAATGCTATTTACACCCAGTCCTTTTTTAACGCGATACAGAAAAAGGCGCGTAAAAAAAATCGCGTAAAAAATCACAACTCTCATATATTGTAATTTGATAAATTGGTACCAAAAATTTAAATATCGCGTGAAAAAGTACCAGAAACGTATGAAAAACCAAAATTTGCTTTTTAAAATTCGTGCAAAAGAAAAGTTACATATTTTCATGTCTTTATTGCTTATAAAAATATAATGAGACTATAAAAATATTTTTTTTTCACTTATATGAATTGTTACAATAAATTCCGTTTTAAAAATACACATGTTTTTTTATTTAAAAAAATAATGAAATGTACATGCCTAGCGTCATATATAAATTTCTTTTTTAAAACAAATTTGAGGGAAAAAATCGCGTAAAACGAGTGAAGCGCGTAAAAAAATGTAACGGTGCCATCCAAAAAATCAAAAAAAGTGTATATTGAATAAAATTGACATCTAGTTATTATTTTGTATCTCTACTCTTCAACAAAAATTCAGTTATCACACGCTATTATTTTGTTTGTTAGTTGCTATGTAGTAAAAATTGTTTATTTTCTGGATTAAAGCCTTCAACAAAATAAATCATTCTGGATTGAAAGCGTCGGCTTCATTTTCTTGGAATTTGTTATTTTAAATCCGCTTAAAAAGAGGGTTGAGTGCATTTATCTACGGCTAGTAGTGTTATTGATTTATGAATTTAAACGAAAAACGATTAATGTGTAAGAAAAGTTAAGAACTGTTTTTTACACGTGATAAAAATAGTCAAAAAAAAGTAACCACCTTTGTGTTTCTGTCATGTTTTAATAATGATTTTAGCAAATTATACTATTTTTTCCAGTATCTCAAAAGCTTAACGAAAACTTCTTTTCATTCAGTCACTAAACATTTTCTTTTGAAAAGGGTTTATTGGAAAAAAATATGGAATTAAAAAAGTCTAGCAGTGAGCTTACGGAATAAAATTAATCCCTTGATATAAAAATAAAAAGTGTTACAAAGCTCATTTTTCAGTTATATATAACATATTATCTTTATTGGAAAATATTGTTCTCGTTTTAATGAAAATCGTCCAGATCTATTTAGGTTTAGAGAAAACCAGTATATTTTTTTAGAGCTGAGTTATCAAGACATATATATATCAATACAAAAATCTATTGGCCGGGAATCAAGAAATGCAACAGAATGAGGATATCAAAGGCGAAGTTTGTTTGTAATATTCAATTGTAGCGTTTGAAAGATTAAATTCTATCACGAAAAAATTATTATTATAATTATTATTATTATTTAAATTATCACGAAATTATTATTAAATTATTATTTATTATTATTAAAAATTTAATCATATATGAATTCTTTGTAAAGGTGCAACATGTCGTTTCTATTAATTGTTATATGGCAGTAGTTTGTCAAAAAGATAGTGTACTATTTGAAATTTCATTGAAGTAAATTTTATGAATAAAAAAAGTCGTATTGAGTTGATGGCAGGAATCCCATTTTAACTTTACATGGGAAATGGCTGTTTTATAAAATTCTCTATGAACTTTCACACTATTTAAAGGAAGCATGTCTAAGAAAAAGAGTTTTGGGTAAGGCTTTAGATCAAGGCTGGCCAATCCACATCCCGCGTGTCACATGCGGCCCACGGTGTCCATTTTTTTCTTTAAATGTAATGCAAATAGAACATTGTGAAGTTTATTAAATTTTGTTTAATTTGTACTATTTTTTTTGTATTGCCAAAATTTCATATAATAAATATGTTTTTTTCTCATATTTGTTATATCTTCTTAAAAAAAAAACACTTTATGTCTTGTTTATTTTGAACATTATTTTGACATTTTGTTGTACGGCCCGGCTGCTAAAAAGGTTGGCCACCCATGATTTAGAAAAAAAGGTCTTACTTCAGTCTTGATAGAGATTGCCGCATCATATTCACCAGAGACCCGGAGCATGGTTGAACAGTTCTGGACAATCAGAACCACGACAGGTAACAGAGCAAGAGCGACCACTTGTGCCAAGTAACATCGACGACCGGAGCTAGAAAGAAATAATAGAAATTGTTCACGGCACATAAAATATTAATAAAAGAATAAATAAACTGTTAGTTGTTTGAGGGGCACGACATATCACGGGATTGTTTATCAGAGAGAAATAAAGCGCCACAACAAATTATCACTAGTTCTTTTTCTTTGCTAGATTATAGGGGTGGAAGTTAGAGTTAATAAATGAAATCAACAATCTTATAATATTACATTTATTTAATGATCTCGATTGCTAGTTAAGTTTGAATCGTTTCAAGTGTTTCCCGACTATTATTATACCGCTTATACTGTTTTGTTTACCGTTCCTTTTTTTGCCATTCGGTTTGTTTTAAAAGATATTTTTATAATTTGAATTTTTTGATTTCTTTTTTCTTCGCCATCGTTGGAACTATAGCTTCGACGATGGCGTAAGCCGAAACAGCTATCAACTATATCTTATAAAATAGAACTAAAATAAATTGTGATTTTTTCACCGTATTATAATGGAGTTCTACCAATTAAATGCCAATTCAACCAATACGATTTCTTTTCGTTGTTATATGTGATCGTATACCATGATAAATTAGAATAAAATATGCACATATATAATAGAATATGATTGATAGTCGATAAGCATGCTGCGTCGATTGATTGACAAGTTGAATGGTTTTATCAAAATGGCTGCGGCAACAACACAAGACACATTTTCGAAAAAAGGAATAAAATTATCGAATTGTGCATTAAATGTTCGTATCTATTATTTAAAAACACATGTTTCTCAAATATTTCATAAGATTTACGAAATGTAAAAAGATGTAAGAATACGTCATAAGATTTCACACTCAAAGTGATTGTAAACTTGCAAAAATAGGAAGGTGTGAATAAATATGCTATCTTTCAGATATTATGTGTGATGATATGTGTGGTGACATTTAATACATTAATTTATGCGATGACAGGATGATATTTTTTATATGCAGTTTAGAAATACTGTGAAATTATGGTGTAAACAAAATGCGTTTATTTTCAATGATAAAATATCATACATGATTTCTTTGAAAATTTCAGTCGAATATATTGTTTGATATAGAATTGTGTCCATTTTAAGAAATTAACATATTTTTGCGCAAGCCACTAAAAAACGGACGCTAAAGGCTAAAGTCTATTGTTCAAGGCGCCCGACTACGAAATGTTTGTAGCATAAAAGCTTGCGCGATTTTAACGGTAGAACTTTCTTCGCAGGAGCTTTTGTTTTTGAAATTGTCAGGAGAGACCGTTTATTGAATCAAATACCCGCTTTCACATTTTTCTTAGCGCAATATTATGCTTGTTTTGTAAAAGAACGTTATCACGTTAAATTAAATATTTAATGAAAAAAAATGAATATATCTAATAAAAATTCCTTCGTTTATTATTTAAAATGAAGGCAGGTAGTTTTTTCAAAGGCATGCTATTTTTAACATATCATATTATCAGTACCGGTTTCCCTCATCGTGAGCATCAGTATATGCATATTTGGATCCTAGTCTTAGGTTTTTTCTTTTGTATTTAATTCCTATTTTACATAACCAATGCAAACTGCTAATTGTATGTTAGTTCTGTTGCACCTGTATGATAGAATGCCTGAAGATACCGATAGGTAAAGTCCGATTCGTTGCCGGAAAAAAATGTGGAACTGTACAAAGTTTCAACAATTTAAATTTGATATTGAAAATCCATCAAGCAGATTCCTTCGATAACATAAATAAAATTTAAATTTCATATCAAATTTCTATATTCTGGAATATTGCACTGGAATTGAATCAGTTCGAGAGCATTTGCGTACTAAAATGCGAAAGTTGGTTACGATTGACAGGGCATGTAGGAATGCGCAGAGCTTTAAGAGTCAAAAATATTTTATGTTATATTATGGCAAATCAAATTAATAATAGATGCTAATTAAGATTTTTATGAATATTAGGTAAAAGTTTTCATAAATAATATTTTGCTTAAAAAGTATGAAAAAGTTTGAATTATTAGGTAGACAGTCCATAGTTTTATTGAGATTACTTGCAACAGAGCATTGCAAATGTTCTATCCTCCCTAGGTTTAGAATTTTTTTATACGTTTTTTTGTTATTTTTTATATTAATGTCTCAGTATGAAGTAGACCTTAGAGTAGGTCTAATTTTTGGGCATCAAATAATTTGAAATATGCCTTCAGGGTGGTAAATACTTTGAATAAAATTTGAGACTTCTTACTTGAGAGCACATGAATACTACTCAGGGCTTTATCTATCCGACTTTCTTTTAGACATGTCCACTTTTCAAAGTTTGAAAATTCTAAAAGAAATGTACCTCCTCACCTATTTCTTTCGACTTGAACTAGTTCAAAATGAGAATTCTGCTATCATAGATGATTTAAAATTTTATAATATATATCACATATTTTTGTAAGATGAAATGGACATGAATTGTCTGTTCTTCTAAAGTAAAGAAACAGTCGTAAGAATCGGTAAGAGCATTAACAATTTTCAATATTGCTTCGGTTATCAAAATGTTCCACGTGGGTAAAATTAGAATATTCCAGAGTTTGTTTGATTAACTTGTTATCCTTCTTATTTTTCTTGTTTATTGATTGAATTGGCATTCACTTGGCAGAACTCCATTATAACACGGTGAAAACAATAGCAATGTATATTAGTTCTACAAAACTATTTTTTTAAAATAGTTGATAGCTAATCCGGCTTACGCCATCGTCAGAGCTATGCTTCAACTAACATTTGCTTATCTATATATAGCTGTGTAGAAAAGGTACACAATACATCTTCTCTCCTGTTTTAACGGCATAGCTTGTTGCTTTCTCGCAATACAACAAAAAATTTCAAAAATTGTAAATGAAACTAAAAAGGCGGCAATGACAATAAGTTTACATGCGGCACGGAAGTGGTCTATTATGGAAGCAAATCAGATGGGGGAGAGGTTGAACTAATGGGGAAGACAATATATTAGTTTGTTCGTATTGCGAGAAAGCAACAAGCTAGGTCGTTAAAAAAGGAGAGAAGATTTATTGTGTACCTTTTCTATACAGCTATATATAGATAGGCAAATGTTAGTTTAACTAGTCAATTCATGACCACGTCCAGCGACTGTCGACAAAGTTCTACAGCGACTGTGAAAAACACACGTATCCAACGATCAAATCATGCATAGAAGCGTTCGACATTGACGCCCCATCCGATTACACAAGACCTCGTCATGTCTTAAAACTGAAACCTCCCTAGATCCCCTCTCTCCCACAACACAGATCACCCTCGCCCCTACTCACCTGTCTGGTGTCCGTCTACGGTTCCGGGCAGCAGGAATTGAAAACAGAACCCCCTTGGACCATGATACTTCGCCGCCGAGACCGTCATTTTCCTTCATTGTTTTATTTTTATTTTCTTTTGGATTGCATAGAATCACTGTATATTTTATGTATTTTGGTTTATATAGAATCCATGTTATTGTTTAACTGGTGTTGAAGTGACACGCAGGTCACGTGTCACTTGCCCTAAAAGAGATCGAAAGAGCGTCACGCAAAAAAGCTAGCGTGGCGATTTTTTAAAAAAAAATAAGAGGATCTACAAAAAAAAAACAAACACAAAACACCAGCGACGAAAGGGAAAGAAGGGTGTTAAACGCGCTCTTAATATCCATTGTAGTGTAATACGATACTAGACTACTAGACTAGTTTAAGCATAGTTCTGACGATGGCGTTAGCCGAAATAGCTATCAACTATTTTTTTAAAAATAATTTTGTCGAACTAGAATACATTGCTATTTTTTTCACCGTGTTCTTATTTTTCCCTTAAATTTCCAATGTTTTTGGTTCTAGTTTGCAAAAGCAATAAACTTAATTAACAGAATTAAGGGTATTGATTGATATGTTTGTCAGCTATAACAATCCCTCGTAGAAAGTTTGCTCGCAATCTATTCAATTATCGACAGCGATGGATAAGGTTACCTAGAGCTTGGGGCGATGCTGCAGCAGCCCCGATTTTCCGTCACCAGAGAAGCCGACTCGTCTGGCAGGGCTGCGAAGGCGGTGGCTGGTGGAAGGGAGGGAGTAATCTTCAGCGGCTGCATGCACTATAACCGATTTTAAATTCGTGCACCTGAAAGAGAAAAGAAATACATATTTGAGTGCACCGATTAAAATATTACATCGAATTATCTATCGACTATATTCTATTATATATACAGAAGAGAAGTAAGTTTGACATAGCAGTTAAGTTTAGGTGCCATCTACTATCAAAAATTAGGTTCCAATTAAAGCTATTTATAAATTTTGATTACAACGTATATTTAGCTTTTATGTTAATGCATAAATTCCTCGTACACGTGTGTTTAATTTTATCGCTGTTGAGATACGTAAAGAATATTTAATTACCAAATATAATTGAAATTAAAACAATGTTAGTGTTATAGGTATGTTGATATAGGTTTTAGGAATAAATTATACTGTATTGTAAGTTAAAAAATAGTTTTTATATAAATATTTTAATACTATCTACATTCTCATTTTTTTAGTATCAGCCATCAATACATCATTTATTACTGAAAAAAAATGTTATGTAAATAATCGAAAAACATGTGTCGCCCTTTTTAAAACATAAATATGAATATTCTGTGCAGACGTTTTGAAGAAACCATTCAACTTATTAGTCAATCTATGCAACATGTTTATTGACTATCAAGCGTATTTTAAAGATGCATTTATTATTCTAAATTCTCACGGTATACGCTTTTACATAACAACAAAATCAATTGCGAAAGCGAATTATAGAAAGAATAAAGATATATTGAATAGAAAAATACAAAACGGTAAGTTCTACAAACGCAAATCTTGAATGTGTTAAGAAAGTAAATTACTTTTTATTGTTGGCAGACGTGACTAGATCAAACTGACAGTTAGAAGGGAAATCTTTGAAAGTGTTGAAATGTGCCATAAACTTGCCGGATAGATTCTGCAAACGGATGTGTTTGCTAATAAACAATATCAACGTCAAAAACATATTTTATATACGACTCAAGTGGTATATACACAAAGTATTCTATTATTATTTCAAATGTTTATCGTATGGCACAGAAGATTACAAAATCTCCTCGGTGATAAAAAAATTAGAAATTAAAAAATATAATTAATTACAAAAACAAAAATGCAGTTTATTTCGATGTACAAAATGGCGCTACGAAAAATTATTTCAATATATATGTTGTTACCTCGATTCAATCCTAGCTTAAGGAGTAAGAGCTAGTAGCAATCTTGTTATCAATATTCATGACCTATCATGTAATATCCGTATCCCAAAAGAAAAGAATGATCGTATCTTTATTGAAGGAATTTTCGACAAACTTCCATTTATCAAAAAAGTTTGAAATTGAACTAAAAATACGAATTTTTAGATGACGTTGGCGAATGAATATATTTCTACAATCAAAGAATTTGACAGAATGTAACATATCCGGGATGTGTGGATATAAAAAAACATCGAGGCTGAAAAAACAATTTAATTAAAAAAGCCCACGTGTCAACGACATCTGGGATTGCGCCGAAAAACTAAAATAAAAATGTCGGCCAAAATGATGTCTCATCAGTCAATGAGAATAAATGAATTATTATTCCGGTGAGAAAGTTTTTTGGTCTCTACAGAAAAAAATGACAAATAGAATTTCAGCAAAAAACCAGCACATTAAGAAAATGACAAACTACTGTAAGAAGGATATCTTTAGGAATAGAGACGTTATTTAAATTTCAAAATTTCAATTGGATAGATATAATTTAAAACAGATTTAAAAAAAAATCTTGTACTATTATGCGACGTCTAACAATTCGCATACTTTTCCGTTCTAATTCACCCTCTGACTTCTAACGTATCAAATATTGAGAAAGCTGACAACAGCATATTGATAGTTGATACTCAAAAAGGCGAGGGGTTAAAAGTGCCAATACTTTCGCGTAAAAGCCACGATTGAGATTTATTTGATTTTTCCTGATAATATTGGTTGACAAAAGAACTATTGAATTAATCTACGATTTTGACTGAGAATGTTCGATATAATTATTGCAATATATATTACTACACGTTTTCTCACTCACGTCTCGAGTTACACCATTCAGTATCATCAGGCATTCTTACACACAGATGTAATAAAACTGACACATAAAAAACGGTTTGTATTGGTTATTTACAGAAAAAAATAGACTCTAAGGCAGCGTTGTTCAACAGAAATCGTATAGTGGGCCAAATAAAATATTACCGGTAAATGTTGAGCCGCATAAAATAACAAAACAAACATAATAAAAACAATTTGTTAGTTAATAATTACAATGACACTTCTTTATTTAAAAACAACCAAAAAACTTATCAAAACCATTTATTTACTTAATAATTAATTAATTAATTTGGGCAGCTGAAAATCTTAAATTGGACATGGCTGCTCTAAGGCAACGAGATAAATGTATATCTGAAAGAGTTTTAATAACTGCTGATTAGATTTTAATGATATTCAATTTTGAAAATGATAATTTAACATACAATAAAAATCAAATACCATTCAAATTTAATAGGGCAATTTTATATTAGAATGGATCAGTTAGTCGGTTCTATTGCATCCATGCGAGGGAATGCTTGACGACGACGAAAGGTCACACCCTGGTCGTTAGTGATAAAATGCGCAAATATACAAAGTTTTGGCAATGAAAATTTTAGCCTTTTTTTAGATATAACTTTTATAATTTTTTATAGATATAACCTGTAATTTTTGACATTATTTATTGTACTGAAATTTCAAATTTGCGTTTTTGAAGGAACCCTAAAAAAATAACGATAAAATACGGGAAACGAAGAAAATGGGAAAACTTAAAATAATAATAATAAAAAAATCTTAAGAGACATTCAATCGTCGTCCCTTTCGTCATCATTTCCAAAAATGGGGTTTTACAAAAATCGTAAATATGAAGAGGTTTTGTAAAAGTTATATTACTTTTAAGGTGTTGAATGTCACTTCGTGATGGAAAGGCATGATATTTTAAATAATAAAAACACATTTTATAGTACTTATTTCCACAATATGTTTTTTGATTAGGACCGGTTTCGCTCATCGCGAGCTTTACCAACTGATTATTTATTTATTTGGTCCATTACCGAAACAAAGATACGTCAGATACATCAATCAGCGGAGTCAATAATGGTGACGGACATATATTAGCCGCCATCGTCGGGACTATGATGGATGGCGTGAGCCGAAAAGACTATCAACTATATATTATAAAAATTTTGTAAATTGCGTTTAATTTCAAGGATTTCTTGTTTATCTAAATTCAGTGATTTGTTATTGAAATGTAGGATTTTGTAGTTTTTAGTAATATCACATGAATATTTATTTTGAAACAAATGGTTTCCAAAAGTAGAAATCTCATCGCCTTTTTTGGCACAAGCTAAATGTTCCTTAAATCTACTATGAAACGATCTTCCTGTTTGATCAATATAACATACCTAGCCTCACAGGAATCACATTTTAGAAGATAAATACCACTTTGGCTTAAAATATTAATTTAAATTTTTTTAAAATTTTTTACTTATGTATTTTAGTTTTACAAAATTTTTATAAAATATAGTTGATAGTCTGTTCGGCTCACGCCATCCATCATAGTCCCGACGATGGCGGCTAATATATGTCCGTCACCATTATTGACTCCGCTGATTGATATATCTGACGTATCTTTGTTTCGGTAATGGACCATTTCCGTGCCATATGTAAACTTAATGATATAGCCGCCTTTTTAGCTTCATTTACAATTGTTATTTTTATTGCGAACAGGTAACAAGCTAGGTCGTTGAAACAGGAGAAGACAGGTAGAAGTATATCTACTCGAGTTAAGGAACATGTCAGATCATTCAACAGTAAAAAAAAACAGATTCACAATTCGCTAATCACGTTATTAAGGAATCACATAATATAAATTCAAACTCAGCGCCTAAATGTTTGCATCTTTGTAGTAAGGGTCGCAGAATGACGGCTTTGGAACAGCTGGAAATCAATAGACAACAAAGGATTCTTAACGAACAAACAAATATAATAGTGTCCCCATTAGTCCAACCTATTCCTGGGGGGTGGTCTGATTTGTTTCCGTAATGACCACTTCCGTCCCACATGTAAACCTTTTGTTTCGTTTACAATTTTTGAAAATTTAATTTTATTGTGAGAAAGTAACAAGCTAGGCCGTTAAAACAGGAGAGAAGATGTATTGTGTACCTTTTCTACACAGATATATATATAGATAAGCAAATGATTGTTTAAGCATAGTTCTGACGATGGCGTGAGCTGAAATAGCTATCAACTATATCTTATAAAAAAAATTGTAGAACTAAATTACATTGCTGTTTTCACCGTGTTATAATGGAGTTCTACCAAGTAAATGCCAATTCAATCAATATATATTTCATCAATCATTGCTTTGGTTAAAATGTAAGGTTTAATGTGATCAAACTTATGAATTGTATTCAACACAAAGATTTATTCACCAAAACCGGTCAATCGAGATATGAATTGAGACGGGACCATAATATTTAGATTATAGATCGATGACATCGATACGTCATGGAACGGTTAATGCAGGATTATTTAACATTATTCTTATGTGTGCTGGACGAGAATATAAAAAAATGAACGATCCATTCGGGAAAATGTATAATGAGATTTGAGAGACGTTTGATCGGGATATTGTATTAATATTGTGTATGGTATATTACAATAGTTTGATATTCTATCGCAAATAATGAAATTTAATTTTCATTTTTTTAATTTAAATTTTTTTTTAGAGTTTCTGCGCAATTAAAAAACCTTGAGATTTATAAATACGATATTAATTAGAAATTTTGGTGTGCGAGAAAATTTCTTTTGATATGGTTCTGTCGTGATAAAATTTTTACAAGCATTCCTTCCCGTAGCTTGGAATTGCGGATCGAATATTACTCGTTATACCGTCTGGTACTTCGGAGAATTCTTATATTATATAATACACATATCATGTAACTAAATAAAATATTTACTGGCATATATCTTAGAGAATCTTACAACGTAAGTTGTTTATCAAGTATTTGCTTTCATAAAATTTGTAAGCTCTTCTTTTTACTTGATACATCTATAAATATATGAATATATCGATTACAAAATTTTACAGAGAAACCTTCAGTTTAAGAATTTTGATATGATTATACCATGACATAAGAGGACATTCACCACCCGGATATCCGCCAATAGAATGTTTATTTATTTTTAATATAGAAGACGATTTTTTTTAGTATTATTTAGTTTAGTTGTAAATTTTTGTGGTGTGTTTACATCATAAGCTCCCAAATTTGTTTACCTCATGGACCTCATACCGTTTCATTTTAGTTGCTGTGGACCCCCCAAACCTATATAATTTTTCTAAGCTTACAAACTTCAAATTTAAACACAATGCTGCTCAATGAATTGAATCTTTTTTTGTAAAGCGGACGACAGTATATAAAAAGAAAAAGATGGACTACGTAATTGATATCTTTAATGAAAATACATTTTATTGAATGAAAACAAAACGCAAGTAAAATATTTGATAGGTGATATTCTTTCATAAAATAAATAAATGATGTTGATTGAATAAGAATTTATTTGGTAGAACTCTATTATAATACGGTGAAAAAATAACAATATATGTCAGTTTTATAAAAAGTATATGTTAGCTATATAGTATATATAGTTGATGTCTATTTTAGTTTACGCCCTCGTCAGACACACACAGAATAAAAAAAAAACGTTTTGTTTTGAATGAAAAGACACTTTGATTCGGTATTTGCAAATTGTAAAAACACAACAAATAAATATAAAAAAGGAAAAACGTGCAAAGTTCATCGCAGAAGAGTTTATAAACCGAACGGGTTACTTTTAATCAAAAAAAGAAAAACAACATTCCGATTCAAATACTATTGTTTTGATTCATTTTTTAAATCTTTTGTGCTACGTGTGTGCGCATTAACCTGATATCTGCCAATAGCACCGTAAGACGCACACATTTTCCGTAAACGGAACAACGCTCGTACAAATATGATGTCGTTACACGCGCCACTTAAAACCATTACTTTAAATATAAAAAAAAATTGAACACACGATAACATTTATTAGAAACATTGTCACATATTCAAAATTGAAACTGAATTAGTTCTTATCGTTTCAAACGTAAATTAAAATGAGCTTCATTTGATTTTTGCAATAGAATTCGTGACTTGTAAGATACCGCCATATACATACATCTAATGACAGTTCAAGACGTTAAGCGTATTTCAACACATTGAATAATTTCTGTTTTTAAAAAAACGTCAAAATAATATTGCAGTGTCAAAAGACACTAGTTCTTAGCTATCTGTATGAGTTAAATAACAAATATGGAAGTATTATATTTTTGCTAGATTTAATTTTGTCTTGATTAATTAAAATTTATAGAAGAAGTTTTCACAAAATTAAAAAAAAAAAAAACTAAATTCACTATTGGAATTAATTTCACACTAACGCGTGAAAAGCTAATGTAATATTTGTCTTATTTATTTATATACAAACGTTACAACAACTACAAATAACATAATTGTAGCTTTAGCAAAGACAAAATATTTAAACATTTAATGTTGAAATTAAAGAAATAAAAACAAAAAATAAGAATAGCAAGAAAGTCAACCAAGCAAGCTCATGAAAAATCTACTTTAACATATTAATAAAAGGTATTTGCCTCAACTTATTTTCGTCCACATGGAATGTACCAACATCCGAAGCAATACTGTTGAAAAATGTTAATGCTATTACCATTGTTAGACTGGTTCTACACTTTAGAAGAACAAACAATTCATGTCCACGATTTCTTAAAAAAATATCTTTAACAATATATAAAAGGAATTTGATATTTTTAAGGATGGCTGAATTCTCATTTTGGCCTCGACTTAGTCGAAAGAAATATGTGGCTAGATACATTTCTCTTCGATTTTATTTAGTTTAGAACTATTTAAAGTGAGTATACCTAAAAGAAAGTTAGTTGGATAAAACCACGGATAGTACCCATACGCCCTCAAGAGTGTTAGTAATAGAAAACGAGTTTCTATGATATATATAAATAACGAGGAAACACCGAAGCTTTTCCCTATGCGCTTTAATTCCGAGAAAATCCATTTGAACCATTATTACGTGTCAGGATTATAAAGCTCTCTTTTGTATGACTTTTCAATTAGTTGATAGAAAAGAGTGAAATATTTTATAAGAAAAGCTTGCATACAAGATGACTTATTAACTGGGAATAATTTTCTTGACATAGCTTAGTGTTACACAAAGAAAATGCAGACAAATAAGGCATACGAGTCGCCTAGAATCATAACTCAAATTACTCAAAAATTACGCCAAGAGGATGTTTCGAAAGTCCCTCGTGCATAATAAGAAGGCTGTTACACATTAAAGGATCCACACACAGAGGACTTTCTGTGATTTTAAAGTGAAAAAATATATATTATAATTTGATAAAAAAATCGTCGCAGAATATTTTTATTTGATATATCGGGTAATCAATGTGTTTCAATATTAATTCATTCAAACTCGGTATATTTCAATATGTTTTGCCATTTGCGAGTCGGGTTTCCCGTTTTGAAATCGTCAGGTATTTAAGTACAAGAATACTCTATTAAACCACAGAATATTTTTTGTATTTAACAAAATTCCTTTATTGTTTACTGTCTTGTAAAAAAATATTACCATTATTTTTATTTTAAGAAACTTACGTGTCGGGTTCCAGCTTTCGGTATCTTCAGGCATTCCATCACACAGATGTAATATAAATTTCACAAAAAAGTACTTTTAAGGTGTTATGTGTCATTTCTTGATAGAAAGGCATGATATTTTAAATACAGAAAAAAAATTTAGAAATAATTATTTCCTTAAAATATTTTATGGTCAGGACCGATTTTCCTTATCACAAGCATTATCAACTGATGCATGATTAATTGATAATAATCACAATGAGCGAAACCGGTCCTGATCATGAATATAATATATTACGGAAATAAGTACTAAAAATGTTTTTTAATACTTTGAATCGGTTATATACAAGAGGAATTAATTACAAAATGGTTGGGAATTTCAACATCAATCGCAGAAATCTATGTACAATCAATTTATGACATAGTCCATACTAGAATTCAAGCTTATGAAAACCGAAAGAGACACCAACGACAATGCGTACTGCAGCACAGATCCAGAGTTTTTTTTTAAATTTGTTTTTCAATGGGTAACAATTTAAAGGAACTTCAAAACGTAAATGTGGAATGATTTCATATTTCTCTACAATATTTTTCAGTAATAAATTTTGTTTTAGTGAAAAATGTTAGCGTATAAAAAAGCTTAAGTAAAGTTCCCCAGCTGTACGTATTTTATGTCAAGTTTATTTTTATGTTGGTATCTGACGGGAAAGTCCCTTGTGATTTCTCTAATGCTATTTTCAGTGTACCAACCCTCAAGGGCACAATAATACTGCCTGTCAGGTAATAACATTCTCGAATAATATCACAAGAATGTACATAGTCAGTTCTATAATGTAGGGGAGAGTGGTATAAAATGAGCTTATTTTTATTTAAGTTTAAATGGAAGACATAATCTATTCTATTGCTGTTCATATCGCGATGTGATTTCTTATAGGTGTCACTTAGATTGATAGAAATATGGACATTTTTATCTGGGCGTTGAAAGTTGTAGTTTTTGTTTAGCTGCAGAAAGTTACAGATAAATGATAAATTTGATATTATACCAAGTTCTAATAAACATCTTTAAATTTAGTTGTTGTGTATTACACTGAAAAAAAGGATGTATTTATTATAATTGTTGAAACTTTGAACGATTCCAAATGTTTTATCACTAACAATCCGGGTTTCACCTTTTGACATCTTCAGGCTTTCGACATCATATATTGTAGATGCAATATAACTGATGAAGTTTCAATTAATTTCAAATTTGATAATGAAATTAAAATCTTATTATTCGTCATCATAAGTTCTAAAAAATGATTTGTATATTCATATTTATGTAAACAAAGATTTTTGTAAATTTCGATTTTGAAAATTGCGGTTGTAATGAACCATTTCTGAAACTCATCAATTAGTTTTGATCCGGCTTCGTAAGCATGTGACCAGATGACATATTAACCACGTGATCCAAAAGCTAAGCTTACATTAGCTTACGTGAAGCGATCCGTTCCTGGAAGTTAATAACAATGGAAAAACCCACGTTTGAATTATAATATTTAAACAATTTTGAAGAGTGACATATTCATCTTTTCAAAAAAATATTAAGCATTTTGTAAAAGGATTTCTTCTCAAAGAATCTAAGCACGCGTCACGTATAGTATCAGAGCAAATAGACTAAAAACATTTTTATGGTGTTAATTGTCACTTCTTGACGAAAAGGCATGGTATTTCAAATAATACTAACACATTTTTTAGAACTATTTTCCACAATATATTTTTTTGATCAGGGCCGGTTTCGCTCATCGCGTGTATTATCAACTGATCAAAAAATATATTGTCGTAAAAAGTAATAAAAAATGTGTTTTTATTATTTAAAAGATTAAAAACACTAGCAATTTAGATTTTATGTTTATTCAAACGAATTAAAAAGAAAAATATGCAATGAAAAATACCGTCTAGTGTGACCGCCCGTCGACATGTTAAATTATCGGATTATACGCGTCAAAACTGCTACATATTATAATGCACTGAATTGAATCATTTATTTATTTATTAATTACAACTATATGGTACAAAACTTACAAATTATCAATTCAATGCTTTTGCACCGTAACATATTAACATATTTAAATATAAAAATTCAACAAATACACTATAAAACAATCAATAAGGATTGCAAAAAAGAAAGTCAACCAAGTAAGCTCATGAAATGTCTACTTTAACTGAAAAAATACCATTCGTCTGAGCTCACTTTCGTCCACATGAAATATGTCAACATCCGAAGCAATACTGTTGTAACATTGTTAATGCTCCTACCATTGGCATCCCCATTGGCAGACTGGTTCTACACTTTGGAAGAACAAACAAATTATGTACACGATGTTACATTTAATATCATACCTGTTACGATATCGACTAAGAAAATATGAGGGAATTAGCAGTGGTAATTTTTTTTATAATAAAAAATAAATTTGAATTAGATTAGATTCATATTAACACCGTTGAAATAATGTGCAATATCGACTGAGGGTAATTCATAAAATTTCGACTTAAAATTGACTTATCATTTTTTTTTAATAATTTGAATGGCTTGTTATTTACGACCCGGGCTTAACCTTTCGGCATCTATCACGTGAATGCAATAAAACTGAGACATATAAAACGGTTTGTATTGATTATGTATACGAGGTATTAAATAGGAAAAGTAGAGATTCTGGTGCTGCATTATAAAATTCGTGAAGAAGACGGAAGGTAAATTGTTCAACGATTCAATAATTTAAATCGATTTATAATGAAGCTTAACTCAACAAAAGTGCTTTTACTAGATATTGATTGTTATTAGGTTGTTCAACCTGTCGTTTTTTAACTGAGGATATAGATTGAAAGATATGACTTATGGTGAAGTAATTGCTCTCTCTAAGCCTTGTTAGTAATAACTTGTATCGGATAAGCGAAGGGAATTTTTAATGCCTCCGTACAGGAATCTACTTATGGATTTTTTAATCTCGATATTCCAGACTCGATCCTGCGAGCAACGCAACGAAAACCATCCAAATCACCAAACTACCACGTCTCCCGCACATATCATATTAAAACTATTCATAATATTCACGATAAAGATTTAATATTATTGAAATTTGATAAAAATTTCATATGTAAAGTCTTTTATGTTATAACGAAATGTTATGTAAGTAGGTGCCTAACTTGAATTCAATAAACCGTAAATTTTATTTCAAATTACAAATTGACGACATTTTTTACAGCCCATAGAAAATATTTAACAATCTTGCCATGGTTCCCCTATTATTTTATGTTAACTGAATAGTATACTTGAGGAAAATCAAAGTTGTTTCAGTGATGGTTTTGCCGTAATAAGATATAATATGCTTTAACAATGTCTACACCGAAACAACTAATTATAATAAATCAATAAGGAGCTTAATAGTTTTATAGTAACATTTTTTATCTATTTTTAATAAGGTTAATCGTTTTATAATTCTTTTAAGTCTAAAATAAATTGGTCTCCTCGGCAACAATTACAATACATTTATTCATTACTTTTAAGGTGTTAATTGTCACTTCTTGATAGAAAGGCATGATATTTTAAATATTAAAAAAAACATTTTTTTAGTACTTATTTCCACAATATATTTTTGATTAAAACCGGTTTCGCTCATCATGAGCATTATCAACTGATAAAATAAGTTCAAAAACTAAGAAAACAATTTACAGGAAATCATACAAATAATGTTAATTAATTTAAAAATTAAATGTGAACCATCACTTATTGATAATTTTCAAACAAAATTAAGTTGAATCAATAATCCATCAAGAGCTTTGAATAATTATTAAGAAATCTTTAGAAAAAGTAACGATGTATTCAATCAGTTGATAGAGCTCGCGATGGGCGAAACCGATCCTGATCATAAAATATTATTTATTGTGGAAATAAGTACAATTTTTTTTTGTATTATAATTTAAAATACATTTAATGAGTTTACTATCATAAAAATCTGAATAAAATTATGTCTCTAAATTTTAAATTAAAGTGTGAAAACAATGTTGTTCACTTCAATTAGTTTATTTTAGAGGGGGCAATTGTAAAGAAAAAAGAATAATATTTGCATATTTTTATTTATATATTGACTGAAAAGATTATTTATTTAATAAAAACAAAATTTTTATAGACATTTGGATTAGTAACGAATGAAATCAATACCTAGTTAAATTCGTACATACAATGTGTAAAAGCTATTAACGAGAGACATGAATCTGATGTTACGACATCTATTGGTCAATTGTTGTCTTCAATCTCGTGGAACCCTTTTTCTTTTCATTCTGACATAGATCCTCTGCAGACCTATATGAACCCTTTTTGACCACTTTGGGAACCTGTTATGTATATCTTACGAAGCATTGCTTATTTGGACCAAAGTGCAGAGTATAGCTTAAAAATGGTGCTTAAGTGAGCAATAGTAAAAGAATCACAAATGTATTCAATAAAAATTGGATTGCCAATTTTAACAATGTTTTAAAAAGCAGACAACATTCGAAAAGTTCTATTTGAAATCAAGTGCCATCGAGTCATCAATAAAACTTCCTCCCTGATAAAAAATGTAGTTACTTGACAATTTAATTGACATCAACTTTTCCGCTTTATTCTTTAAATCTATAATATTTAAAACAATAAAGGTACTGTTATACATATGTTTCAGGGGTTGGTAGTAGATAAGTTATATTTAGGACATATATTTTGAGAAAAAATATAAATACGTTTGTTATATTCAATACTCTATAGCAGTGGTTCTCACGTGAAATATCACTTTGGCCGCATTACAAACATCAGAGGTCCTATGGAAATGTCTCATGGCCGCACCAAATGTGGTAAAAACAGTTTCGAAATTTATTTTTAATGTAGTGCATTATACTGAACGATCTTTTACAGTAAACAGTTGTAGTTAAAATTGACAAAATAAATAAAGCAATTGTTGTTAATTCTTTACGTTGACTTGATTCATGGTTATGGTATAACATCGACCAAAAATTTTGAACGGTTTTACTATTAAAACGGTCCTTTACTTAAACTCGACTAAATGCTGGACGAGTCAGTTTTGAAATAATAATAATTTTATAAATTCATTTGTAATTTTTTTTTTTTTTAATATTAATATTTACTATGTTGGTGGCCGCACATGAGAACCACTGCTCTATAGTGTCACCTGGAACGGGTTTATAAATAATATAGAACTTTCTTTTTACAGTTTGACTTTCATACTTCCAGTCTCATACGAGAGAGATTGAGCGGTTTTTAATCTCTCGCTTAACCACCCATCTTATTATAATTCAAAAGGAGATCGTATTGAAACAACAACCACAAGCAAAGAAAAGAGAGTTGTAAGAATTGTTTATATAAACATTGGTGTTCACTTTGAATTTTTAATGAGACCAAGACATCCCTCTTTGAAGTTTTCGTAATATTGTGATATTCGAATTGTTATTGCATTGAATGCGACTTTGTGGGGTTGCCGTTAAAATATAATACGAATATAATATGAAATATGAAAATTCAACGACAGTTTTGAAATATTTCACTATGTACGTGAAAAGCGTAGTCTGCTTTTAGTATATCTATTATAGGTGGACCTATGAGTATAATTTCAAAAAGAAGAGAAACAAAAATTGGATTGAAAAAGTTAATTTCTTATTAGCGCATTTTTTTAGCAATAATGATTATATTTGATTTACGACGTCGACTGAAAGTGTTTAATGGAACTTCAATATCAAATTTGAATTGTTGAAATTTTGTATATTTCCGCATGTTATGCTTTTTATTACTGGTTAATCTTGAGCTTTCAACCTTGCTCTTAATACAAAAATATTTTTTTGAATTGAAACATTCAATAAAAACGGTATATTTTCACTTTTTCGTTGGAAATACATAGTCCTACTTTGTGTTGTCTGAATTTAGCACGAGAGCAAATAAATAAACCCGGAATACAAAGGATCAAAATTGGAAATTTTTATTCCGGTACAACATAACGAAAAATATCATAACGACCGCTTGGAGAATACATATTGGATTTATATTTGGGAACAACGATGAAAAAATGATATACAAATCAAAGAGTTGCTATGTATATATAACATATACATTTAGCAACAAAATATGTATGTATATCAGGTATTTTACCACGTGGATGCAATAGAACCGACATGTCATATAATAAACGGTTTATATTTATAAAATTATTATATATTTTTATATGTAGGAAAAATATAGCTTCTAAGACTAGGAAACGTTTGATTGGATGCCTGAAGATACGAAAATCGGGTCGTGAGATACATACAATGTTGAAATTCAATTTTTATTTCAAATTCAAGCTTTGTTGCATCCGTATGATATAATTGCATGAAGATGCCGAAAAGAAAAACCCGGGTTGTGAGTTACAAAGCATGTGGAAATGTACAAAGTTCACAATTCAAATTAAATTATCACTTTGATTATGTGGAGATAAATTATTTGATACTCTTATTGTATAAATAAAATAAAAATTCAAAATAAAAGCAATTTACTTAATATATTGCACTTATTGCTACCGATTTACACCTTTCTAGGGATTGTTTTAGTCGACCGAACAGCTTTAGCAATAATCGAGTGATGTGAGAGAAGTTTTGTGATAAAGTCTTGGTAAAAATTAAAAAAATGTTTTCACAAAAGATAATAATGCTGAATCAAAAACGACGTTCTATTGCCAAGAAGTGAAACGATGAGATATGAAAAAATATTTGGTTTATTGTCATAGAACCATCCGTCTGCAAAAGGAATATTATGTCATTATCTTTAGTAATTTTGTGATAATTAGTATTGAAAGTGTCAATGCTACATTGAATAGCTTAATTTTCGAGCATTATAACATATAACAGCTGTAAGATAATTTATAGGACTTTAAAAACAGTGTCTAGATATAATTAATTTCGTTAATTAGAACGTAGAAGAATTAAGTAAATTTTAATTAATAAATAACTTTAGTTTTATAAATAATTTCACTAGAAACTTCTCAAAGAATAAACAAGTAATATAGTATTATTCATTCGCGGAAATAGTATGTATATTGCGAAACAACAAATCTATTACTTCTTTTGTGTTGAAAGTGTTTTAAAGATATTTATATGAAGGAATGATTTGTGCCATTCGTGGATTTTTTTATCGGAAAACTCATTCTAACGTCACATATCGTGCACGAGATTCTCGTAGAAATGATTATGCCAATATACTACTATTGGGAAAGGGCATAGAAAAAAATACTTCTCATTCAGGTTTGCTCTTGAAAGAATACTGGATTGAACACTCCGAAGCTTACGAGCTGTTTATCGATGCAATCTCGCATTTTATTACATGATGTATTTTAAAAATGTAATCAAAGAAAGTTAAATGTTACTATAATGTCGTACCGGGAAAAATGGGTCAATGCACAGTGAAATTGTGTTGTATTATATTCATAGATAAGAAATATGCTGAAAAGCTGCCAATTTTATTTTTTTTAATTACAGAGTTACGTCAGTGAAAACATTTTGAATTGATGACGCGAGAAATTATAGCCACCTGGTTTTGAGAAGAGTATGAAACGATGAAAACGATATCCAGTGTAGCTGAATATCGCTTAATTATCGGAAGAAACTTTTCAAAGAGTTTGTTCTTTGTATAATATTCGCGCGAAAAATAAACAAAAACAATTTTTCTTTATAATCTAATAATCACGTTTTCATGCATTATTTTTTAAAATGTGACGTTATTTCTCAATTTTAAAACACCTAAGATATTGCCCAGTTACTCCAATTAAAAAACAACTTTTTTAACGAAAGCAAATATCAAAACTTTATTAATCTTGTTAAAGTTGTCGATCGCTTTCTTTATCTCAGTATTATGAAACGTCTATACTAATTAAAACGAAAATTATAAAAAAATGCTTTTGTTTACGTAACGTTTAATATAAATATATTTTTCGAAAAATGGGCTAATTAAAAATGGGCTAATGTAGCGAAACGATTTTTCTTACACGCAGTGATAGAGTGGTTGTGTGTTTCGACAACTCTAATACAAATATATATTACATTCTTAATAACAGCTGTAAGTATATACACAAATGAATTCTTTTAGATCAATAGTAATTTTGATACTCTAAGGTGGTTTTATTTGAAAAATCATATCTAAGAATCATTTTGTTCGTAAAAATAACAGATTATTTTGACTTTGATCTTATGTTGGCATATTGAACCAGTTGTATAACGATCACGCTTTTTGTATCAAAAGTGGACACTGACTGTTCTCTGATCATAACAAAGTGGTATCTCAAGAAAAACGTTTTTTCAAATCATATGTATTTTATATCAAGCAAACCTACCTTTTTTTTGAGCATATAAAAATAAGTTGTTTGACTAGACTGGTTGTGTGTTAAATATAATAAGTGAAACAGTCCCTAACTTAATAATTTAGGATGAAGTAATATGACAAGAAAAAAACCTTTGACTAGATGAACGTTGCCGTTCAGGCAATAATTAATAATCAGATATGTGTTTTTAGATATATTATAAATCAGTAAACAGCTTCGTTAAAAAAATGATTAAAATGCTGATTGACAGATAAAAAACATTGTTCAAGTAAAGAACACTCGGTTACAGAACCGGCAAATTACATTACCAAAATAAAAGCGTGAATATATATTTGTATACACACTGACTTTTAATGTGTTTTCTCTCACTTTTTGCTGGAAAAGTATTAAATTTATTTGATAAAACACAATGGTTAAGACTATTTCTACAAATTTGTGTCGCGAGAATTTTCTGTTCATAATGCTTGCGATGAGCAAAACAGATCATATCTAAAAAAATACGAACATGTAGATATAGTATTAACCACTATGTTTCAATATTTAATTTTAAATATTTGTACTATCGTATATGATTGATTGAAGTGTTTTTAAGCAAATTAATACAATGAATAACGTAAGCAATCATTAAGATATTTTTCTTCGCTGATATCATATCAAATTATAAGCTGCGGGATTAGATCCATTAGAATAAAAATATTAAGAATACCCAAAAAAAATAGTATAATAAAGTCATTCCAAACGACTTTTCCGTAGGCCTATCCTTTGTTATTTCTCATAATATGCCCAAAGCATTTTAATTTTCCATACGAACAAATTCATCAAGCTTTCGAATTGTTTTTTTTTCATATACATTTATATCGTTAAGAATTCATTTGTAGCGATGGCCGTATTCTAAAGTAAGCGATTAAAATTGATAACGTGCTTATTTCATTTAGATTAACTTTATCATTAGGTAATCATTTTGTTTTTATGGCATACTTGCTCAATAAAAAATAGGGCAGATCGCTCAACACTTCTTCTTACAATACAATTAATTTTAATTAGTATTAAAATTGATTTTCATCAAAACAACCACAGAATGTATCGAGGATATATATGAAGATTTGAAATAATATTTAATAAAAAAAATAAACGCTTCTGTTTGCTTTATTTCACTAACAAGGTGTTAACCGTCACTTCTTGATGGAAAGGCATGATAATTTAAATGACAAAAGCACTTTTAATTAGAACCGGTTTCGCTCATTGCAAGCATTATTAACCGATGATTTATTTCAATTAAATAACAGATTTATCTGACGATTATCATTGTCAGTTTAAAAATATATTTGAAATTCAAACTATTGTCTGTGTAATGTACGACATGTTTTCAGCTCGTTATCACTAAATCAATTAAGTGAATTTCGAAAGAGCGAAAACATATGAAGAATACAGATTACACTACGCGATTCTTTTTTTGCAACTTTTCGAAATAACACGTTTCAAGGAGAAAAAAGAAAAAAAATCGTAACGGACGGATTATGTTTTGCTATTGTTTTACACCGATTTTATTTGCCTTCTCGCAGTTGAGAAAAAACTGAACGAATAAAAATACGTATTCATGTAGACAACAAAAAATGTGTTGCAATTTTACATACGTTTTATTCATAATTATGTTGCATATGAGGTATAAAAATATTTAAAACACCTTAACGTATTAGAATCGCAGTGCAACACCATTCAAACCGATTAAAAAATATTTTTTAAATTAAAAAAAATGTGCATTATATATGACATGAGACAAGATATAAGAAAGGACGCGCTTAATAATTTATGTAACATAATTGAAATATTTTTAAAATATATCTTGTTATGAGCTTCTTAACTTTTTCGTACAGTGTAGATCTTAAAAAAAATATATTGGTTAAAATCTTCTTAGCGATCAGGCGATTTTAGATAAAAATCGTAGAAATGCCACACCCAAATGTCAATTATTACGTGTATTTTAGTTTAACAAAATTTATAAGATATAAAGTAGATAGCTATTTCGGCTCATCCTTCATCAGAACATAGTTCTGTGCCATTGATGGAAAAAGAAAAATCGTTTACTTTAAAAACATCGTTGCAAATTTATGAATTGATTAAAAATGTTTATATAAAGTTCCTAGAATTTTTTTAAACTGTTAAATATTTAAAACAAGGGTGTGATATGATCAAAAGATTTGGTATATAAAATGTCATAGATATCGAAACCGTTATTAAAGCTGCAAAAACGTGCACTTGAATAATTTTGGTCGCAAACATGCATATTTTTCATGCAGATAAAATTATATTTGCATTTCAAACATGGGCCTTAAGGCATTCATTACACGATATTTCCTGCTATAAATTTTACGCGAGGATTCGATATTTTTTGATGAATTTACCGTAAAAAGATTTCAAAATGTGTATCGTAATGTTATCGAATTTGAATGCAATTTTTTTTTCTGCAAAATATTTCAGGCCATTTTTATTATTAAGTGTGTAAATTGTTATTAATGTAAAATAGTTTTTTTTGTCGTGGTGTATTTAAATAGTAGCTGCCAACCTTTAGAGCAGGGATTCCTAACCTGTTTATACTTTAGAGCGCATTCTAAAATATTGGTAGGTTGGCGGGCACCATCCATTTTTTTCTACGGGTATTTATAATTAGACGTGATGAAATGAATAAAAAAAAAGCACTACGTTTATTGTCACTATATAATAAACGTAGTTACTCAAAAAAATTAAAACTCTAACAAATATATAAAAAAAAATTACATTTTTAATTAGTGTTTATGAAAAAAATCTCTTATGTTCAAATAGTGGCGGGCACACACGAATTGGGCACCATGGCGCCCGCGGGCATGGGGTTGGGAATCCCTGCTTTAGAGTATCGCAAGCCACTGAAAGAAAAATCTTAATTTCGACGGAAAATAAAATAATTGTGTTCTTACACATGCTATAATAATGATACTAAAAAAAACATTTTTTTATTTAACTATTTCCATAATTCATATATTAAATGATCCGGATCGGTTTTACTCATCGCGAGTATTATCAACTGAAGAGTTAAAAAAAATACGTTTTGTGAAAGAGTCATACTTCTTCACCAAGAGTGACAGTTAGCATCTTGAAAGTAACTTCTAAAAATAATATATTGAGACATATAACAAAACTCTAAAGGAAAAAGTAACGATAATGGATAGTCAACTACAACGACTCCAGTGATATAGAACCAGGTGGAATTCCGACGAAAGAGAATATCTGGAAAAATAGGAACGTAATTCTATCTCGAGATAACATTGACCATTGTTAATTGACACTGCGACACTAACCACATTCCACCTGTTGACTATTACTGTTATAAATCAAATATCATTTTTTATGTGTGATTTTACGAATATCGATGTTCAAAAATACAATTCATTTTTGAATGCAGAAAAAATTATGTTAGATTTTCTCTTAGCACATTCTCTGCTGAGCGACATAAATGATATTCCATCACTGAATATTACAAAAAATAATTCCGTCATGTTGGTGTTCATCAAACTTATGAAGATTTTCAGGTTAAATAATGCTTGATTGAATTGACATTAACTTGGTAGAATTCCATTATAACTCGGTGGAAAAAATAGCAATGTATATTAGTTATACATAATTTTATTAGATAAAGTTGATTTTGGCTCACGCCTTCTTCGTGCGAATGGTTCTAATGAGTTCTTTCTTAAAAAACTGCTTTTAGATTATCGTTTCGATATGTTTAACTCTATTAAATTTTAAGCGGTTAGCTGTCAAAAGACTAGAACCAAATTTCAATTTTTTAAAATTCGTTCGATTTCTCATGTTTAATCACTATCTACCCGGGTTTTGCCTTTCGGCATCTTCAGGTATTCTATCACACGGATGCAAAATAAGTAATAAGTTTTAACAATTCAAAATTTATATTGAAATTCCATCAAGCACCTTCAATCGATATCATAAATTATACACTACAATCAGTTGAGATGTGAGCAGTCAGGGAGTGTTAATTAAATTAAACCGACAGCTAGTAAAGGTTCTTCATTTTATGATTCCCCGTTTAAGGCTGGACGTAATAAAATTGGTATTTATTGACATCTATCGACATTTCATGAAAATATGTTTATTTTTTACTCTTTTCAAAAAAAAAAAATGATTTGAACTATTAATTAACTGTCTTTTAGCGTTCATTTATGACATCGAAAGCCTATAGAAGGTGAAAACCGTATTGTCAGTGACGGAACTTATTAAAGTGGACAACACATTAATAGCTAAAATTTGATTTATTATTAATTGAATTCAGTACGAAAATTGCCAGGTCAGTGGTGTTTGCTTTCGGAACAGTTTTATAAATTATTTTTTTTACCTGGCTTATGAATTTCATGTTCAAGTGTCAAAAAAATAGCAATGTATTTTAGTTCTACAAAAATATATTTTTTAAGATATAGTTGATAGCTATTTCGGCTCACGCCATCGTCAGAACTATGCTGAAACAAACATGTGCTTATCTATATATATAGCTGTGTAGAAAAGGTACACAATGCATCTTCTCTCCTGTTTTAACGACCTAGCTTGCTTCTTGCTCGCAATAAAACTAAAAAGTATAAATGAAACTAGAAAGGCGGCTATATCAATGAGTTTACATATGGCACGGAAATGGTCTATTACGGAAACAAAAAAGACCCTTGTAGAAAGTTGAGCAATGGCGATTGACATATATTAGTTTGTTTGTTAAAAATCTTTTGTGATAGTTGATATCTATTGTTTTCCAGCTGTTCCGAGGCCGTCATCTTGCGACCTTTATTACAAATAAGCAAACACTTAGGCGCTGAGTTTGAATTTATATTATGTGATTCCTTTATAACGTGACTAGCGAATTGTGAATCTGTTTATTTTACTGTTGAATGATCTTACCCGTTCCTCAGCTCGAGTGGATATACTTTTACCTGTCAGTCCGATATAAACGGATAAACATGAGCCGCAGGACATTTAAAAAATACCGCTTCTGTCAAGTTTATGACATAAACACCGTGTTATAATGGAGTTTTACAAAGTGAGTGCCAATTCAATCAATGACTTGAAAATTCTCTTTTAACGCACTTGGTATGAAAAGTACGGCGTAGAAGGAGAGCTTTAAGCTCATCGCTAATTTTGTCTCATCGTTATCTTTTTATCTCTTCTATCTTCAGAAGCTGAGCTAATGCGCAACTAACATGTATGATAGAAAGACTTTTAATATACCTCCAATAGGAGTTTGTGTGCTCTTCATTTGGAGTGGAAATGATATAAAGTAAAAACAATAATAATTTCCGCCATTCTCCTATCGTGGCTTCTCAGAATTAAATATTACCTAAATTTTGTTGCGACTAATTTTAAACGAATATTTCACATACACGAATTTAAAATGTATGAGTCACGTATGTATCTATCATGGTAGTAAGCATTTTAAATAATTAGGTAAAATGCTGCCAAAATTTAGTGACTAAACTCAACGATATTAGACTAGTACTGGAATTTAATATTGTAGCGTACCAACAGAATTTGTAAAACGAGAAACGGATAGGCAGAAATGAAATAATAGATAGAAAAATAATGACTGTTTATTACTTTATTTTTCTTTCTATAAAAAAAATATTTGTCGTTGTAAGTTTAGTTTGAAATGATCATTAAATTGTTATGATGTAAGAAAAAACTTATCTGTAAAACTTTTATCGTTGTGTATTTTTTATATTGAACATGAGATGTTTTTTTTCTTTCCAAATTAACTGATAAACCGTTTCTCCATGATTTTTTTTCTTTTTTTTGAATAATAAAACAATTTTTTAGTACTAGTAATAGTAGTAATTTTGGTAACAAAATAATTTTTTTAATACAGTTTCGTTCATCGACAGCATTATCAACTGTTACACAAATTACAAACAAGCCTACTTATATAAGAATATAAGTTAATAGTAAGCAGGAATACAAAAAAGCAGGTACAGTTTCATATACCTGACTAATAATGACTAATAACTCAAAAAATTCCTAATAAAAAATTGGCTTAATGAATGAGCTTTATGATTGTATCCGAAAGCTTTCAATTTCAGCTTTTTCAATAATCAAAAAACGTTTTTAAGTAATATTTCTACAATATGTTTAATGATCAGGACCGATTCATTCTTTGTGAATATTATCTACTGATTCTTGCGATGCTTAATGTGATATTTTTATTTTTAAAAGTACTAAATGTTAACTCACTCCAAAAAGCGAGGTTTTTAAACGGTCGTATGATAATCATTGTGCAAATTTCTTGTAAAATATTTAGTTTGAAACTAACGTTGCCTTCATTAACAATTCAAATTAATGCATTATTGAGAGTAATGAACCGTTTTACAGCTGTCATTTTATCTGCATTAAAATCTGTGTATAAAAAGACACTATTTAAATTCAGTGAATAATTGTAAATGAAATTTGATCAAAAAACTTACAGTATATATAACTGAACACATTTTTTTGAAATTGTTATAAAAAATATCAAAATTATCATCACTATTACTTATTACATGCTCTGAGATAAAAATTTCACCGATGTCATAAGTTCTATTGATTAACACAATATGCACATTTATTCGATGCGGTCTGTAGTAATTATTCGGTAAGGTGAACACAGTCTAATTGAGGTGTGGGACTAATTAACCATCAAATCCTATTGCAAATATTACACTAAGACCAGTATGATTAAGCAAATCATCATTCCTCACAATATTAAATCTCTCTTATTAGATACAAAACTTTTCCAACATTAAAAAAAATCTTTTTGCATCTTTCTTATTTTCAGTTCATAGTTTCAAATAAATTTTAGAGAGATTTAAAGAGTTTATTATATCATTCAAAAAAGTTATAATAAATTAAAAAATATAAATAAATTTATTGCTTTTGCAACTAAAAAATTATTTATAAAGAGTAAAATTGAAAATTTAAAAAAAAATGACGGAAGTCCACCGAGCAATCCCAGCCAAAATCCAATCTAATTACATTAAAAAATAGTATTTGTCTGAACACAACTCGTCACATACCCGCAATACTGTTGAAGATTATTAATGCTCTTTCCAGTGGCATCCCCATTGGAACACTGGTTCTCCATTTTGGAAGAACAAGTGATTCATGTTCAAGACTTCTCAGAAAATTATCAGAAACTTACAATATGATATTATCGGGGATGGTAGAATTATAATTTTGGTCTCGCATGTGTCAAAAGAAATATTATATATGGGGAGATACGTTTCTCTTCGATTTTTCTAACTATTAAAAGTGAGCATGCCTAATATGAAGTTAGCTAGAGTAGTTAGCGATAGGTAGTATCCATATGCTATTAAGTAAAGAAATCTCAAATGTTTTTATGAGCCTATTTCACTATGAGAGTATATTTCAAATTCCTTAGGGCCTAAACAATAGACCCATTCTCAAACCTACTTCGTACTCAGACATTAGACATTAATATCAAAATTTTAACACTCGAAATGCTTCGGTGATACAAAAGGTAAATAAAGCTCAGTCTTTGTAATGCTTTGTTGCCGGTATTCTTAATGTGACTATTGAATGTAAGTTTGCTATGGAATTTTACCCTTAATTGATTATATTCACGAGAGGATTCAGCCACGCATTGAATAACGTAAAATATCACGTGTATTAACAATAGGACCCCGTTGTTCTGAAACAAAAATTTGTTGACTGCATAAATATTTATCTTACAATAAATCAAAATGAACTGAAAAACATAATTGATTGTGAGATGCTATCACTGAAAGCCTGTCTTTTGTAGAAAGTTTGCAAACAAACTCAACATAGTTTTGCCTTCTTTAACCTGTCATATAATAATAGTTTGGCAGTGACACTGTGATTTTTTAACAAGTCTAAGACTTATGCTATCGACTGGTGGTTAATAGAATTTCTGAAGCAGTAGAACTGACAGGTTTATCAGTAGAAGGTTATTGATCGAGAAAAACGATTTTCAAAGACTGGTTAAAGTAGTACAGCAAATGGAATTATCAATCCTTCGAAGATATGTGATATTGTATAGAAATTCAAGAGATTGCCTTAACTTGTAAGTCTCTAAACGTTGTACACTTTAAATGTAAATGAAAAAAAAAACAATTCGACTTAAAAATCAGCATTACATAGGAAATTTATTCAAGAAACAATGCCGACCGAAATGACAATTTCTTCAGACGCTCTGCATGTTTATCAATGCTGTCTGATTGTTATAAACGTTACCAAAATACAAGAGTTAAAATTTTTTCTGAAGTAATATTTATCACTATACTCAGAATTTTATTTCTTTAATATCAGTTCCCGTTTCCCTAATGCAACAACTTGATACAGTAAAATAAAAATGGAGAACTTATTTAACCTTTTGAGTGGAAAATTATTACGCATGTTAAACCAAATGTTCAAGAGATGAGATATTAAATTTTAGGTAATCACACTATATATACGTAAACGAAGTAAAATAGTTTAACGATTCGACGAAATTATTCGTAAGAGGCATCCCTATAGAACGTTTTAACTTCGTAAAGGCCCGTTGACATAGCTAATTGTTTATTGCATTAGGTTCACTATAATATTCAAAATGGTTTTGATTGCAAAAATTTCCCATAAATCAATTTTTGCTTATGAGTATCTGATAATCATTTCTAAGCTCTGGATTGAATTTTAATTAAATTTTATTTTGATTCCAAATTATGTAATATTAAAAGTTTGTTAACATTTTATTTATTAACTATTTCACTTCATTAAGCTATGTATTGTATCATTATGTGTAAATTATTTTCTTAGTTCTTGAATTTTTGGTTTTGTACACCTGCTAACTTTTGACGCAAAATTTTATATTAATAGAAAATGTTTTTATTTTTACGATAAATGAAATAGGTCCTGATTTTGATGAATGTAAAATTTATTATCCATTATTTCAATACAATGCCCTTTTACCAAGAAGTCTTAGTAAACACTATAAAACATGTGTTTTTTTAAATCTCAGCTTAAAAAGTTGATCTGAGTATGACTTATTCATGATCAAAAGAGTTAATAAAAATATTATTTATTTGTATGCCACACAGAAATCGTACGATGTGAAAAAGAAAATTATGCGCTACATAAACGTCACATTTAACGACGATTAAAGGTTGTTTCATTTTGAACTCTGACATATGTAAGGTTTTTTATTATGCAAGATCAAAAAAAGTTTCACAGGCAAACTCTGACGTCGAAATAGTAATGAATGCACTCGTTTGTAAAGTTTAAGCTTGACCAACGAGTGAGCTTTCATTAGATGATATATGGATTAAATATTTTGTGCTTGAACGAAGTGTAACGATTTGTATGTATTATTTGTATGTAATGTAAACTCCTAATAATCCGGTTGAGCTTTCATAAAGAAGTTCAGAACGGATTACCAAAACTATATACTGTTTTTGATGAAATCAACTGAAGGTGGTAAATAGAATTTCAATTGTAGAAAATTTGTATATTTTCCCATATTTTGTCAGTCACTCTCGACAAGGGTTTCGCATATTAGCAAATTCGTGAATTCTATCATGCGTATGCGATAGAACTAAAACACGATAAATAATTTGAGTCTGTTTAATGAATGTAGAATTATTCAAGAAAAATTGAGACCATAAAGCTAGAAGCAAAATATATATCTAAACAAATCCAACAAAAATCTCTGATATGAGTAAAGAGACATTCAATTTTGAAAATGATAATTTTACACATTATAAATCTTGCAACCTTTTGACAAAAGGTTTTTAAAATAACTAATCATCTACTACTATTAAAATGTAATTGGGTAATTTGATAAATAGAAATACTTACTTGTTTAAATTGGTGGGTTACGGTGGAATTAAATATCAGGTGACGTTGTTTAGTTTTTTTACAAATATATTTTTTAAATGCGTTTTTACGCTATTCACAGATACTTTTGAGATTGCTGCACTTCGAAAGTAAGGAATATTAATCATATTTCTATTAAAGAACATCAGATTTATTAAATGGATTATGCAGAATGATAAATTAAATCATAAGGTAAATCTAATACAAAATACTGCAACCGGCAATCATTTTTGTTTAATATATTTAATGAAAAATCCATGTATAATATTTTCTGTAACCAACAGTGCATCTTTTTGAAGTTTGGATAGAGGTAGTACGTAACAAGTAATTCAATTTTCGTAATGGCTTCAAATCAAAATGATGTTGACCTTAAAAATTATGATTAAAATGTATAAAATTACTGTATAAATATTATTACCAACCTAGGTTGCCTTTCTTTAAATTCACAAAGAAATTTTGTCGAAAAATTTAGAATTGGAGAACTTTTATTGCAAAACTTTACGGTCAACAGCTTTTTCTGAAAGCTTTGAGAAATTGTTTTCCACGAGTTTGAAGTATTCTTGAAAAATTCACGTGCACTTATTGACGGCATTTGGTTGGTTTTTCGCTTGTTTACTCTTGTTAGTTTTGTCTAAAATAAACGGGTTTCACCGAAACACAACTGTTACGCAAACTGTGAAATTTTAATGAAATTACAATTTTATTTTCAATGTATTTGACTGTAGTATTGTGAATACTCATTTTCAACATAACAAAAAATAAATTGTTTGTTCTGATGGCTACGTAACAAAGTTTGACTTTTTGATACTCAATGCCTCAACCCTTCTTTTATATAAAAGTAGACTAGGACAGAAAAAGTGAATACATTTAAAGCCATTACAAACACCTTGGCAATCGAAAAAAACAAAAATAATTTAGATTTTCTGCTTTAATATACCGAAAGCTGATATAATTATAACACGATGAAAAAAATAGCAATGTATTTTAGTTCTACAAAATTATTTTTAAAAAGTATAGTTGATAGCTATTTCGGCTCACGCCATCATCAGAACTATGCTTAAACTAACATTCGCTTATCTATGTATAGATGTGCAGAAAAGGCACACAACACATCCTCTCTCCTGTTCCAACGGCCTAGCTTGTTACTTTAACACACTGGCACTAAATTTTCAAAATTCTAAATGAAACAATAGGTGTCTATGACAATAAGATTATATGTGGGACGGAAGTGGCCCTTATGAAAGCAAATCAGACCACCCCTTTGTACAACGGCTGGACAAGTGGCGATAATATTATGATAGTTTGTTCGTTAAGAATCCTTTGTGATAATTGGTGTCTATTGATTTCCAGCTGTTCCAAAGCCGTCATTCTCCGACCCTTACTACAAAGATGCAAACATTTAGGCGCTGAGTTTGAATTTATATTATGTGATTCATTAATAACGTGATTAGCGAATTGTGAATCTGTTTTTTTAATGTTGAATGATCTTACATGTTCCTTAGCTCGAGAAGATATACAGGTAGAAACCTGTCTGTCCGATATAAACGGATAAACATGAGCCACAGGACATTTAATAAATACCGCTTCTGTCCAGTTTATTAATTTTATCTTTACTATTTTTAAGATGTCTGTCTAAGTTATTGTTGACCTTGAAAGCTACATTTATTGAGTTTTTAATCTCCCGATGAATTTTTTCGCTAATGCTACCCAGGTAGTTGAATGATTTAAAGAAGTTAGAAGCTATATTTTTCACCTTGTTATAATGGAGTTCTACCCAGTGAATGCCAATTCAATCAATAAAGATATAATTATGTGTATGATTTTTCCTTCACCATCCCCATATATAAAATAACACCTTTAATTTTGTTAATTATAATATAATTTATAAAAGTAATACGGTTAGTCTGATATATTTTGCTAGAAGTAGAAGTCTAGTCTAGTATGGCAACCTGTATCATAGTAATGAGATGAGCAAAGATATCATTTTAAATATTTTTTTTAGACACTATATGTTGTTCTATGTTTATTCTCGATTTCGTGTTTTATAATTAGAGAGTAAAATTGTTAAAGTAACCATTAAAATTTTCATTTTATAAGAAGTGGCTTAATTTTGGTTGGCTTAAAAATGATCCTTTATGGCAAATACGAGCAATTAAAGGAGAATGAAGGATAGCATGTAACCATTGACGCTCAAAGCTGGAAAATTAATACCTTCACTTGTCATACTCGCTGGGGAAAAAGATTCATTAAATTTACTGCAAATAAATGAAAAGCATTTATATTTGGTGGATGAATGTTGAACTAAGCATAATTTGTTTTTTGACATTTTAAAAATGTTATATCGGGCTTACGATGCAGAAGGTCGTAAATATATGTTTTAATAATTACTAATTTTAATTGATGATATCGACTGAGGCTGATTGATGGAATATCAATATCAAATTTAAATTGTTAAATCTTTTTCACCTTTCGGGACCGGGTTTCACCTCTAATTTATTACAATATGATTCAAGTAAATGATCACTCGACAAATTTGCCTCTAACATATAATATTAAATTAAATTCATCAAAACAGAAAATATTCATATTTTATAAAGCATTTCATTTCGTGCTATCGTTTTTTATTAAATATATACAATACAATTAGTTCAAAAGATATGTCTTTTTGTAACTGTCAATTAGTGGAAAGGTTATGTATTGATATCAATAAAAAACGATTTAATAAAAAAAAATATATATGTTCCCGAAAGAAAGTAGGTGCCCTTTGAAAACTGTTTCCTGAATAAGGGTATGTACTTGTATAGATTCAAGGTGGTCGAAAATTATATAAAAACGTATTTCATTTTCAAAAAATTTTGCTTTCTCAAAAAATTACATTGAATTCTATTATGTTACTGGAGTAAGGATTTGACTTTAAAATAATTACTTGAAATTAATAAAAAAAAATAAAAAATGTATTTAATAGGACATTTAATAAGGACGCTCGAAATTTGTAAAAAATCTATTAAATAAGTTGTGTGTTAGATATCCATTTAATTGATTAAATTGGCATTCACTTGGTAGAACTCCATTATAACGCGGTGAAAAAATAGCAATGTATTTTAGTTCTACAAAATTATTTTTAACAAATATAGTTGATAGCTATTTCGGCTCACGCCATCATTGTTCTGACGATGGCGTGAGCCGAAATAGCTATCAACTATATTTGTTAAAAATAGTTTTGTAGAACTAAAATACATTGCTATTTTTCCACCGTGATATCCATTTAAATTTGTTTTTATTTGAAAGAATATTTTATGCTTTTGTGCGAAATATAACGTTGTTCAAATGTTCTTCACGGCTTTGCTTAGTGGCAAATATTTGAAAGATCCAATTTTCAATGACATTGTCGCATAATTGTGGCTGAATTTGTTGGAGTGCGTTTGTTATATTGACTTGGAGGCGTTAATTGTTTGCAGTTTATTTGCAAAAACTTGTTAAATCGTGCGACTTCAGTGGCCAGTTCTTTGCTTTCGAATCGTTTATGCAGAACATCCATCCAAATTTGTTAATTTGCACACGTTTTTCAACGCTATTTCTTTCCATGGTAATATTCCGTATTTTACAAAAAATTGACAGATGTCATGGTTTTCGCGATGAGGGAAACCGGTCCTGATCATAAAATATGTTGTGGAAATAATACTAAAAATGTGTCTTTTTTATTTAAAATATCATGTCTTTCCAACTAAAAGTGACAGTTAAAAAATTTTAAGTAAAAAAATAACATATTTATAAAGTACGTAAGGATGAGATTTTACTTATAAATATATGAAATTTAAAGATATGTGATATACAGATGCCAACAGAACCAAATTGAAAATGTGTGTTTGAGTTTGCAGCCCGTAAGAGTTTTCAACAATAATCAGCCAAGTGATTAAAAGTGTTCAAGTATTAGAACTGTTTAATTAAAATTGAAAAAAATACCCGATTGATTAACCATTGGTATTGTCACAGTGTAAATCTTTATATTCTTACTCTTCAAAAAAGTGAAGTTGAGCAACTAAAGAACAATCAGTTCTCCTAAATGTTTGTTCCATATTGGTGGTGGACACTGATTGGGGTAGTGGAAAAGCTAGCTTAAAATAAAATAAAAAACTTGGACTACAAAAAAAAAGCATAGCAAAAATATTGTCCATTTGGCTGTAGTATAGTGTATCACAGATAGTAAAAATAATGTGTAGGGACACAACGCTAAAATATTAACTCATTTATGTGGTTATTTAAATTAATCATGTATACTGTACAACCGGGTGCACTAGCCGCAAGTAGATGTGTGTTAGTATTAACTATGTAAGGGTAGTCTCAATCCCTTTCTGAAATGCGTTGAAGCTGTAGAGTGGATTCGGAAAGGAAAACTTGTCTGTTCTTAAACAAATATTAAGTCGAATTTCGAAACATCTTTTGAGGGATTTTCGTTGTTCTTTATACCAACTGTCAATCTAAAATTCCCTTTTCTGTAGTTAACTATTCATCAAAATCTGAATCTATTTTATTAGATTTGAGCATTGATGCATTAGCTTTTTGAGATTATATTTTTATAAAGAGAAACAATGATTTGAATAAATTCTATAAACATCTCAATCAATGATCTGAATTTATGTTTTATTTTTGAACTCGTTTATTCATCTCTAATTCTCTCTACTCGGTAATTTCAAAACTGCAAGCTTGCAATCATCGTTTGATAATACTACAATATTATAATGTCAATTCAAAGTGTTTCCGCTGATAGCTTACGTATGATTCGGCAAAAGCTTTCAGCTAATTTTTAATTTTCCGAACACATTTATCCGTAGTAAATTAGTAATTAACGATACTAAATATTCGAAAAATGTCAATGTGTGTATATGAATAAAAAAAGCTCGTATATTGTCCATTATTGTAGATATTTATTTGTATTGAACGACGCATTACCATTATTACATTATTGATTTAAATTACAAATTTAAATGGTTAAAGATCGCTATGTTAGATAAATTCTATCCTATCAACTACCAAGTCACGAATAGGGGTGCTTAAGGTTCTATTTCATCTACGTGCAATCATTTACTCCTGATTTTCAATTCACATAATAAATTAATGTTTTCAACCTGGCAGTAGGAAATATTTTACTCTATCATTTCAATGGTTCCTTTACTCAAATATATTTGAAAAAATCTCGTTAAATTGCCACTTTTTAGAAAAATGTCTTCTTCTCAATATGGCAAACATAAACATTTATCATAATTTACGATGACACTGTATTTTGATTATTGGTGGAACACCCAACGTTTCGATAAAAAAAAACCTATGGGATTTGAATCTATGCCACGCACATATTCTTTTCATCATCATTATCAGCCGGGGTCGATCCACTGCTGGATGAAGGCCTCCCCCTGTTTTTTTTTTCAGGGGGGGTGGTTTTGGACATAGCAACACCACGGTCTTCGGTTTTCTGTCTGGGTTTTCCTTCCCATAGCCAAGAGAACACTGCACTCGGTGTTCCCGAGCGGTCACCCATCCAAGCACTATCCGCGCCCAATGTTGCTTAACTTCGGTGATCGCACGAGAGCCGGTGCTTACAACGTGGTATGGTCGTTGGCTCTTTTCATATATGGTACTATTATGTGTCAACAACGATCTTAATTATAATTGAAATTTAAGGAAAAAATATATTTTTTGTATTTAAAATTTACAACTGAAAAATTCACGAGAATACTTTAATTATCTTGTGAATATTATATGTACCGAAATTTACCGTATTGGAACAGTTAAATCTATGCGTTGAATCTTAAGAGGAATCGTGAATATCTCGTTCCTCATATGATGTTACAATTTCATCGAATGCCTCAATGTCAGTAAACGAAGCAATTAAAATAAGCAATTATTTAAAAAAAGTTACTAATCATTTTAAATATTAATCCTTAAAGTAATATGGGAATACTTTTCGCTATTATGTCAATGAGAGTTTTTTGGAGGTATTTATAATTTAATAACGAATTGCATTTGCATCTGTTGGGTGTACATTTGTCTGTAATACACTAATATACTGGAAAAAGTTCACACAATTGTCTCATAAAAAGCTCACGCCTCTAAAGGTTTATATTCTTTAAGCTGCGAAGACCTAAGAGAAAATAATTAAAAGTTTTCTTGTTAGTAAAGTTACGTTTATCCAAACGTATTTCACAAAATTGTTATTTTGTCTTTAATATACTATATTTCACATTATAACAATTAAGCGATGCTAACGTAATAAAAAAAATATTTACTTTTAAATCAGTTAGCTAACATTTACACATTTACATCACTTCTTCTTAAACTATTTCAAGGAATCGTGTTATTATGCGTAATTACTAAATTTCAAGAAACGTATTTAAACGTAACAATGCCACTTACTAATAATGTATTAAATTGCTATTCAATTTCTTAAGAAAATATTAAACACTAAAAGCATATAACGTATTTAAATTCTACGTATAATTTACGACACTGGAATAAGTGAGGCAACATATTATCTATCTTTTCTGAAACAGTATATTAGCTATTTAATTAAGTTCAATCTTAATTTGTAGGAACTGAACCGTTCGTTATTTTAGCGCTTAAAACGAATCGCCGAAAAAAGAAAATCTCAGTATTCTTTTTGTATCAAATAAAAAACAATTAGATTGTATTATATCGATGCGTTTCGTATGTTCATTTGTTATATTGCTTCAAAAACGTGTTCACAAGATAAAAGAAACTCAGTTCATATATTTTGTAATTGCGAATTTAAATTATGGTGCGATTCTCACTATCGTCAGAAAAACATATAGATATTATGTCAAAGCCTCATTTATATGCAAATCGATTATTTGAGCAGGCAATTCCAGTGCTGTAAATACCTGTGCTCTAATGAAAATAGCTTAACTGTCGGTTGATCTACCAAATTTGCGATTTCTGACAGTACTATGGAAGAGCTGGATTTCAAACTGGTCATCTTGTATTTTTTTGAAATAAATTGCTAGAAACGGAATGCTTTATTTAAATATAAAATGAAAAAATCTAAATAATAATCCATCATTGAAGTGTTAAAAGCTTTCATAAACTTTTCAGTGAACAAAATTGCCACAATCAAAGATACACACAGACAGATAATTATGTTGCGATTTTTCATAAAGCAGTTTAATTCTGTATTTTTATTGTGTATTTAACTATTTTATCAAAAAGATTTAGTTTATCATCTTCACCATTTTATATAATTTTTACACGAAATTATATTTGCTATTCGAATAGTCAGTCAAATTCTATATTTTATAAATTTTAACAATATAGTTTATTTTAATCTTAAGCATTATGATATTTCTTTACATTACCTTCCAATGAAGATTTTTTTATTTTTTCAATAAAGCGAGTTGAGAGACAAAAACAGGACGAGTGGTAAGCAATTTGCTGTCTATACGCTTCGTTTATAAAAAATATCGAATAAATGAGAGAGGATTTAAGGAAATCACAAACAGTGATCCATTTGAACAGAAAACTACAAATAAATTAAAAACATATTAATGAATCAGTCGGCACTGGTCTCGAGCACGTGAGTACCGTAACCAGAGCCAACTGTTTAAACAACTTAGCCTTAGACCCGATGACATTTATTTATCTGCTAAGACGCCAGTGGCGTTCCGGTACTCTATCGTCACCACAAGAACATTTATTTTTTATTTTAAAAAATGAATTAAAATCGGACACATCTATAGAATTTCATCTGATTCAAATTTTCAAATTTTGAACTTTTCTCATATTATTTACACTTGAGTGGAACAGCTGTCACAGAGCTATGCTAATATAATTCATATATTTTATTTTTATTAAGATAGCCCTCGAAGAACTTACATGTTAAAACTACATATTACAGTGGAACCTTCAATTACACTTCTCAGAATTACGCGCTGGCTTGAAATATTCGCCGCAAAACTCCTAATTGCACGATCGCTTGGCTACACACACACAGCCAGACAGCCGTCTGTGTGGTGCATAGTCAAATGTTGGCCAGCGTCTGTGTATTCAACATGTGCCAGGCCATACACGCACAGTTACTTATTAACTAAATATTTCGTCCATATATTTATTTTGCAAAACTGAGAATGTTTTCAGCTATGCATTTTTCGCGGAAAAAACGCAACACCTTATTTTTTATAAGATTCATTCATCCAATTACATATGGGTTTTATAGATATTACCGCATAACTATCGAGTCTATAACCAAGTGGTGAACGATTTTGGTCAATAGCACGGATATCTGAAAAACATACTAATAAAGCAGTCACGCAAGTAAACAAACCATTTATTTATCTCTCATTTGATTTTCAAAGCGAGGTGTAGAGAAAGTAATTACATAACTCGGTACTGTGATAACTGCAGTTTCTGCACTTTTTAACATTTCTCCCGTAATATGTTCCAAATCGTACATTCTTTGACGTGGCAAAGTATTAGAGCTGAAACTTTAATGTTTACAATGTTGTGGAAAGATGAAACCTATAAATTATGATATTAACCTGTCAAGCTTTCAAAATACGGTTTTTGCTCTTTTGTAAAATTGTGTAAACAGTAAATTTTTGGTTTACTATTTTTTTATTCATTATACAGTATACACTATTGTTAGTCAACTGTTTGAAATACTAAATAAAAAAAACATTTGTACGTTTTATTTGCATAGTGGGTAAAAGTAAAAACATTGATTTTTACTAAATTATATTATATAATATATATTATAGGTAAATAAAAATAGACTAAAAAATTATAAAAAATAATTTTCAGATATTTTCAATAAATAAAAAAGTTTAAAAACTGAAAAGAAATCGAAAAAATATCATAATTATTTGGCGAATAACTAAAAATGTTGTGCGCAATTCAATTACCCACGTGTACTAAGTTGCCGAGCACTGTTCCATACTCTTTCAAAAATGAAAATCAGTAACTTTATTGATGGATGAGGTGAACAATCACATAATTCAAATTCGTGTTATTATTTTAATGCATTTATTTACATTCATATGTGTGTCTAAACACAGATGTCAGTTACTCTCAAAAATTTTAGGGAGAAATCGTTCATTAACGCACGTAATAATTATGTTAGAATATAGGGACAAAAAAATCAACAAATATTGTTTTTGAATTGTTGTAATTTTGTACGATTCCATATGTTTTGTCACTAACGACCCGGGTTTCGCCCTTTGGCATCATCAGGTATTCCATCACACGGATGCAACAGAACTGACAAAACCCGGGTCATTTGTGACAAAACATGTGGAATCGTACAAAATTACAACAATTCAAATTTGATATTGAAATTCCATCAAGCACCATCAGTCGATATCATAAGTTTTTGTTTTTATATGTTTTTTAAGACTTAGTTTTATTATATAGCACTTATATAATAAAACTTCATCGAATTTCCTGCTGAATTCGTCGAAAGAAAAGAAAGTTAAAAGTTAAAAATGTGACTTAATTTACAACACCGACTGAATTTGTTTCACTGCAAAATTAGAATTTAAAAAAATATTTTACATGTGGAAATATACAAAGTTTCTAAAATTCAAATATTATTCATGTGACATGTTTCACATTTCATTTGGTGGACTTCGAATTAAATATCAAGTGGAAAAATGTCACAAATGGAATGAAAAGCTGTTTTTTGAAAAGCATTTAAACGGGAAAACGAAAAAAGCTCGAAAATAGTGTTTGTTTCATAAGAAATATTAATGATTTAACATATGTATATTGTAAATGGATATTATATGAAATAAATATGAAAACTTTCACATTTATCATCATGGAATATCTGGGATCATGGAATATAATCATGTACGGCTGCTCATTTATAAATATGTGCTTATCAGTATTTCAGTTGACCCTTTCAAAGTATTTTATTTATCCCTTAGAAGTCTACTGTCTCGCCTGTCGTATGACGTGTTGTGAAGAATTTGATGAAGGTACAACATAAAGCTACGTAACGTAAACACATGAAAATGCTACGCACCTTGTTTATAAATTATTAAATATAGCACAAAGAATTTTATTTCATTCAGTTGCTCGCTCTATGCTGATCTATAAATATAAAAAAAATGATTCAAAATTAAGAAAAGTTACCCTATTACACTGTTTCTAATTTATAATAATAATCGTTTTCGATAAAGGAAGTATTATTATATTTTTACAATAAGCCTGTTGTTTTAAAAATTGTGAGAAGATTATTTAGAAAAATAGTTTAGAAATATTTGTGTTATCCAAGCTTTAGGATGTTTCGATATATTGTATATAGTGTATCATTCGCTTTTATTGATTGAACGTCAGTTCTTGGTGGAGAAAAAGCATGACGTATTTAAATAAAAAAATTTGAGTAATGCTTCCAAAAAATGTTTTGTTACTGTTAACAAAAAAATACCAAAATTAGGTCTCGCGTGGAAAAATTTATCACTGTTAAGACACTGTGTTCTTATATGTATTTTTAAGTTTCAACTAACAAAACACTGCGATCAGTCGTCCTACTATAATACTTGAAACTTTATCAGTTAGTCTCAACTATTTTTTTGTAAACTTATTGAAAAAATATACTTGATATACTAATTAAGACTGGGTTTATTCAAATTTTGATCTTAATTGTGATCGAAAATGTTAACAAAACTGTAAAGTTGAGGAAAAAGATAACATAGCCATCTTAAAAAACTATTTTAGACTAAAAATGTTGGCAATAGTTGATTTACCGCACTATTTATTACTAAAAAGTGATTTCTAATTTTTCAAGG
Organism: Himalopsyche japonica; assembly: GCA_028555115.1. NCBI lineage: Eukaryota > Metazoa > Arthropoda > Insecta > Trichoptera > Rhyacophilidae > Himalopsyche > Himalopsyche japonica. Next base: position 1,687,764 of record JAHFWJ010000705.1, read on the forward strand.
GATTGTATGAACATTGACACGCTAAAAGGCGAAATTAGTCTATTATAAATATTCAATACCAGCTCTAAAGTTGAATCTGATTATGTAATATTAATTGATTGTTAAAGTATAAATGAAATTTAGTGTTAAGATTTTTGGGCTTTTGTGGTTATTTGAAACGCATTATCGTCCATTGTGACCTTAGCTACCCAATTGTCACTGTCGGAAATTAATCCACACGGGGGTGTGTGGATTAATTCCCGAGCCTCTTTAATTGCATCACATTTTTTCGCCACTAGCGTTCATTCATAGTAATTACGTTGAATACCGTACGTCAATTCTTTTTGTTCATTTTGACTCATCGTAGTTATTTGAGCGTTATTTCGAAGCTCGTAAAATTATCATTGATATAAGGTTCTTCTTATACTAATTTTAGACAAGTCCTAATTCGTTTTGTTACTATATCCGCTTATAAATTGGAGCCTATGTACGTTTTCGGATGCTTAACGCAGTACTTAGCCGTAAACCTTTTTTCTATCTACTATGATTCGATTGTCCAAATGTATTTTTTCTTTCGAAACACATTAAGAGTAGAAGACGTGTCTTCTATATACCGTATTTTGTTTGGTTGTTAAAACAATTTCACAATACAAAAAAAGATAATCAAGTCAGAAAACATTTATCTGACTTCGTTGAGTGCCAATATGTTTCACGTAGAGAAAAAATTACTTAATTTTTAAATCATATTCGACCACCTTAATTATTACTACATATGCAATTCAAATCAGCAAAACACGAACCGGGTTTTCATATAGTAAATTGAAAAAACAAATCGTTAAAGATTTTTTTTGATTTTGAATATCGTATTTGAATTGTTGTAACTTTGTACGATTCCACATGTTTTGTCACTAACGATCCCGGTTTCGCCTTTCGGCATCTTCAGATATTCTATCACACGGATGCAACAGAAATGACTGACTGAAGATGCCGAATGGGGAAACTCGCGTCGTTAGTCATACATACAATACATTATTTTTTTAAGTAAAAAAAAAATATGTGTATTTTTAAAACTTAATTTTACAAAGCATTCCATTTTTTTAAATACACATACAATTGCCAAATGTTGACAAGTGTATTGGATATTATGCGAATTTATGTTTCTGGGTGTTTAAAGAAATACAATGCAATTGTGTAAAATCATGGGATGTATGTCCGCTCGTAAACTTGTTTAAGCACAATGCATTTATTAAATTCGTTGAATAGCACTTTTCTCGGCCTTTAATAATTCATATAAGTGTATATAAGATCATAAAATATATAATTTATTTGCACGAATTTCAAAGAGAAATTTAATCAAAACAAAAAAAAAATTTGGTTTTTCATACGTTTCTGGTACTTTTTTACGCGATATTTTAATTTTTGGAACCAATTTATCAAATTATATAAAAGCCATGTTTTTTTTACGCGGTTTGTTTACCCACCTTTTTATGGAACCAATGTATCGCGTAAAAAAAGGACTGGGTGTACTATCTAATTTTTAAGCGGATTTTAATAAATATGACTGCACAAATAGTTGAATTTTAAAGGAATTATCGAATTATTTCATCATTATCATTGTCTTCTGTTAGTGGTAAGAAACCTTTATAGCCACGTCGGTTGCTAATTTAAGTCCTGTAATAAGACGTTTCAGAAAAATATACAGTAGTTAACCCTATCGACCCCAACGGGAATAAATATCAGTTATGGTTGGTAGAGCAAACTTTTTTTTCAATTATTATTATTTTTAATATAATATTCAATAATGCAATATCTACGATCGTTAAAACTCTCAATTTTATCACAAATAACGAAATCAGTCTTATCTTAATATTAAAAAAATGCTTCTCATTGTGTTTTTATAATACATCTTTAAATTATTAATTTAAAATTGATAGCAACGAAAAAATTTATAAAACATTAAATATCAAAAAATTAACATGTAATTCCAAAAATTTATCAAACCTCAAGAGAAATAACTTCAAACATAGGAAAACTATTTTTGCTCAAAAAGCGTTTTTGAATTGTATGTCTTACAGAAATGAAAGAAGAACGTCTCCAGAATATGTTTTCGCTAATTTTCCTAGTGGAATTTCAAAGGATGCCATCTCCATTTATAAATAACATTTTTAAAAAAAAACTTTCAAACTGTATTGCTTAATTTGTTCAGGATTTCATAATTCGTATTTATTTAATAAAACAATAAAAATCAGTTCTCTTTAAAATATCATGAGACATTGATGGAAGTTTTGTTGGAAAGGTTGAGTCTAACAATTAATCAAGTCAAATGAGTAACTTGATACCAATTTTGAATTAAATGTGTTGTTAATTACGTCCAAATTTTTTTCTTTCGGAATCTTCATGCATTCCATAATACTTATTCGATTATGCCCATAGATAGTGAATCTTGTGTAGAAATGATATCTGAATTAATCTTTTTAGGTTATGATTTAAATTGTTGCCACAAAAGTGCAAACATTAACTTGTTTGCAAACTATTTTAAATAATAAAAACACATTTTTTTAGTACTTATTTCCACAATATATTTTTTGATCAGGACCGGTTTCGCTCATCGCGAGCGTTATCAACTTATAGAGTACAATTTACAAACAAGTCTATTTAATATAAAGTAAATATATAAATATAAAAGTATATAAAGTAAATTATTATAAAAATAAATTATTATAAAAAAAAAAAAATATTATAAAAGTAAATATATAAATATAAAAGTATATAAAGTAAATTATTATAAAAATTAAATGTTCACAATCACTTATTAAGAATTACAATTACAATTACAATGATTTGTATCAATATTGTATGATTTTATGTAAATTGTTTCCTAGTTCTTGTACCCATGGTTTTGTACACCTGCTACCTTTAACTTAAATTAATTTTTTGTTTTGTATAAATAGACTTGTTTGTAAATTGTATTCTATCAGTTGATAATGCTCGCGATGAGCGAAACCGGTCCTGATAAAAAAATATATTGTGGAAATAAGTACTAAAAAAATGTGTTTTTATTATTTAAAACATCATGCCTTTCCATCAAGAAGTGACAGTTAACACCTTAAAAGTTGTTTGCAAACATTTATGTCATTATTTATGATATATTGTATCAATGCGAAATGTTCTATACTGCTAACAAAATATTCTACTAAAAATAGACTATTAAAAATATGTCAAATGTATTATATAGGTGATTAAGTCACTTTTCCGATATTTGGCGAAAACTGACGTGTCGGTTATGGGCAACAACGTCTTAATAATAATGGCATTCAACATTAACTGAAAAATAATTTTAACTAATAATCAAAAACCAAACGATTTTAGAAACGGAGTTGATGACACTAAAATATTACTATTAAAATTTTGGAAACATTACTATCAAGTCATTTCTTGAATTGGCGTTGGACCGTAATAAATAAGGAAATATTTTTAATTGAAATATGCAGATTTAAAAATATCGAATTATATGTACATCCAGTCCTTTTTTTACGCGATACATTGGTTCCAAAAAACAGCGTGTAAAAAAATCGCGTAAAAAAATTACAACTTTCATATAATTTGACAATTTGGTTCCAAAAATTAAAATATCACGTGAAAAATTACCAGAAACGTATGAAAAACCAAAATTTGCTCTTTAAAATTCGTGCAAAAAATATATATATTTTCATGTCTATATTGCTTATAAAAATATAAAGATACTATAAAAATATAATTTTTTTCACTTGTATGAATTATTTGCTGCAGTCACTTTCGGTTGCGAAATGTAATCGTTTGCGATTTTTTGAACGAAAGTATTGAATTTTGTATGAATCTGAATTTTGCTCGGACTTTTGTATATCGGAATATGTATGAAAGCCAAGTTAAAACTGTCTTTTTTAAATACTCATGCAAGTGTAAATTATTTTATTTTTAAATGCTTTTTACTTTAAGAGTAATATTTTTATCTTTGGTTCGCATTTATTTTTTAACATTTAAAATATTTGGACGTCATTGGAGGGCATTTTTTTGATATATTAATTCAAAGTGGTAAAATTTATGGCCGAAAAAAGTGCTATTCAACGAATTTAATAAATGCATCGTGCTTAAACAAGTTTACGAGCGGACACACATCCTATGATTTTACGCAATCGCATTATATTTCTTTATAAACCCTAAATCATAAATTCGCATAATATGCAATACACTTGTCAACATTTAGCAATTGTATGTGTATTTAAAAAAATGGAATTTTTTACAAAATTAAGTTTTATAAATACAAATATTTTCTTATTTAAAAATATAATGAACCGTACTTGCATCATTTATAAATTTCTTCTTTAAAACATATTTGGGGAAAAAATCGCGTAAAAAATTATCACGGTGCCGTCCAAAAAAATCACGTGTAATCGGATTCGCGTAAAAAAAGGACTGGGTGTATATCATATAAAAAAATTGCATTTATTTTCTTTTTTGTTATCCAAAAAATATAGCTACGAAATTGCACCTTGGGTCTCTTAAGTACTTGATGCGCCATCGTAAATAACCTATATGTTCATATACTCCAATCTATAGTTGTGTTCAAACACCGAAGAATATTCCCTAGCGTGTAATTATATCCAGTATTTTGAGCTAAAGAAAAGACACTGTGAGTGTCTTCTAGACAAAGATGTTTGTTGTTTTCTTTACATTTGAGGTGATTCTACATAAATTTGAATGCAGCTAGGGGATTTTGAGCCTGGAGGCCGTGTAATACGAGATCTAAAAATACGTTTTTCTCAGACTTGATTGCTATGTTTGGGCGTCGAAAGGACTGGCATTTCGCAGTTTGTAAATGCTGTATTTGTTATGCGTCGAACAATATTCAATTCACAATGTTTTATAGATTGTATGAACACTAATTACATACAACTCTGGAACAGTGAAATATAATTAAAGCTCACTGATAATATATTCAATTTGAATTGTTACAACTTTGTACGATTCCACATGTTTTGTCACTAGCGACCCGAGTTTCGCCTTAGGGCATCTTCAGGAATTCTATCACACGGATGCGACAAGTTTGTTAATCGATTGATATTTGTTGAATGACCCCCTTCAAGAATGACTCATTAACAATATCGTTAATTAAAATTATCACAGGCAATTGTGTTAATTATTACTGGATTAATATTGTTAAATTTGTTTTACCAGTAATTTACTGCTTGCCTTGGGGTAAGTGTTTTCCTGTAATTAATAACTTTAATATATTATATATATATACAATCCTAACTGTTTATGTTATGTCAGTTCTTTTGCATCCGTGTGATAGAATGCGTGAAGATGCCGAAATTCGAAACCCGGGTCATTAGTGAAAAACATATGGAATCGTACAAAGTTGTAACAATTCAAATTTGATATTGAAATATTATCAAACACCTTAAGTCGATATCTTAAATGATATTATATTTACTAAAATCAAAATATACATAACGCCACGTTTGTAAATTGCATGTATAAAAATTTTCTATATTTAAAATAGTAAAGTAGTTGATTGTTGCTTTAAATATTGAGTCGATAATTTTTTATACAGCTTCTGCAAAAACGGTCACAATTTTTTTATTTCGATATTATTTATTATTTAGAGTTATAACGTTAACAGTTGACAGCAGTACGACTTGAAAAAATTGCGTTTCAAATACTAATGTAACTGAAATGCATTTTCCTGTGAATAATGAGATTTTGTTATGGACACTGTAAATTATATACAATATATTATAAATGTAGGGAGAGACCCAATTTTTATTTAGTTTAATTCTGTTCGAATTTAACATTTATTTCTCATTTTTGACGTGACAACGTCTTATAAATCGATGAACGCCCGCTGCACGCACGAAAAAACATGACGGGAAAATGCCCGTTTGTCGCGTTACGCTGAAGGCAAGCGTGCGAGCGAGAGCGCGGATAAGCGATAGAGAGGCACGATCGGCCTACCGTTCGGATTGTGCCGCATCTATCTCTCTTCCACTCGATTGGTCGATGCGTCTGAGTAGAAAAGAGACAGCGGCAGCACACAACTTATACACCTACAGTACCTACACGTGATCTGTTTACAACTGTTTATAAAGTGAAGTGAAATGTTAATGTGGTTTTCATTGTTTATATTACAACAACAATTGCGGCAATAAAGGTAATTAATTCTTGCATATTAAAAATCTGATTAACGTATAACAAATATACTTTTAACAATAAATTATCAACGATTTCTTTCAGAAAAAAAATTGTAGATTTCATTTCAGTCCTTCTTCGTATCCATACAAAATAATGATAATTCAATAAAAATGATTCCATTTTATTCATAAAAGTATCATCATTTCATCAATGTTTTCTTATGACGTTGTCACGTTAAACTATCGTCCGTAAACCGACTTTACAGACAACCAATTTTTTTATACTATCAAATGATCACCGTTATTTTCGTTGCTCATTGTATCCACAGATTTGAAACCTAGTTTGTAGTATCATCAATTGATTTTCGTTATGTTTACTGATTATTTTAAAAGCAATAATTAAATAAATTTTTTACCCATCTGATTCTAAAAATTAGTTTAAGTAAATCGATTTAGTTTTTTGAATTACAAGTGATCTTCGACATCCAAGAAATGTGTCCAAAACCTTTAGACTCTTATTCGTCTTTTTTTCTCAATATAATGTTCACATATAACATAGATTACAATTTAATATAAAGAGTTGTTATCAACCAAAATTGTTGAGATTTTTAGTATAGATAAGCGTATTTATTATAACAAAATATTGCTTTATGAAAAAGTTTTAACATTGTTAAATATCATGTATTTTAATAATCAACTATCAACATATTGAAACAGTTGCGGTTTTAGCAGTAAGACCGATAATTTGATATCCAATGACGAGTGAAATAATTTGAATGTAAAAGCATTTTCGAGAAAAGATACAAAAATCTGAAAAAATCACAAAGTCTATGAAAAGACTTCCGGAACACGTGAAAATTATTTAAAGCTATACGGTTAAGGATGAATTCAGGTAAAGGAGAAATACAGATGTGCCATAATGTAGAAAAATTGCAAATAAGTAACATGAAAATCGCGAAAAAGGTTTTTGAAAAGAACGAATGAAAAGAAATGAATAGCATTATCAAACAACGGAAGTGTTCTTTATCACCATTTAGATTTCTAAGCCATTTCCTACACCCTTTAGTGAATAAAAAATAACTCAGAATAGAACCTTTTTATAGATATTCTTTTTATGATGACTAGCATTAAGTCTTATATCAAAATCTGTGTGTTAGAATTTGAATTAAATGTAAAATCATGAAAAAAATATATGTATACAAACATTAAAATTTTCACGCAATATGTATTCTGATTTTGAACCTGTTACCCTACTTAAAAACCTGTCACACTGGTCTGGAATATTCCAGTGGATATTTAATAAACTGTTTGAAGTCTTTGAAAGCAAACCATCGTAGTTTAGGTTTGTCGTTTGCCCTTTGACATAACTGTTGAAAAAGGTGTTTTGCGCAAATGAAATTACATACATGTTATGACATGGAAAACCGCTTAAAAAATGCTGCGGAGAAAAACGGTAAAGGTAAGTAAATATGACGTGATTTTTTAAATCTAGGTAGTAATTTTCTGTATTTTTTAAGGCCAGATTGTAACCGTTAATGCCAGGACTGGCATTGCTCATCTTAACCTAGGGATTCCCAACCCCATGCCCGAGCAATCGAGCCCTGAACAATTCGTGTGTGCCCGCCACTATTTGAACGTAACAGATTTTTTCATAAACACTAATTAAAAATGTAAATAATTTTTATATATTTGTTAGAGCTTAATTTTTTTTTGAGTAACTAGATTTATTATATTGTGACAATAAACGTAGAGATCTTTTTTTTATTATTTATTAATCATGTCTAATTATGAATACCCATAGAAAAAAATGGGTGGTGCCCACAAACCTATCGATATTTCAGAATGCGCTCTAGAGTATAAAAAGATTGGGAATCCCTGTCTTAACCAGTCAAACGCCACGACGAAATCGGTGCTACCACGCCAACGCGATGGCGAGTTTATTTATTTATAAATAAAATATTTTTAAATGCAATCTAATGCAGACACCGTTTGGAGGTAATGTTATTGTTAGAATATCCATATGTTGAATCGTTTTTGTTTTAGTTGAAGTTAACAGGTGCGACTAGGGCTGGCACCTTATTATCGTTAAGATCGCTCGATTGATAGATCCACCACTAAAACACCCGAAATAATGTAAAAAAGAGATGCCATATGTGCAACCTAGGGATTGCAATTTACCGTCAAATTTCAATAACCGGTAAACGGTAAATAATTTCACCTTTTACCGGTAAATGAAAAAAGTAAAAAGACGTGGATTATCATCATTAAAGAATAAGTGTACGTGACTACTTTCATTGAAAATGGTGTCTTGGATTGAAACATAAATAATTTAAAATACATTTCAGGTGAATAGTAATGTCATAAAATGTACTTTAAATATGTTTCAGGTGAATATATGTATGTTTTAAATGTACTTTTTTAAATCAGACAATTTATTATTTGCCACAAATATTGATTAATTTAAATTACGACTATGAAATATTTGGTTTACCTGCCTGTAAGAAGTTTATACGCTAAACTATATGTTTATCCATTAACTTATGGTTGTAGTTTATATATTTTCTATACTTGTATACATAATTTGTACCTATGAATATAAATTCATAATTAAAATAATAAAAAAAAAACAATGTTTAGGATTATAGAGTATATTAATAAATAGTTATTTGCTTTGGTATAATGAAAACTTAGTAAAACTAGAATCAGCTGCAGCTTGCAGCCTGCAGTGGGCATCACGGTGACCGCGATTGCGATGGCAGATGACACCAGTGTGACGAGTAAAAAACTTTTTATCAATGTTGTCAGAGTTGAAAAAAAACTTCTCACTCCCTCATGCATATATTATAATAAAAATTCGTTATAATATGCCTGTATCTGGCATTAATTCGAGATAAAAACATTTCCGGTAAAAACCGGTAAATTTTTCAATTACCGATAATTACCGCTGGTGCATTTTGGGCCATTTACCGGTTAACCAATCCCTAATGTAATGCAATCCCTAGTGCAAACACAAAAAAATAACGAAAAAACAAGTAAGCAGACAAAGTAATTTTGCAAACTATGTTATAGATCGTTTTTTAAATATATCATACTAAAAGGGTGTTTTGTACATTATCATACATAAAAAAAGAGATAAATGGTTGTTCTTCCAATTTTCCTGCTCATAAGGCAGGTGGGCGTGGCGGGAGAAAATTGTTAATTGTGTTTTTTTATACATTTTATTTGAGGCAACTCTTGAAACATTTTGCGCTATTTTTAAGCTATATAGTTTATTATTAAATCACTTTTCAATGAAAATCAATAATACGTGAGTATACAATGGTTTTTCGGGTATGTTACGTGGCATTTTCATGAAAAAATGATAGCGAGCAGCACAAATCCATGGAATTAGCTTGGCGTCAAAAGGGTTAAGTATTATTCATTTCGATATGATCTTTTTTATCAAGGAATGACGATCAACACATTAAGCACCTTAATATTATTCACCTCTGTAAACCTGATTTAAAACACAACAAAAAGAAACAACACAACTCATAAATTTATATTTATCAAGATTGCATGTTATATGTCATGCTTTGCCGTATGTGCTTCAATTCATTTGTTTTCAATAAGCAAGCTCTAGTTGCTTCGTTTTTTGTTTGTCTGGCTACGTGGAATCGCACACAACTGTTGCATCGTCTCTGAACACGGGAAAAGGGAACAAAAGAAAAAGGAATTGATAAATATATATTTTCCTCAAGACACATTTTTCTCGCAGTTTCTTATGCTCGTGTGAATTTTTAATATTTGACGTATGACTAAAAACCATACAGCGGAAAATACAGAATATTTATAACACGAAAAGTAAAGTATCCTGCTGTTGTTTTTCAACGTGATATATTTCAATAGATATATATATATATTATAAATAATAGTAAAAAAAACACATTTAAAAAGCAATCTATTTAAGATCAACAAAATTTATCAGGAATATAGTTGATAGCTATTTCGGCTTACGGCCTCATATTTATGATGTTATTCATCATGTTTTAATGGAATTATTCCAAGTGAATGCCAAATCAATCAATATAATTCGTTAATATATGCTGTAGTCAAATATGTAACGTCCCAATGTTTGGAACTTAGTACAAGCAGTATTAAACATGTTTTTTTAGACTGATTTATAGATTTCCATCCACATGCCAGTAAGGCAGCGTATATTGTTCCAGAATGAAACCGGGACGCATTTCATCACCATTTCTGACGTGTTAGAGCTAAGGCAATTAATAAATTTACTAACACCGAAAATAAATCATTTTATTGAGACTTGAAATGGTAGTTTTCAAATTGTGTTTTTTTTTATTCAATTTTCGATTATTAATCAAATTCGCGTTATGTATAGTTAGCCAGTTTTTAACCGCTCTGCTACGATTTTTTGTAATGATAAAATTCAAATAAAAATCATTTTGAAAAGAAGAATAATTTATTGAAGTTATTTGGTTAAGACACTCACAAGTATAAGTTTGATAACAAACACGTATATTAAATAGTTTTTCGATCGATTTAAAGATCTGTATTGAAATGTTAACTATGTCAATCTATATAAAATCGAATTTATCTGATATTTAAATTGGGGCGCAGTGAATTCGATTACACTGATCGAATCAAGATTTTTCCTAGTGAAACTAATTATTTTAGCACGATTAATCTTCCCGAAAAAAGAGGGAATAGAAGTGATTGAATGGAAAAAAATACGATGTTTTATTAAGGGTTCATTAGATCTTTCTTAAAACCTGGAATGGCCAATAATTGGAACAACAGAATTAATAAAGATTCTTAATAATATATTTAGATAACTTAGATAAAAATGTAAAGAAAAAGTGATATGCTTAGTCTATATATTGTAAATCCACGGGTGGTGTAATTCTTACTATGATAAACAATCTGTCAAGATAAATTTTGGATAGCACAACTTTTTCAAGCCGATTATGATGAAAAAATATCGTTCAAGTTTTAAAGTAAAATTTAATTATAAAATTTGATGGGAAAATTTCCAACTACGTCATTTAATATTTAGTTCTACCGTAACCCATCAATCTAAAATAAGAAGGTAAATATCAAAACATAAGAAGTCATGGAAATAAACAAAGCCCAATTAAATTCAATGTTTATGTTAAACGATCAAATAAACCTTTCTAATTCTCCCTTGTCATAACCCATATTTGAGATTAGTTCAATAAATAGACAATATGAACATGTGGAGACTTGCACAATGCAGCCTGACATTTAATCTCACCAACATAAACTTTGTAGGTATCTCAAATTGTCAAAATATCTAATTAAATTTGAATGAAAGTTGGTTATTGTGAAATAATTTTATCATAAAATCGTTCTGTGTAAAATTATCAATTTCAAAATTGAATTATTGTCATTATTATTAAATAAGTAGTTAATAAAATCACATTAGATATATATTCAGCTCGTAGTTTTATGGTCTATATGCTTCCTGTCTAATTTCTTTTGATTAAATCCGATACAAATTATTGTTTGTGTGTCGGTTATATTGCATACACGAAAATGTTAGAAGACGAAACACGGGTAAAATAATAAATAAAATTCCAATGAATCAAATGATTTTGGCAAAATGCTACAAAAATATTATACTTTCAAATATGGAATAGAAACTATTGTGCCAGCATTTCTAATAACAAGTATTATGTATATTATTTTTTATGAAGCTTGATCAATTAGTAGGGAAAATGTTCGTGAGTAATATAGTTCTAGCTGAAATATTCATGTTTAAGTATCTATTCAAAGATCGGGAAAAGAAAGCTCTTTTGTTCGTGGGTTATAATATTTAAAAGATGCCTTAATCTAGAAATCCATCTAATCGTTAATTCCTCAGTAAGGAACTTGAATGGAATACTTCAGTTGTGGTATTTTTAGGTGGGAAAGTTTTTAAGGAAAGTGGAAGGTAGGGTAATAAATCTACAAAATTATGAACCGGATCCAATATTACTCAAAGCTCCACTTTTCCCACAGTCCAGGATTTTTTTGTTGAATAATGCTTTCATATTTTAGAGTGTAACGCGTAATATTTTTCTTGAAATTAAGTATTTAAGTTATTGGAAAACATAATGATAAAAACGGCATATTATATCAGTAATATCAGATCAGACAATGGGGTATCGCTGATATCAGAAAAAAAAAGTGTAGGCCATTTTTTACTTTATACGACACTGGCGAAGATTTAGTGCGGTCTTCTAAAGGAATTCTACTACCAGAACAAGCCCTTTCAATTGCCATATTACAATATTTATGATAAAGGTATTTTTTTAAATTGACACATTTAATCTGTTTATAGCTAATGAACCACTAGTGTGTCACTTTCCTACTGTTTTAATTATTTCTATCTGTTTAAGAGTGAAAGTGCAAAACAGTCTATTAAAATCGATAGATATTAATTTTGAAGTGTTAACTGTCACTTCATGATGAAAAGGCTTTTTTTAATAAGTACTATTTCCACAATTATTTATTTAACGATCATGACCAGTTTCGCTAATCGCGAGTATTATCAACTTTTAGGAAACAAATAACAAACAAGTCTATTAAAAAAATGAGTTAAAATTATCAGGTATAAAAAACCCATGGTTCAGAACTAAGAAAACAACTTACAGGAAGTCATACAATATGCATTCGAATTAAATAAATTAAATGTTAAAAATCTTTCTTGTTAAATGTTATCGGTTGATAATGTAATGAGCAAAACCGATCCTGATTATAAAATATATTGTAGAAATAGTATTAAAATGTGTTTTTCTACTATATAAGTATATAAAAAAATACGATAGATGTAAAAAAAAACAATGTATATTTTGAAATATTGTATATAGATGTAACTAATTTTTTTGAATACTGCATAATGAGGCTTAAATCGTGTAATGCAACTATTCAACGTCATATTGGGTTTTCCAACCAATGTTCTATGCTGTATAAAATATTTAAATAATTTGATTATGTCAAAATAACAAGTATTATAGTAAAATAATAAGTATTGTAGTTCCGCCAGTTAAGTTAAAATATCGAATTTTTATGACATTACTTGGCAATAATATTTTGATACTTAACAAATTTCATTTTGAGTTGTTTTGGGGCAAACATCCATTAAAAATTATGTTCTTTCCGTGGAATTTTTGTGTTCCAAATTCAAGTTTACACTTCAGTAGTAGATCCTTATCAACCTGTCACCATAAAATATTATAAATGTTTTAGGTATAGAAAAATATATTTCGTAGACAGCTTTTAAGAGCTTTAGTATATTATTTTTGAAAGTAAAAGATACGAGTGCTTTCATTGAAATTGTTATATTAATATTATTTTGCCCGAATAAGTTATAGCATACTTCAAAAGATATCTACAACGTCGCAAAATTCAAATTGATTTTTCATATAATATATGGTCGATGCCTCGAAACTGCATATTGAATGACGGTCCATCTTTACGCCGGTCATAAAACGGGAACGTTTTCAATTGAGCTTTTGAATTGAACAAAGAAAAAATGTACAATGAAATGTACTGAAAACACTGCCTCATAGCTTACCTTAGTGTCATCTCTCGCAAGAAAACATTTGCTTACGTATAATCATTTTTAATTATTAAGGAATGAAGAAAATTTTAGTAAGCCGATAATTTATAAACACAATATAAATTATAATATATGATATTTTACCATATTGATTGATTAGATTGTAATATAAAATTTCAATAATTGAAACTTTTTATATTTACTCATGTTTTGTCACTCACGGCCTAGTTTTAGCCTTTCGGTATCTTCATGCGTTTTAATACACCTATACGATAGAACTGACAAAAATAATAAATATTTATCGGTTTAATACAAAAAAAATTACCATACGTAATCAGATTTTTATTCTCACCGTAGCCAACCAATTTAAAATAAGTGGCTATCTCTAATTATCAAATTATTCAACTGAATTGAAAAAAAATGATTATCTTAAAAACAAAATTCATCATAACGTCGTTTGCTTAACATATAACAGAAATGTATGTTAATTTCATATAATTTACAAGTTTACAATTGATAGCTGTTTAGGCTTGTTTGATGAGGGCGTAAGCCGACATAGCTATCAATTATAAATCTTAAAAATTTTGTAGAACTAAAATACATTGTTATTTTTTTACCGTGTTATAATAATTTTTTACCAAGACGTGACTGTTAATATTTTTATAAGTCTTAAATTTGAATTGTTACAACTGTGTACGATTCCACACGTTTTGTCACTAACGACCCGGGTTTCGCCTTTCAGCATCTTCAGGCATTCTATCACACGGTTGCAACAGAACTGACGAAAAATAAACAATCAGCATCGTATATACACTAATGTTATTAATTACAGGAAAACACTGTATAATTTTCATTAACGATCATGTTAACGAGTCATTCTTGAGGTCAGTGTTTTCCTGTAATTAATAACTTTAGTATACGTACGATTCTAGCTGTTTATTTTTCGTCAGTACCGTTGCATCGGTGTGATGGAATGCCTGAAGATGCCGAAAGGCGAAACCCGGGTCGTTAGTGACAAAACATGTGGAATCGTACAAAGTTGTAACAATTCAAATTTGAACACGGTGAAAAAATAACAATGTATTTTAGTTCTACAAAATTATTTTTAACAAATATAGTTGATAGCTATTTCGGCTCACGCCATCGTCAAAACTATCTATAGTATCTTCTCGATAGTAACTATATTCGTTAAAGATAATTTTGTAGAACTAAAATGCATTGTTATTTTTTCACCGTGTTATAACGGAGTTCTACCGAGTGAATGCCAATTCAATCAATAAATTCAAATTTGATATTGAAATTCCATCAAGCATCTCCAGTCGATATCATAAATTATATCAAAAGTCTTAATTGAAAAAAAAATATTAAATTAACAATGTCAATAATATGCCAAAAAGGCTTTAAATAATGCGTGTCTAAGATTTTTAATTGCCTTGTTAATAGTATTATTTTAATTAAACACCCTGTAGACCCACCCCACACTTTATTTTCTCAAAGAACATAATTTAAGCCGATAGACGGAAGTCGAACTTGTACTTTTGAATGATGAAATGGAAAATATTTATGTATCTGTCCATTTTATAACAGCTGTCAAAAAGTGAGATTTGAATTGACACACTTCGTTGTGCTTCACAAATGTAGATGAATGTGTTTTTATTTTTTTTAAGATATTCATTTTACGAGCTTTGAGTCGAACATGCTACACTCTAAATCTAAATTTATCCCAAAGACGAATGGTAAAGTAAGATTAATATACGAAGAATATTTTTGTATCAGACAAAATACATTGAAAATTTATTGACAACTATTGTATATTAAAAGGTTTTTTGAAGCGATTCGTTATATTCTGTCTATTTAGTTTTGTCAAATGAATAGGACAACCGTAAGCCGCATCAATATTGTTAGATTTTTTATATCTAAGTATATCATCATCATCATCAGCCGGGGTCGATCCACTGCTGGATGAAGGCCTCCCCCAGTTTTTTTTTTTCAGGAGGGGTTTGGACATAGCAACACCACGCTCTGCCCAGGCGGGTTGGTACTCGGTTTTCTGTCTTGGTTTTCCTTCCCATAGCCAAGAGAACACGGCACTCGGTGTTCCCGAGCGGTCACCCATCCAAGCACTATCCGCGCCCAATGTTGCTTAACTTCGGTGATCGCACGAGAGCCGGTGCTTACAACGTGGTATGGTCGTTGGTTTTGTATACATCATATATATATATATATATACATAAAAGTTTTTTAATATCATGTACAATATTTTATAGCGAAATATTAATGAAAAAAAATTACTCTAGATTCGTTAGTAAATAAATTCGTGGGGACTATCATTTATATGTTTCTAAAATGGCAAATAAATGTAAAAGTTAAGTCAGGTTATTAATTGTTAACTTTGCCTCAAGTCATAAAATCAAGAAACACATCATTTGATTATGAATACGGACGAATGTATGATTGGATATGTCAGGTATTTTAAATCCCATTAGAAATGTATATTCTTGAAAGTATGTTCTTTAATACACATGAAGGTGCTTGATGGAATTTCAATATCAAATTTGAACTGTTAAAACTCTGAACGATTCCACATGTTTTTCACTATCGACCCGGGTTTCGCCTTTCGGCATCTTCAGGCATTCACTTCTTGCAAGACAAGACTGGTCAGTTCTGTTACATCCGTGTGATAGTATGCCTAAAGATGCAAAAAGGTGAAACCCGGGTCGTTAGTGACAAAATTAGTGGAATCGTACAAAATTTTTAACATTCAAATTTTACAAATGAATTCTTTTAACGTTGCGTTTGTATTGATTGTATTGTTATTCACTTGGTAAAACTCCATTATAACACGGATAGTTCTGGTGAAGGGGTTAGACAAAATATCTATTAAAAATATTGTAAATTTGTCGTTGCGATTATAGTTTGAGATTCACACGGAAAAGTTACCCAGTGTACAATGAAACAGCGAATTACCTGATTTTATGTTATTGACTGACGCTCGCACGATTCTGTAATCAGTTGCAAAAGATTTTCCATGTAAATATTTTTTTTACTTAACTGCATTTGTAAAAACAGGGTTCTATTTCATTGCATGGCACGGAAAACAAATCAAACTACACAAAGCTAGTACTAGGCAAAGTTAACACGGTTTACGGTTAATATACTTGAACAGGAAAAACTATATATGCAAGATTTTCATCATATTTTTAAAAGTGAACAGAGTGTAAAAAAATGAGAACAAATTGTTTGAAGAAAATTTAGTACAATATATTTATTCAAGAGCTTTTTGGTAACATTCGAGGAAAGGGTGAATGTATTTGCTTGGAAAATACCACCGAAGTTTCATTTAAAAGGATTTAGGTTGCCCAACATTTTAGTCTTCCAGTTTCTTTTAAAACTCAATCTTCTGCCTTAAATTCAACGAAATAACACTTTATGTAATACGGTAAAACATTTTTGGAGCGAGCAACAGGCGAAGTATTTATTCGCACGCTAAGGCACTAGCGGCATTTCGTAACTTGTTTACACTCAGAAAAAAATATAATAAATAAAAATCTAAAGACTCTAGCTCTATATATTTTTGAAATGTATTACAGCAGTTGATATTTCGATTTTTGCCATCGTCAGAATTGTGAGATAAACAGTTTTACCAAAGAAGTATTATCGATTTTTTTAAATTCTTCTATTGCAGGTTTTGAATCACAAATCAAAGTTGCCGTAGCTACCAGCTTATGATATCAATTAATGCTCATATAAACTAAATGTCTAAGCAAATCTCTTTTTTATTAAGTACAATAATGCACGGTCTAAAGATCGGTTCTGCACAGATGTGTGTTGTTCCGTATGAATGGAGATTACATGCAATTTTACTAGTATAGCGTTGTGAACGCCGGCCGTGAAATAGCAACATACATACATAACGTGTGGAAGTGAGACACTGTATTTTTCTGTCGGCCACGTTAAAAAATATTAACTCTAACGATTTTTTTTACGAACTAATCTCAAGATTTTTTTCGAATGGTGTATAGACATTTTTTTCTATGTGGCCTCGACTAAAGACTATGATCATTTAATTCTATTTCTAACTGAACAAAACTTATATAAACAAGCCGCAAACAAATAATATTCTGGTAGCACTATGGATATTATTAAAATCATATCCAAACGTTGTTTAACTATCCCATGGAACTGTCGTGTTCATTTGGCCAGTGGAAATGTTTTTGAAAAAAATAATGCATGCGCCATATTGCACTGAATTATATTTGATAAATGCATTTCAAATATCAGACATCTGTTACCATTACTGACACGTTATATCATATGTTACGAGCGGAAAATTTCATGATTCTAAAGAGGACCTATTTTTATGCATTTCATTTGAAACTCAACACGGTTAAGTTTCACAAATTCAATTCACAATGAAATTAGTATAATGTTTTGCTATCATTTCCATACGCCAGCTATAAACTGAGTGTTCAGATGAGCACTTGTAGATTTAAGCTCAGAGTGCTCAATAGACAATAAATGAAGTGCAGCACGAGCGAAGAAAGTAACTATGAATGTGAGTGATCGGTTAACGAACATGATCTATTTCAAGACTATGTCCGCTATACGAACTGTTCGTTAACCGATCATCGAGGATTTATAGATAGAACATATGGCTTAGAAAGATCATTATAGTTCGTTATCTAGATATATGTTCGTTGTCTGAACACAGAAATCTTTCGTGATAGTGTTCGTAGTCTGATTAGTTCACAGTCCGAACTGTTCGTTCACCGATCACCCATTGTACTCATTATTTATCATGTCAATACTACGAATGTAATCATGTCCATTCGAACAGGAGTAAGCACTGTCGAATACTTTCAAGCGGAAGTAAAAAGTCAGTTTTTTTCAAGCAATATTTCGATTATTTTCAATAGTATTGATGTTTGCTATGTCATATTGGCATTTTGCCTTTCCAGCCGTAAAAATGAGTGACGATAGTGATTACATAAACACAAGAACTGTCATTGATCTATCCTTATATTTCTGCTCTGAAAGGTTGATCGGTACAGACACAGGTTCAGAAGCTTTTTGCTATACATTTGAAGCGATCGCTAGGATGTACAAAAATACATTTTATTTTTTTGAAGCGTTGTAGATCTTCACAAAGAATGCTTGTTCACTCCTATAATAGGATTGAAAGTTGTTGAACAAGCGTGAAGATAGCTTTATTTATAAGACAGTTACGAGTACAGCCGCCGCTATTTATAATGTTGTTTTCTAGTGATTTCGACAAAATACAACAAAGAAACATAATCGGCGTTTTCGTTTTAAGTCTTTAAATGAGAATTCAATTTCACAAATGAATAATTCTTAAGCTCAATTCAATATACTATTCGTTATCCTTTAAAACCTTTATATGCGAAACATTAAAATATGTTGCTTGATTGAAAAACCGTGTAACGAAAGAATAAATGAAAAACTAAATACTTTATAAATATTTAAGAAAAGGTTAATCTTGCGAGACACTTAATTATAAAATCTTTACAATGAAAATTATTTTGTATCCAAAAGAATCGTAAAATTTTTTCGATGCTAATTTCCGAATAACTTTTGCTGAACAAATAAAACCTCGATGTAAACGTTTTCATATTTAACACATTTGAAAGTTTTTACAAAATAATTGTATTGAGATTCATGCGTTAACACATTACTTAATAAATTAGCAAACGCAGAAAAAAAACGTTAAGTACAGTTTTCAACTGAATATTTCAAATATTAATTCAGAAGACTATTAAGATAACTCAAGTTTTATTTTACCAAAAAAAAAAAAAATAGCTTGTTGAGAAATTAGACAATTGTTATATACATATATTTTTGAGTAGCATTTATCAACGCACTGCAATCAACCGCCTCAGCGTTTACGACGTTGGTAGCCGGTGGGTGTCAAATAAATACCTGCGAAAATTGTGTTAAATTTTCGAACGGTGTCTTATAATCAATACATTTTTAGTGACGTCGACGATTTGAAAATAAAATACAGAAGAAATGTTTCGACGTATAAAAAAAAATATTATCGAGCATTTGACGAATGAATATAATTTTCAAAAAACAAAAAACATTATTTTGATACGGTGAAAAAAATAGCAATGTATTTTAGTTCTACAATTTTTTTTTAAATTTAGTTGATAGCTATTTCGGCTCAGGCCATCGTCAGAACATTATTTTGAGCTTGTTTGTGAGAAAAGTATTTATAATTTGAAACATTGAAATTATTTGGAAAGAAGAAATATATAAATTCTATATTTGTTCAATAACTGCAAAATTCCCGTAGCATCAAAGTTTATCATTAAACCATTATCTACTGTTCGTTAAGCTTTCGCTTTATTTGCTTGTGGCGCGAATTCCCATACGAAAGCTTTCATATTTTGATTTGTCAATTAAATAGTTTTTTCATATAATTACGTCAGTTAATTCTCAGTTAAGAATTATTGGTAAAAACTATGATGGTTGAATAAGTGAGACGATACCCTTAAAGGAAACATTACGTTAAAGTTGATTTAAGTTTAATCATAGTTATGACAATGGTTAATATCAATGATGCAACAAATTTGTTGGTACTATTTTCAAAATACATTTGGTTAAGTTTATATTTTATAGCCTGCGTAATGAGGCCCAAGTACAATAAAATAACGGTTGAGAATGTCTGGATAATAAATCGGAGGGCGCATTGTAATATAAAAGGATCTCATTCTAAATACAATTATCGATGAAGGACATTTACGAATTGAAAGCTCATTGCTACGGTTCAAAAACTGTGTTTTAAATTTAATTAAATATTTTTTACATTATAAATTAGTTATTATCATTATCAAATTTATAATCGAAACTTTGATAGTTTTGACTATTGTGCATAATTTTTACCAAAAAAACCTTTATTTTTGATAATGAATAATATTCGTTTCCAAAAAGGATTGACACACAACACAATAAAAGCAGGATTTTGTATATTTTTTGATTGAATTGGCCTTTATTTCGTAGAACTCTATTAAAAAACGGTGAACAATTAGCAATTTATTTAAGTTATAAAAAATTTATAAGATACATTTATAGTTGATAGCTATTTCGGCTAACGCCTCCATGAGAACTTTAGATTTTGTAGTTAAATAAATATACAGTGGGTGTAAAATGTTCAACCTATAATAATATCACATTCAAGGTCTTAACTGTCTCTTCTTGGTGAAAAATTATGACATTTTATAAATTAAAAACATTTTTTTAATAATATTTCCATATATTATATTTTCATGATCAGGAATGATTTTTCTTATTGCAAGAATCATCAAATATATTGTAAAAATATTATAGTATTAAAAAATGCGTTGTTATTTTTTAAAATATCATACCTCTTCACCAAGAAGTGGAAGTTTACACATTAAAAGTGAATAACACGGTGAAAAAAATAGCAATGTATTTTATTTCTACAAAATTATTTTTAACAAATATAGTTGATAGCTATTTCGGCTCACGCCATCGTCAGAACTATGCTTAAACTAACATTCGCTTATCTATATATAGCTGTGCAGACAAGGAAATAGTCAAGATGAAATAATTGTTTACCAAAAGACAATCCCAAAAAAATGGTGGTTTCATGTTAAATTTTTCAATAATTATACACTGCAAAACGTGTGGGTTAAAATTTATTATTTCTGTACCCAGAATGCGATATAATTTACAAACATTTATATTGTTTGTCAAAGTTCACGAAATGAATGAAATAGGCGTCTAAAAATAGCAATTTATAAAGAAAATAACTCTATAAATAATGTTTCATAAAAAAACTGGACATAAATATTCTTTATTTTTTTCAAATATTTTCGTATTCCATATAATGCTAGTGCGATTTCTAAAACTTGATCGACAGATCCCTTATTTAAGGTTCATTTTTATAAAAATCGACTAGTGGTTTGTAGTTATAACACGGTGAAAAAATAGCAATGTATTTTAATTCTACAAAATTATTTTTAGCAAATATAGTTGATAAATATTTCGGCTCACGCCATCGTCAGAACCATGCTTAAACCAACATTCGCTTATCTATATATAGCTGTGCAGAAAAGGCACACAACACATCCTCTCTCCAGTTCCAACGGCCTAGCTTGTTACTTTAACACAATGACACTAAATTTTCAAAATTCTAAATGAAACAATAGGTGTCTATGACAATAAGTTTATATGTGGGACGGAAGTTGTCCTTATGAAAGCAAATCAGACCACCCCTTTGTACAACGGCTGGACAAGTGGCGATACTATTATGATAGTTTGTTCGTTAAGAGTCCTTTGTGATAATTGGTGTCTATTTATTTCCAGCTGTTCCAAAGCCGTCATTCTCCGACCCTTACTACAAAGATGTAAACATTTAGGCGCTGAGTTTGAATGTATATTATGTGATTCATTAATAACGTGATTAGCGAATTGTGAATCTGTTTTTTTAATGTTGAATGATCTTACATGTTCCTTAGCTCGAGTAGATATACTTCTACCTGTCTGTCCGATATAAACGGATAAACATGAGCGACAAGACATTTTATAAATACCGCTTCTGTCTAGTTTATTAATTTTATCTTTACTATTTTTAAGATGTCTGTCTGCCTAAGTTATTGTTAAGTGAATAACGAAAATAAAAAAAAATATCGAGATATTTAGTAGATATTTGTAACCCATTATAATAAAGTTCTTACAAGTAAACTTCAATTCAATAAATAGTTTTTCAATCGGTATTTGAGTCAGTATACAGAGTGGAAATGTATTGGCTGGCTAACAGTTTTGGCATACTCACTCCACAGCAATCCTTGCTTTGTTCATCGTGCTCATAACAGTAGTTCTGTGTACATTTTCCAATATTTAGATTCTCATAAAACACAATTCAGAGCTCAAATGCAATCTCCGGGTCAAATTACATTGCACACATACGTAAAAATATTTGGCACTTACAAACAAAAGATTACACCGCTCGATAAATTGACTATATAATGCAAATGAGATGAAAAATTCCTAATGATACACTAAAAAACTGAGAAAGAATATTGAGTGTAAATTTGCTTGAAAATCCACTCGATATAAATTAAATATGATCATTTTATGATATCGATTGAAGGTGCTGGATGGAATTTCTATATAAAATTTGTATTGTTGAAATTTCGTACGATTCCACATTTTTCGTCACAACCGAGATTCGCCTTGCGGCATTTATAAGCATTCTCAAACGGGTGCAACATAACTGAATTTGTTTTATCCGTGTGATAGAATGCCTGATGACATCGAAAGCCGAAACCCGGGTAATAAGTGACAAAATATTTGGAATCGTACGAAATTCCAACAATACACATTTAAATAAGTTGAAATAAAAAATCATTTTAGTGTTTAATCAACACCTAGTACGTATAAATCCGTTAAAAATTCTCGCAGAGCAGTAAAGTAGTGAAATCGGTTAACGTGTTCCTGCTGAGTAAAATAAAGAATATTCGATTACCAAATACTTCAAAAATGATTGAGTAATGTTGGTATTAATCAAATTTATTAATATTGCTAAGAAAAATCCAGCTGTATTTCATTCACAAAAAAGGTCCTTACACGAAAATTTGGCGATTTTAATTAAATTACATTCTTGAATGTCAATTATCAATACTCTGTGATCGGCTGTCTCAACAGTTTAGACGTTGGCAGTCAGAATGAAGAAAAATAAACAAGTTTTCTGCTTAGAAAAGTTAACTCGTGAAAATTTTGGTTAGAAATGTTAGATAAAACAAGCTTCAGTCATATTGTGTTATTTTTTTTTTAGTTTGGTTTGAAATTATTGTCAAAAATGTCCAACTAATCCATGTATTTTTATATCAAAATACAAAAGCTTAAACCGAAGAAAATTAAAATTTATAATTGGTTCAAATATTAACACCACGTTCTGTTACATTTTGATAGTTCTTTAGAAAAGAAGTACATGTGCCATACATTTTGGCATCATGAAACTGAATAATTAATTTCTCAAAATAAATCACATATTTTTTTCCATTCATTTGTTGCTAGTAAAGATTGCCAATGTTCGATCGATTTTTTAACATAATCAGGATGATAGTAAATATATTTTTAAAATAATATTTTATATTCATGATAGGTTTCCCTATATTTTTTTATGAATATCTATGTAATAGAGTTTGAAATATTTATTTATTACCGGTTGTAAATTTTCGATGTTGTCTATCTTTCTTAGTAAAAATTTTTATTTTAATTATTAATCTTGTCTTAGTTAAATTTTATTAGTCTTGAATATTAAGAAGTGGAATATGTAAATTTATGCGAGTTGTTAGATAAAGAGATTGTTACTGTTCGTCGTTTAGTATTTAAAGTTTAATCATATGATATGAAATTCGTTGGTTTATCTATCGTATGAAATATTTAGTTAATTAAAATGACTGATGATTTTCTTAATGTGTATAAATTATCCTACATAAATATGTTAAACGTATAAACAATGTTATGTTAAAATTCTTACCTCTAAATATGATGATATTTGCCCGGGAAAATCAAAAACAACACT
Organism: Himalopsyche japonica; assembly: GCA_028555115.1. Taxonomy (NCBI): domain Eukaryota; kingdom Metazoa; phylum Arthropoda; class Insecta; order Trichoptera; family Rhyacophilidae; genus Himalopsyche; species Himalopsyche japonica. The sequence goes on from JAHFWJ010000705.1 coordinate 1,712,050, forward strand.
AGCGAACTGAGGGTGCAAAAGCAAGACGTGCTATTTGTACGGTATCTCACACAAGACTGACTGCCGAGTTGAGTTTGAGATAATTATTCCAGGGCCGGCGCATAGGGTAGTTGACAGGCTGGCTGTTTCACTACCGCCAGGGCCGCATCGGGTGCTCGCCTGAATGCGCGTGCGTATAGACAAAAACCGCGTGCATATAAAATAAACTCTGAGGCAGAGGTTCTCATTTTTTTTCCATATCATTTCATTGATTGTGTTCATAATATTTAACTCATTTCTCCAAACGATATTAAATTTATTATTAGATATTTACTAACATCTTAACTATTGAGGCAGCTGAATGCAATGTTTTAATAGTTGACACTTAATTTAAAAGAATATAAGTAGTAAAATTTTCGTGAATGATCGATGAAAAATTCACTTGATGATTAACTGTTGGCATTCGAATAAATTAAGATAAATATTTTTGCAAAATAAAGTTCTTCCAGTAATATTTATGTGTTTTTTATCTTTTAAAATAATAATTACGGACAATTGATTAAATAAAATAAAATGTCATATTATTAAAAATGAATGTTAATAAAAGCATTTTTTTCCAAACGTCTAAAAATTTCCTACTTTGACCGATTCGGGAAAAAACGAATGTAGCTAGAGTGCCAACGTAACTACTAGTCCAATACTAGCTTGAATCTGGATACGAAGCGTTTTTGAAGAAAAAAACATCCATCAAGGTTTCTAGAGTATGTGTCTATGTATCGCAAAAGATATGATCTCTACAACACAGAAAACACATGATATACACTATCTCCCTGTCTGTAAATTGTGCGTATCATGCACATTAAGAAAATGTTGACAACTGGGACTACTTCAAAATAGTATAAAAGAGAATATTTCTTATACGAAAACGATATTAAATAAATAGCAAACAATTTGTTTAGTACAACTATCAAATTTTATAAATAGATTATCGGAATGAGTTTCATTAAAGTATTCGAGTATTACCAAGTGTATTTTCAAATAGTGTTTTATTCATTTGAATATTATAACGTTTTACCTTGATTTGACATTTATCACTAGTAATTTTTATGACAATAATAATTGTAATGATTCAAATATTTTGAGAGCCGCTGGGCCTTCGTCACTAACTTTTTAGAAATGTAGCGTTTTGATTAACTATTGTCAAAAAATATCTGTGTTTGTTTCACTAAATGAAGTCAAATTTTATATTTTTATATATAATGGAAACATTTGATGATCATTATAAGCTCAAGGTGTTCGATTGAGTAAATGACAAAGTCAAAAATAGTCTTCTTATACCTTATTAAGCTGTGTAAATAAAATTATTAGTAGCTGCCCGTTTATTCTCCCTACAGGATTATTGTACATAAATATTAATTTTCTATTACACAAAGCCGTATTAAGTTTCATTAATTAAGGCGTTATTCAGGTTCACTATATAATAGATGTCAGATCTATGATTATATTTTAGTAAGAAAAATTATGTTTAAGTCGTATAGTTGTCAAATATATAACATAAACGATTTTTTTAATTCAAATTTATAACTAATAAAATTGTGAACTTCGTATCATATATTTCGATTTTTATACTGTAACACGACTAAAAAGAAAATGATTCAATGTATAACACCTTTCAGACAAAATAAGAAATAACATGCGTGACGATATTTAGTAGATATCATAGAATACTCCATACGGCTTTAGAAACCGTCTTGCATCGACTACTTTTTGGTTTATTAATTAATGCTTATCAAATTAGCGCCAACTGTTATATCATCCATTGACATTTTCATTTTATAATCAACTTAATGAGTTCTGAAGATTTATGTTTTCTCTTAAACAAACATTTCCGTTGACCTCTGATTCATTAAATTGTCATTGAATTTGGGCTCCAATCCAGATCTGGGCAAACTTTTTGACCCAAGGGTTCTTTTAAATTCAAAGTACGTTGAACTTACAGAGAAACCGACTTAGTGTACCACAGCTTATTGTCATTCGTATTGTTATCAAACGTCTTGGTTTGATCGGTACGGTCCAGTTTGGAGGTATTACCAGCAATCTGTTCAGTGCGTTATTTAATTATTGTTTATTAGAAAGAAACTAAAAATAATTCTAAATGTGTAGCGTCAAAAAATTGCCTCTAAAAATCCAAAAATTAGACTTTAGTACTGGTGTAACATGCAGCGTTGCAAGAGTGTTGTGCATGTACTGCGCACGTGAAATATTATTTAAGAGCCAGTCAAATTACGAATATAAAGAAAGGAAACTATGTTTATTTTTTGCAGCTCTACTATTACCTGGCCTTTTTGGATCATATGAATTAATGTATAAATATTTTAAATTTAATAGTTTACAGTCGACATGTAATTAAAATTAAATCTGTATTTTTTGTCAATTGTTTTGTAGAGTATATTATTATGAAAAATTATAGCATTTAACGAGTGTATATTATTTAAATTGGATGCACATTCTGCACGAGCAATTTGGGGGCATGGAACTGGCCACTGAAATCGTACGATTTAATGTCTTTAAATTTCTTTCTTTGGAGCTGTCTTCAATCGCGAATTTCCCAAATAAGCTAGAAAAAAATGGTGCCAACATAGTCAAGATAACAAACGCCATCTAACAAACTCAGCCAAATTTGTGGGACAAAGTCAATGAAAATTGGAACTTACAAATATGTGACACCAAGCAAAGCCGCGGTGGATATTCAAACGACGTTACATTTCACACTTAGTGCCATAAAATATACTTTCAAATGGAAAAGAAAATTCTAATTTGGCTTGTTTTATTTACTTTTGAAAAAAAATTGAGCGTTTCTTTTGAAAGATCCTTTATAATAACTACTTCTCTCCTTATTAAATATTTGAGTACGGAATCTTTCAAATCAGTTTTAAAGTGGTAATTATCAACGTTGACAGAAAGGCATGATATTTGAAATAATAAAAAAAATATTTTTGTAATATTCTTACAAAATATTTTATGATCAGGACCAATTTTGCACATCGCAAACATTATCAGCTGATATCATCAAAAAATATTTACAACAAAAGATCATTTTTAAGACATAATTTAAATGAATGGAAAATGCTTAATATAGCTTTAAACTTCCCTTTGACAGGTTTTTACGGGACTTTGATTGAGGAAAAGTGTGACCATATAATTAAAAAGAAACATGGATAAAATCGAACATAATAATCATAAATCTTATCTGATTTAATCGCATTATAAGCGATCACTATCTTTAACGAATTTAACTTTATCGTAACTGTCCGAGCTTGCTTAAAACCAATTATAAAATTCCAAATTCGAATTTGCGAAATATTCGAATTTCGATATATTGTAATATAACTGTCAGTCCCATAGATATTATATAAAACAATTGAAAATTTCATCATGCACTCTTAAAAATTATCGTAAATAATAATAAGTTAAATGATTCCTGTGTATTGTGTTTTAAAAATCACAAAATCTTGGTCAAGATAATATTATATAAGCAACGAAATTTGTGTGTTAAACTGAGCATTGAATAGAAGTCTCTGAAGTTACTCTTTTATGGGACTTTATATTACGTTCTTGTTATAGAATGCCTGATTACGCAGAATGGCGAAACCGTCAGTGATAAACATTGTAGAATTTTACGCAGTTGTAACAAATTAAATGTTTTGATGAAATTCCATCATGCACCTGCAGCTGATTAATTGAAATCAAAATTATATATAATAGTTTCTGAAAGCACTCAGATACGGGACTGCAAAAGCTCAATTTTCAAAATGTATATCATTCGTGACTACTTAAATGCTATGTTATATGTCTTGTCTTTGAGATCCGTGCAACCCTCTGTAAGATAGAGATTGATGTGGGTTGAAAAGACAAAGCTTTTGGGCGAAAACTTTTCACAGGGGTTGGAAGCCAATAAAATAGTGCGTTTTGGTTGAAACATTTATTAAAATTTTATTAACAAAAGATTCAATTACGTAAAGATGGTTGCCACAACACAAAACATATTTTTTGACATAGATATATTTTAATGCTTAATATAATTTAGAAATTCTTTAGTTGCACCGATTAAAAAGTATGTGCTAGAAAAATAACGACCCCAACGCAAAAAAATATACATATAACTACACTTTATTTAATCGAAACTATTCCAGATGAATGTCAAAAAAGCTCATTTGAAATAATATACATTTTTTAATAAAGTTTATATCCCAATTACATTTATACCAAATTGAGATTATTTCAATATAGGATTTTAGACTCGAGCGTTATTTTTTTTGTCTTCGAGTAAATATCAATTGTCGATGTCGTTTATTTCAGATGATTTGAATATATTTGGCATCTTTTTGTAATATCAGTTGAATCATTGATAAAAAATGTCTTGTAATATATTTTTCAAAAAATCTGTGTGTTTCAAAATTACGGAGGTAAATCGGTTCTTGTAGTAAGCATGATTTTGGCTGGGGTCTTGATTATATAATAAATAGGTTTACATTGAATATATTGCATATGCAAAAAAAAAACATAAAATATTTAAGGTTAATTCTTAAAATGTTGTTGAATTGACCTTTATAGAAAATATATATAAAGTTATGTTCTATGGCGGATTTGTTAAAATTTGTATTTAAAAACAATTTTACTTATACTTGTAAAAATACAGTATAAAAATATAATATGAAATATCGTGTTGGGTACATATTATTTATTCCTATTTATTTTACTTTGTGCTACGTTTCAGTGTGCAACTATAAAAAAATCTAAATTTCCTTAAAATTATTGTTATTTATAAATCAGTGTAACCCCATTTTGTTGAATAGTTTTTTTTCAACCATATCGATTCTGGGTCACTTTTGTTATAAAAAAACAAAACAGAAAATAATTAAGATAGACAAAAAAAACGATACATTTTTGATTAATTTATGCTTCTCGTAAGAGCATTAATTGTTTCGGCAGCATGCCATTGCTATTACATAATTTAATAACGCTCTAAAAATGTTCTGAAAAGATTGAATATTTGTTGCCACAAAACATTTTTTTCATTCCTATTGTATGTGTTCTAAGTCATCTGTTAATACAAGGTAAATGTTACTTATTTTTAACTTGCAAACATTTTTAGTGAATAATTTCAACTGAAAACTGGTTTCTTGCTTCATTCATTTGACAGTAGCATGTTCTTGAGTCAAAATAAAATTTAAAAAAAAGAAAAACCTTTCACAATAGTTTCCGAGAAACAAATGCGTAAAATATTCAAAAAAGATGGGAGATTTGGGGCTTTCATAATTTGAATGAACAATTTTTCATTGTATTGTGCTTAAAAGTGTAGCAAAAAGTTGTGCAAACATTTTATGGTTCACGTCATTTTATTGAATTAAATTTTAATATGAGCCACCACAAAACGGGTTTTTACACTCGGATTGTCAAAAATGGCACTTTTAGATTTAATTATTGTATTTGAATGACACTTATGCATTTTTTCTAATATTTGTTCATTCAACTTGTTGACAGCTAAATTTGTTATCCGAAAACAGATAAAGGTAAAAAAATTGGCCGCATTCAAAATTATTATAATCTTCAATCTGAAGTCTTAACTAAACGATTGCTGTAATTGTGATTGTTATATGTTAGGCATTTATTCCAGTATAAAGTTCTATGGCGAAATAGTCCGACAGTGAAAAAGCTACAGAATAAAAGAAAATTATTCAATCATTTCATAAATAACGGAAGAGAAGAATAGCGATAATATTTTTCTTGCAGTTATTACTAAAATTATTCTACTAATCAATAAATTGAATTTATGTTATACGACATATAATCGATCGGTTCTATCGAGTTTAAGGATCTAACGTATATTTTTAAGTGTTTTCTTTCAAGTAATTGTAATTTGTTTTGGCTTATGAGCTTTTCTCGAGTGTAGTCTCTGCAGGTAAGCAGGTTGGGAGTCTTCGACAGCCCACTGGGAAGGGGCCGTTCTAGGTGCGCCGCCGTCTCGCTGGGTGAGCCAGTACGTTGTCATCGGGCCTTTACCCTGAAATCATAATTTAAAAATTTGTTAATTATTGCCGAAAAATATTTTCATCTCCGAAGAAAAGTAGTTATTTTTTTATTAACAGTTTTATGTTAATTAGAGATATGACTGTCTCACTCTAACACCCCTTATTACACATAGAAAAAAAAAGAAATAGTTCCAGAACACTTGAATTGTTACAGCTTTGTACGATTTCACATGTTTTGTCATTAACGATCTGGGTTTTGCCTTTCGGCATCTTATCACGCATTCTATCACACGATGCAACAGAACTGACGTAAAATAAAGTCAGCATCGTGTATATACCAAAATTATTAATTACAGGAAAACACTTACCCCAAGGCAAGCAGTAAAATGCAGCTAAAACAAATTTAGTAATGTTTATCGAAAAATAATTACCACAATCGTCTGTGATAATTTTCATTAACGATATGGCTAACTAGCAATTCTTGAAAGTATTTTTTAAAAAATATAATTTTTAATAACGTATTAGAAGTAAAAAAACGAAAAAACGGACGGTCTTTTCGATGGAACGGATAGACAACTGACTATCCTTCATAACTTTTTAAGCTCCTTAGACTTCAACATTAAATTTACGTTAAAGATAGGAGGCAAGGATATAAACTTTCTTGACCTGAATATTAATATTGAAAGCTAAGCTTACGATTTTCAAATATTCCGCAAACCAGCATTGTTGAAACGTTGAAAAACTCTACATGTTTTTTCACTCACCATTTGGGTTTCATCTTTGGACATTTTATCACGCCGAAGATGTCAAAATGTGAGTCGTGTGTGACAAAACATATGAAAATGTGCACAATTCAACATTTAAAATTTATTACGTAAATCTATCCAAGCGTTTATGTAACAAATTTTCTCGAGTATTTTAATGTTGTACCCCTATATTTATTACACAGACAGACGGTGAAATATTTGACTTCACTGAGAGAAAGATATTTGCATTCTTACTCACAAAATACTGTAATAATAACACGCTACAAATTAAACGAGCCAAAATGCAAATTTAAATAACAATTTTTTCACAACACAAAAGTGTTTGTAATAAATGGAAATTTTATTCAACGTTTTATGACTGTCAAAATGAAAAAAAAGAAGAAAAGTTTCTTTCGAATAGAAGAAAATAAAAGAATTTATCAAGGCAGCTTTAATTAGGAAAGCTCGTCGAAATACACAATTTTGCAGCGTTGTGGTGATGAAAGCATCGGGGAGCTTTTCCACCCATTCAATCGTTTTACGATAGGATGTTTAACACTTTCACCCAGTAACATCTATAATTAACTACAGCAGGAGTCACACAGACATTACTTGCCAAATTAATGCTATTCTCCCAACCTTGCCAATTATGGTAACGGGTGTTTTGAATTAAACATTTATACATATTATATAAAGCAAAGTAAAGATTACTAATGACGGTAGTTATTTTAAATATATGAATATTAAAAGAGAACGGCATCCCTGCCGTAATTTTTTTTATGAGTAAATCTAGAAAAGGAAATGACAATACAATTAACAAATGAATTTAAATTGAGATGATTTTACTAATTTAATAATATATTATGTATAAATTAATTTCATTTTTTCTTTTGAATATAAAACTGACTTCAGTAAAAATAAAATGTCAGCTCTCTTGCAAAAAAAAGTTTATTGCTTTTGTAACGTCAAAAAAATTTAAGAAATAAATAGCAAGAGAAAAAAAAAGATAGCAAGGAAGTGAACCAAGCAGGCTCATGTAAAATCTACTTTAATGTATTTGCCTGAACTCACTCTCGACTAAATAAAATTTGTCGACCTCCGAAGTAATACCGTTGCACATTGTTAATGCTTTCACCATTGGCATCTCTATTAGCAGACTGGTTCTATGCTTTGGATGAACAAACAACTCATATTCAGAATTTCTAAAAAAAAATCAGGAAAATACAGTTTCATACAATCCATATGATAGAATGCCTGAAGTTTCCAAATATGCTAGACCCGGGTCGTTGGTGACAAACATGTGGAATCGTATAAAGTTTTCATTATTTAGGTTTGACATTTAAGTTCCATCAAGCTCCTTTAGTCGTCATTATAAATTAATCAAAGAACAAAGTGTTGAACATTTTTTTTAAATCACAAAAAAGCGACAAATTATACCACATTTTAAATTTATTTATGCATAGATTAAATAAAGTTTTTTAAATATCATATAAAAAACAAAAACAATCGGTGATGAAATATGATTATTGTCAAACGCAATTGTATATTATGTTAATAAGCTTTTTGAGATAACAACAATCGTGTTATAGTTATATTAAAAATGTTACCTAAGTATTTTTCGCGAGCAATTTCCAACGCACACTTGTACGCCTATAAATTGCATTACATTATTTAATTTCATCCACCGCACCTTCAGTTCCACATGTCATACAATCAGATGAGATTAAACGTCAGCTATAACAAGACCTACGTCAAAATTAATTTAGATTTGACATTAATAATTTGAGCGATGCCACCAACATATTTCCGCATTTCTGTCATACTTGGGTTAGTCGAAACTTTTTACATGTTTTCCGCAAAATTGCAAAACTTTTGTTTCACACTTTGAAACGAAAATCTCAATCAAGACTTCCTAGGAAAATTAGTTCTCATTCGGTCACTCAATCTCTTTTATTTGGACAGAGTGATATTAAAAGTAGTTTGGGACTAGTAGATCGACTAAAAACTATTTTTTTTTTTTGTGAATATATTGTCATAGGTATTTATTATATAATCGAGAGTTCGGTGAAATGAAAGAAAAAATAAATTTATTTAAAAATTGTGTTGTATTTTTGCTAAATTCATAAATAAAATAGACGCTGTAAAAATATTTTGTATTATATTCATCCCCTGTTATGTTTTGTCGTTGTTCTGATTTTTTCGCTTGAATGTAATTCGAGTGCATGGAATCCGCAACTAAATAGAACGAGAGTTGACAGCACGGTTGCAGGACCGTCTATTTAAGTTGAGAATATGTGGGAGAGCTTGTAGTTTTGTGTTTTGTTAGTTATTCGTATTTATATAGTCATACATTTGACAGTTTATTTTGTAGAAGTTTGAGGTCTAATTATATAATATTATTAATTTAGCTGACCCGTCACGCGTTGCTACGACCTCCGAGTTAGAAAATTCAGGGAAGTCGCTATGATAACAAACAATTCAATTGTTAAAAGTGTTAATTAATGTTAATAGTAATACTGTAGAATATATTATACACCCAGTCCTTTTTTTACGCGATTTTTTTGGACGGGAACGTTCCATTTTTTTACGCGCTTCACTCGTTTTTAGGTAATTTTTTCCCCAAAATTGTTTTAAAGAAGACATTTATATGATATATGACGCTAGGCATATACGTTTCATTATTTTTTAAATTAAAAATATTTGTATTTTTGAAACTTAATTTTTCAAAGCATTCCATTTTTTTTAAATACAAATACAATCGCCAAATGTTAACAAGTGTATCGGATATTATGCAAATTTATGTTTTAGGGTGTATAAAGAAATATAATGCAATTGCGTGAAATCATTTTTTTACGCGCCTTTTTCTGGAACCAATGTATCGCGTTAAAAAAGGTCTGGGTGTACATCGATTTTTTTGGAAGGGTGGTATGCCAGAAATTTTTGTGAGAGTGTACTCAAGAAATTTGTAAAGTTTCATATCTATATAAGATAAATGTTGAATATATCCATAAAAGACAAACAGACACGCATACATTTTTTTTATATATTATATATAAATAAAGACAATTGAATGCCGCTTTTAAATTTACATAAGTTTGTTAGTACTATTCTTAAGAAATATAATTATATATGTATATATAATACTAAAATGACATGCGTGCATAAGTTCTTTGACAGAAAGTTTGACATCATGTCTGTTATAATAGACAGTTATTTGATAATCAAACTGTAACGTTTAAAATAATCAAAACACATTTTTTGGTACTTATTTCTACAATATATACATATTTTATATATAGCATTATCAACTGATGCTCGCGATGAGCGAAACCGGTCCTGATCAAAAAATATATTCTGGAAACAAATGCTAAAAAATGTGTTTTGATTATTCAAAATATCATGTCTTTCCATCAAGAAGTGTCAGTTAACGCCTTAAAAGCGACCAACTGTAATGTTCCAAAATATCATAATTTTTTATTTTTAAAAGCTGCTGTAACTCTGATAATGCAATCAATACTTACAAGATGTATAGAAATGAACAGTTGATTATAATATAATAATAAATTTGTAATGGCTTGAATATTTTGTAATCACAATTTTATTGTATGTCCGTACATTGATGAACTTATTCCTTCAATTCAAATGGATATTAAGCTAAGGATTTTAGAATCAAATTGAATTAACGCGATGCAACCAACCTATTAACATGTTGAAAGCGCTGTGAGGCATTTCTAAGTATTTCGGCATAAAATATAATGTAATGCAACATAGTATATATATCTCCCGTTAGCTATCTCAAATGAGTTAGAACAGAGGAAGGCATATTTATTCATCAACTGAGTCAAATATCAACTATAATATATAAAAATTTAAATTTCTTTTCAGAGCCATTTTTTTAAAACTTAAACAACGTAGACAGTTCCATGGCTATTAACTTGATTAGGATACTCATTAGCTGGCTTTTAATAGATAAAAAACGTTCTCAATCTAATTGAGGTGCGTTTATCGAAGTCAAATTTTTATTTGTCTTTGTTAAACTACAGTTACGTTGAATAAAACTCAATTTCATTTATTGATACAGGTCGGTTGTCCCACCTCCACCCGTTATGTGTATGCAGCTGCTGTTACACGGCCGCCTTCCGTAACGCAGTATTGATAAAAAAGAATCGATTTTACTCCTAATATTCTTGGCCCGATACAGAGCTGCACGGACCGATCGTTAAACCATGCACTATTGTGATTTAAAAAAAAGAAAAAAAAAAGATAATGTGACTTGCTCAGCCATTTAGCTTACGAGATATTAAGTATCATGTATATCTGTGTACTGAAAATTGGTCGACGAATCGAGAATATCTATTTCCCCATATGATCTTGCAAATTATTAACCCTTTGAGTAGTGAGCTATTTTTTTACGAAATAAGTTTTTTGGTTTACTTTAAATATTTTTTTTTTACACTTCATATAAAATTTTGTGTTTTTTTGTGGTTCAATCTAGAAAGAATATTATATTGAGAAATGCATAGTAATAAATGTAAATAAATTTATTCATCATGAATTTTGTAGAAACAATTACTTTAGTTTGAGCCTAAAAAAATGATTGCAGTCTGAGTAAACATAGTTAGATATTGACAATGATTCCTAGAAAGAAAGCGGCTGAACAGACAGTAAATTTTATGATATATGATTAATAGTGTAATTTCTTATATTTTTTTTTTCGTAAAATTCTTTTATTAATTTGAAACAAATATAAAATGTAAGCCCGACTGCTTAGAATTATTTACAGATATGTGCTGCATGAATATCTGAAGAAATTATAATTATTCAACAAAAAATACGGAACTTGCAATTGATAAAAGACATGAAAATATTTGAACGTACATGTACGGACATACTCCTCAACGGGTTAATTGATAAAATAAATTGTTTTCATTATAATTAAATTAAATTATTGCAAACGCTAATGTGAACAATGACCGAAGACCGAATTCTGCGCGTGGTCCACGAAGTTACAGTCTCAATGTATTTTCGTGTCCGGACGTGGTATTTTATGGAATAGCCACATTCAAGGAGCCAAAAAGTCATACGTGGATCGCGAGCTACAGCTTTCCGACCACTGAGCCAAGGCATATACGGGGTGAGAGTTCATGTGCGAAATGCCATGGAAAGTTTTCCCTATTATTAACACAGTCAAATATGACATAGTTTAGCATTTTATTGGGTGAGTTTTACAACGATAAGACTTACAATAGATTTGGTGTGCGAAAACTATTTCAAAAGGGCGATATATTTTATTTTGATTTTCCTCTATTAAAAGCACTGCTACACGAAACATTTCAAATTGTTGTATTTCCAATCCATACCTTCACTACACAAAAAGAGATGTCTTCAAAAATCTGGATTCCTTTTTGAAATACGAATTAATGTGATAAGCATTTACAATTTTTAGTTTAATTGCGAGCAAAAAACAAGCTAGGTCGTTAAAACAGGAGAGAAGATGTATTGTGTACCTTTTCTACATAGCTATATATATAAGCAAATGTTCGTTTGATCATAGTTCTGACGATGGCGTGAGCCGAAATAGCTATCAACTATATTAAAAAAAATAGTTTTGTAGAACTGAAATTCATTGTTATTTTTTTCACCGTGTTATAATTGAGTTCTTGCAAGTGAATACCAATTCAATCAATAAATCAAGAAATAATTATATTTTATAAAATTTGCACAATTGTACTAATTTAAGAATGCTAAAATTGGTCAGTACATAATTATTGCGAGCTTTCTTATTTTAAGATTGGCTTTTTTAAATTTTTCAGCCACTTGGGATGTGTACCGAAAATAATATCCATATACGCTATACTTTACTTTACCATTTATTAAAATGTTATAGTGCAGTACAGTCATTCAGCGACCTCAATTCACTTTTTGATGAAGTAAAAACCAGAAAAATTAAAGTCAAAAGATGGTTCAAGAAATTTAAATCGGACGATGCAAACTTTGATAGTGAAAAAAGAAAAAGTAAACCATCAAATTTCAACAAACGCACGCTAATGGTAGAAGAAGTATGAAAATGATAATGTTGCAAGAAGACTTACAATTTAGATCACTCGACCATCGTTTGGCGTCTGAAAAGTATGGAAATTGGCTGGACGGATCTCCACGAACTTCCCAACGACACGAGCAGTAAATAAATTATAATATTATATATGGTGAATATTCTCGGAAATTAAGACTAAAAGTGGTTTTTGTTTATTGAGATTTATTTTAATAAAAGCATCAATAATAAAGCAATAACCTATTATGTCGGTGATACTAACGTCAGGCGTTTGATGTGATTGTGGAGCTGAAAGTTGAGATTCGTTAATACGATATGTGTTACGAAACGTTACCAAAATGATATCTGCGTAATTTTTATCACGAACTAATTTTTGTTTGGTAGAGTGGCTTTCAACCTGTGGAACGCAAAACCCATGAGTTACTTGATAAATTTGAAACATTAAATGTTTTATATAAAATTTAATGCTGGATTTTTTGTGTATATTTATGTGTTTGAGTATGTGTCTGTATAATATATATAAAACATATCTGTACCCTAGAGGATAAACTTCGGAAGTCCAGTTTTTGGTGCTATTGTTAAAAATGCAGAAAATTTTGTTTTTTTTTCAATACACAAATAGCTGAAACATTGATGTTCGTAAGTGTTGTATTAAAAAGAGTTAAAAATAGCGAATGTCCTTTTTACAATGTTTATCCCATAACAAAAATATCATGTTCATCGTTTTCCTAATTTTATTGAAACGGAAGTCTATAAATATATATTTGGCCATAAAAATGCTAAGTTAATTGAAAATTGATTATCAACAAATGTAAATTAAAATCAAATTTAGAATATTATATATTTAATGCTTTCTTATTTTTAAACTACGATTTTTCTTTAAATCTGAATAAATGACTTGTATTGTATTACAGATGAATTAGTTTTTAATGTATTATATTATTTTAGTACATAAATTTATATATGTAGTAATATTTTGTTATGTTCATACTTACTGAAACTATCCGGATATCCGGGTAGTTTCAGTTTTACTATTCGATATCCGGATAGTTGAAAATGACGAATATTTGGAATCCCTATTGCAAATCTCTCAAAAGATTTATAGACACCGACTCTGTCTCAACGGTATATAACTATAATTAATATTGACAAGCAATGTGTGACAGAGCAAAGATATTGAAAATAAAAATATACTTTCTTTTTCTCCCTGGATAGCAAAAGATACTTATATAATATGTAGCGTGATAATATTTCCAAATGAAGGAACATAAAATTAACACGTAACATTGAAACGACAATTTATTGTTTATCCTGTCTCTCATATGACGTTATAACTGTATTCTGTGAATATTTATGTTATATCGGTAAATTATTTTTTTGAAAAAAAATGTTATATCACCTCTTCTTTTGATTTCGGAATAGTTGCAAAATACGTTAATTTGTTATAAAAATGCCTGCTTCATAATAATGGTAGCAATCACGTTGTATGAATTTCCGTTCAAAATCATTACTATTTTTGATATCGTAAATTTACCCTCTCTAAATAAACATTCGTCCTACCCTAGATATTCTTTGTCTTCCGGTAATACATAAAAAAAAGATCTTGAGCGACTGAGAAACTATATAATTAAAAAAAAAATACAAACCTTCACATGGACTAGTCCTCTTCTTTCCATTCTGAATCCTCCAGCAGCTTCCAAAGCGCATTTCATCTCTTCACTTATATGAATTCGTAACGCTGTAAATAAAATTATTTAATTAAAGTGTCTGAATTGTTCGAGTTAAGTCATTATTTAAATCGCTTACGACTTCAATAATAATCTTTAATTTGCATAATAAAACTGTGTGATGAATTAAACAACATCTTTGCTTTTAAGATGTTTATTGTCATTTCTTAGTGAAAAGGCATTATATATAAATTGTTGAAACTTTGTACGATTCCACATATATGACCAGGGTTTCGTCGTGTGAAAGAATACTTGAAAATGCTGAAAAGTGTCGATTGTGACAAAAAATGTGGAATTAGTACATAGTGTTAAAAATACAAACTTGATTTTTAAATTCCATCGCGCATCTACAGTCGACATTATAAATTATGCATTATGCAGTATTTTAAATAGTTTTTAGTTCTATTTTTACAATATATGTTATCAACACGACCAGTTTCGCTCATCTCGAGCATTAAATCAACTGCTAGAAAACAAATTATATACAAGGGAATTTATGCAAAAAAGTCGTGTTAATAATAAACAGGTATGCAAAATTAATGGTTTAAGAACTTTGAAAGCTGTTGACAGGCAGTCATACAATATATAATATAAAATATTAAGTACCTTTTACAAATAATTTGTTTGGAAAATGAGGTCAAATTAAAAACCTATTTAGAGTTCAAAAACAATAACGAGGAAAACGCGCACAAAAATATTTTAGAAACCAGTCATTATCATAAAATACACCGTATATATAATTTTCTGTCATTGAAAAATCTTTTATTGAATGAGTCGATATCAATAGCATGTACTAAATAACTAGATTTGAAATATGTAAATTAAAATTTTGAAGATGTTCTATTGTTAAAGAATATTTTTTTTTATTTTTTTTGTTGCTAAAATAATAATATTATGACATAAAAAAACAATTGTCACTTCTTTGTTGAATATTCAATTAACGAAAGTTTTAGTAAACCGAATAATGCTCAAGCGACACTACACAGCTACAAAACAAACTAACTCGAGGGTTTATATATTTCAAATTACAACCAAAAATGCTTAATATATAATGTTACACGTAAAGGTAAAATATACACTATAAATAATAAAAATATTTTCCTAAATTATGGTTTCGAAGCAAAAGTTATATTATGAAAGTTAAATTAAAAAACAATTAAATAAATTATACACTGTTAATTTACTTAAGAACAATAAAGTAAATGACACTTTTGAACATTTTTCTATGGTATTAAAATAATCCATCTTCGTTATGATTTTTTTCATACGCGAATGACACCATTAACTAACCTAAGTAAATAATAAATAAGCGATGTTTTGTTTTAATTGTAATATTAGAAGTAGTACGCATATGAGATGGCAGTAACGTTATGCAACATTTGTTCAAGCGTTGCACTGAAATCAAAGTAAATATTCTGAATATGAGATATTTTTTTAATGTAAGATACGACATCTGATGTATAATTCCTAGCCAATTTTAAATTAGAAGTATTTCTAAGTCTAAAATTACCCAATTGCATTTTAATGATGGTTTATTACTTGTTGTAGAATACTTTTATCAAAGACTTATTAACGATATTTAGTGTAAAGAACACTTATCACGCAACTTTATTAAAAGCAATACAATTGAAATTTATTTTAGTTAATAATTTTGATTATATCATTAGGGTGTGAGTTTTTCCTTTGTATTAAACTTCTGTAATATATTACCGATGTTAACAGTTTATTGTGATAGCTATGTGTCATCCGTGTGATAGAATGCCTGACCACTTCAAAAGGCGAAACCCTGGCCGCTAGTGAAAAAAACATATAGAATCGTACAAAGTTTCAACTGCAATATTAAAATATGAGATATTCATTTAAAATTAAATAACTGATAATTTAGAAGCATTTTTTTTATTGTATTTATGATTGTGAATACTTAAATAGATTACGAAGGTTTCCAAATAAAAGTTAATATCATTTTATATCCTGCACGAGCTTTTCTGTTCGTAAATCCTATGCCCGTTAAATAAGTGAGATGGTTTTGACAACAGCTTTACGAGTTTTCAATGGGCCTTGTGGAGCTTTTATTTATCTTTATAATTGAATCTAATCGGATTACGGGTTTTCTCTACTATCATAAAACGCGGGTTATTATTGTATAAATGAAGAGTCATTCTAAATAAACAAAACAAAATTTGTATATTATTACTTTCGGGATTCTGTAATATATTGATCGGGACCGAGTTCACCATTAAGCGCATTTCAGTCCTGATCATTTGATTATAGCATTGTGAAAGTAATGCCATAAAAATATATTTTATTTATTTATGTACAATGATTTCTACTTAACAGTGGCAGTAAAACAACCGTCCATAAAACATTTTTGGATTTTTTGGTGGTCCGCGGATCTAAAAAGGTTGAGAAACTATGCAATGGACGATTCTCTGTTTTTTCATTAATTAATTTATGATATCGACTGAAGGTGCTTGATGGAACTTCAATATTAAATTTGAATTGTTACAACTTTGTACGATTCCATATGTCTTATCACAAACGACCCGGGTTTCGCCCTTCGGCATCTTCGGGTATTCCATCGCACGGATGCAACAGAACTGACGTAAAATAAACAGTTAGCATCGTATATATTAAAATTATTATTAACAGGAATCTACTCACCGATAGTCAAGCAAAAGATTGCAGCTGAAAAGAATGTAACAATATTAATCCAATAATAATTAGCTATGACAACTTTCATTAACAATCTTGCTAATGAGTTGTCGTTATTGAAATGGGGTTTTCAACAAATTTAAATCAAATAATCAAATTATATACATCATAGCCATTATTAATAATAATGTGTCTCTTATCGACCATCTTTTGGCAAAAAAACAAATTAAACATACGGAAAAATTGCTATACCAAGGTATAATGCTTGGGGACTTGGAGAGCACCAGATGTTGGTGTAAACTAAGTTTCTTAAGTAATACTAGTCTCAAAATTAAAAAACAACTCGCTAACAGTGTCAGACCGGCATTTTATTGCAAGAACTCACTGGACAAAACTTTAGTAAACAACAAGGACAACATTAATTTTAGGGATAAGTGCGGTATTTATAAATTACAATGTTTGGATTGCCAACACTTTTATGTAGTTAAAACCACGCGCACCATAAAAATTAGAGTTTCAGAACACTTAGCTGCTTATAGATTGAAGACGGATACTTCTACGTTTGCAAACCATTTGTTGTCGGACTGACATTCGTTTGACGCGGATGAAGGAGTTCAATTGTTGCATCATAACACGGGGGACCATAAATTGTTTTACCAGGAGATTTTAGAAATTAATAGAGGCCAGTAATTAAATTCAAACTTCATTCTTAACGATCAATTCAATCTTTCCAACTCTCCCTTGTTGTACCCTTTACGTGAGATCGGTTCAATGAATCGACAATCTCATGATGATAATTCTTATGTCTCATCACTAGATGTTTTAAATTAGGTATCCTTTAAATAAAAGAAGACACATTTATAATTTGATTACTTGATTTGAATTTGTTGAAAACCCCATTTCTATAACGACAACTCATTAGCAAGATCGTTAATGAAAGTTGTGATAGCTTATTATTAGTGGATTAATATTGAAACATTCTTTTCAGCTGCAATCTTTTGCTTGCCTATTGGTAAGTAGATTCCTGTTAATAATAATTTTAATATATAATATATACGATGCTAACTGTTTGTTTTACGTCAGTTCTGTTGCATCCGTGCGATGGAATACCCGAAGATGCCGAAGGGCGAAACCCGGGTCGTTTGACAAGACCTATGCATATGGAATCATACAAAGTTGTAACAATTCAAGTTTTCATTAATTATTTGTCGGATAATTTTCCTGATAAACTATAAATAAAAAATGGCATCTTTAAAAACTTGATTTATTATGACATAGATGCATCGCTTAAGCTGCTAAGAGAATGGAAAAGATGGACGATTACCTTCTCCGGTGGACTCCATTCGACTGGCCGTATTGACAGTGTCTCCAAACAGACAGTATCTTGGCATCTTCGAGCCGACTACACCAGCGACGCAAGGGCCGGTGTGAAGGCCGCATCGCATGCGAAGAGGTTCCCCAGGACGATGAGGCGCTCGACATCTTCCGCCTGCTTCGAGAAGTTCAAGAGCCATGCACGCTATCTCCGCCGCATGCTTGTCTCCTGATACAAAGAAAGATATGGAAAAAATTGATGAATTAATGTAAAAAGAATTTTTAAAAAAAGGTATACAATTGGGAAATGTTCTTTTTTTTAATACACGATGAACATTCAATCATGTCTTCAAAGCGCAGAATGAACAATTTCATAAATTGAAATTTCAATCGATTTTTAACTGAAACTGGACAAATAATGATCGAAGATAAAGATTACGGTTTTTTTTTTCAAAGTTTTTCCTACCTATATAATATTAAATGAGACTTAGTGACGAAAATTATCGATCCACCGACCCTATTGTTCATACTTCAATTTCTTTGATAGAGTTAGTTCAAAGAATCCAATAACATTTAGTTCTAGAAGAATAGATATATTTATTTTATCTAAATAAATTAGAAATAGTAAAATAACATAGCTTTTGATTTGGAATATTTTTTTTGTTGTCGTGTGTAACTCACTTGCAATAGCATCAAAGAACAGTAATTACTTATAAAAATTAAATGAAGGTATGATGAGACGCTTTTTTTGTGGGGTAATTTGGATCCAAAACGACAGATATTTGCGATAATATAACAGACAGTTAAATATTATGATGGTAATCAGAATGTATGGTAGATAGACTAACCGTTCTTGACAGGAAGTCCAGACGCGACCATATACGAGTCGCCGATCGTTTCCACCTTGTAAACATCATAGCACTCTATTCGTGAGTCGAACAGTCGATATATTGAGTTGAGAAATGTTACCACCTAAAAAAAAACAAAATAATATCATATTTAATTTAATATGACGTCAACTTCAACAGCGGTTGGCAACCCAAATGAATTGGTATACTTAAAAAACAGGCAATCCAAAGTACTAGACATTCTAATAGTTGTAGCACATTGGTGAACTTTTGAGGTGATCCTTGATAATTGGTTAATATTTATTTTTTTTCAATTTATTTATGTTCGTCATTTCCATGGCGTGCCACCAAAAAATCTCTCGCTTGCCATATGGTGCTTTTCTATAAGATCATAAATAACTGCCAGCAAAAAAGTAGTTCTGCAAAAATAGTTTATCACAACTTTTATCGCCAATATTACGACTTGGAAGCTCTTCACGTAATTAATAAACGTATATATGATGAATTGGACGGCTTTATCATAAAAAAGAGTGCGTTACAACAATTGAATACTTTAGTGCAATTTGTGAAATAAAATACTTGTATTCTCAAATTAAAAAGGGATGATTGGTTATGTTTGATTAAAAAAATCATCGATACGCTGTTGTAGGTTAATTAGGAAACATCGATAAAAAAATAAGCCCGAGAGTATATTGTATCGCTGGATATTTGATAACGAACATTAAATTCATTTTGATACCTGTAGAGGTGTTGTGCCGGCAGCAATTTCCGTGAAGCCTTCAATGTCGCTGAAATAAATTGAAACGGCCGAAAAAAACTCGGCCGGAACCTGGAAAATTCAATTCATATTATCAATATCAACGGCTGATTGTTGTTGAAAGCTTTTACGGGGTGGAAAATTCAAACACACATTTTCGATTCGGTCTGTTGAGATCTGTTTATCACGTTATTCTTAATATAACAAACTTATCCTGAGGTGTTTTATAAATATATTTTTTTTCAATATTTAATGTGTTAGCTGACACTCCTTGATGGAAAAGTGTTATATTTTTAATGGTAATATCTTTTAAGTACTGTTTCTATAATAAATTTATGATCAGGGCCAGTATCGCTTATCACGAGCATTATTAACTAATAAAATATAAATTAAAAACAAGGATGTTTTACAAAATTTTGCACTAAATATCTTCAGGTATACAAAACCAAAGGCTTCAGAACTGAGATGTGCCGAATTCTAATCTTTTACATGATTAAACATTTTTTTCGTTGTCATCATTGTTATGTAAGAACTGATATTGCTTTTTTGTGTTTCAGAAATTATTGCGGCCTCCTTGAGAGACAATTTTTTCGCATCCTTTTAATCATATATTTGAATTGAAATTATCAAATGCATTATACTCCTTAAAAAAAAAATTTCAGATTATTTTGAAAGTAAAAGTCGTTCTTGTTATTCTTGCTGATAAGTTTTGATGGAATCTAATGAAATGCAATTTTAACATTTTGATCATTGCATTTGTTTTTAATAAATTTGCTCCAACAAGTCCTGTTTAAATATGGGTTAGTTATCGTCCAAATTCGATATGTATTGAACGTTTATTCTACTACCCTTTTACTACGCAACAAATCTTTAGCATCAAGGCGTGAAAATACTGCAGCAAGGTACAAAACTAGTAAGGAATGTGTCACCTAACAGTGTGTTCCGTGCCGGTATTTGGGAGCATCGAAAAGAAGAGCTAGATTTAAGCAGAAATCGACAATTGATTTTTTCAACAGAAAATAATTCAATATTAACACTTATTCAATTAAAAACTTAATAATTTAATCGAAAGAAATAAAAATTATCCAAACTGAATATATCTGTCTTTTCCAGTCAATTATGATTTTTTTCGATTATCCGGACTATCTTCATCCCGAATTAGTCCGGATTATCGAGGTTCTACTGTGTTTCGCTTCATTTAGATATTAGTGTGCCATGTGTAAATTATTTTCACAGTTCTTTAGCCTTCGGTTTTATATTATCGATTGGAAGAAAATCATGAAATTCCAAATTGGAACATATGTAATATTACATCGGTAAGCCGAGGTAAAATGGAAAATAGTTACCTCTTCTCACGAGAATAATCACCATTTAACAAATCACGACAAGAGAAAATAATAACTATTGTATAAGTTTTCTCTTACCTGTTGCTCTCGCTTGAGACGCATGGCAACACTAGGCGGCAACATTTGACAAAGCAGGGAGTCGGAGAGCTGTTTTTCACGCTTCAATTCCTGGGCTTTTTCCGATAAATGGGAAGCGTACATCTGGAAAATTTCAAGAAATTTTACACATTTTATGTATTGGCGCTGAAAAAAGGACACACGAAAAAATGCGATGGTATTATTCTTCGTAACGAATACTCAGAAACTAAATATGACAGGAAAAATAAATTCAATTCATAATCGAACGTAATAAAATTCAAAATAAAAAATATTATGAATAACATATGTTATCTTTTTATTGATTGAATTGGCATTCACTTGGTAGAAATCCATTATAACACGGTGAAAAAAATAGCAATGTAATTTAGTTCTACAAAATTATTAAAAGTTAATTAAGTAATTAAAATAGTTCTGACGATGGCGTGAGCCGAAATAGCTATCAACTATATTTTTTAAAAATAATTTTGAAGAACTAAAACACATTGCTATTTTTTTCACCGCGTTCTGTTATCTTTTTATTAACGACAGTAAAATAGAGTCGTATATGGCTTGTGAGTGTCTCAAACATCCGTACCCTAACTTATTTATTAAATTATGCCTATAATGTCGATGTGTGTGTGTGTTGTAAAAGGTATAAGGAACTGACAAATAATGTTTCTGTTTGGAGTGCGTAAATGAACGTAATGAAGACACAGAACTTATATTTTTAACTCTCTCCTGTGTATATAATGATACAATATACTTTCTTTACTTTTGTTTAGAAGTGTCAATACGATGTATTTCATTGTGATCAATGCCAAAACGAAGTATAGCAGTCAGTTTATATAGAAAAAGAATCAATTAAACATTTTGCAATATAAGTCGTCTCTCTAAACGGCAGTAGTAAAACTTTTTTATTTTTACAACCCCATTACAATGTCAAGTAATTTAGTATTTTTTTATACTGTGGTTTGCTTACGGTTTTTTTTGGAAATAGCCAGATTAGTTGGTAATAATAAGGAACACTCATTGAGTAGAAAACTTTGTATACTGTATTGGATTATACAATCATTATCTCTAAAGGGCCTATATAAACCTAGAAAAGAATTGTAAAATATCCCGATTTTAGCGCTTTGATTCCACATATGATAGTTCAATACTGAGAAGAAAGTGGAAAGTAATAAATTTTATGAAATTAAGACTTGAGTGTTATTTCATTGTGGATTTAGTATATTTTATTATGTCAAAATTCATATAAAATGATTTTACCATATAATATTTCAATCAGAGTTGGCTTTGTTGTAAATTATCTTTATTCCACTTGCTGGTAACATATTAACTGTTGAGATTTTAGTGCATTGATAGCTGATACTCGAAATATAAGTGTATTATCAGTGTTAAAATGTATGTTTTAAGAGCTAACTTTTCGTGTTAAAATTTAGTCGGTTTTGCCATGAAAATCTCCATATGGTTATTTAATATAAATATAAGTGAACATCTTTTTATAAATATTGTTTAAATGTCTCAGCAGTGAAAGTGTTGATAAAAGTAATATGAAACTTCAATCTTTGAGTGGTTTTTGGTATTGCACCTCTCAAATAGTAAAATGTAATGTAATGTAAAGTTAACAGTTTTATTTTTTGTGAAAATCGGTGATTATTTGCATGAACTATTTGGCTGACATGTCATTCGCAATGTATACCCCGTATCCATACGTGATTTGCGGTATATGATTGTATTATTGAAAGAAAGTTATGATGACGCTTATAAACCTACTTGTATGGTGTTGACAGCGCTTCTGACCAATGCTATGATGACGGGAGAAAGAAGCAAGACGAGTACCAGTATAGCCAGACCGAGGACTTCAGATTGACGCGCTTCTCGTAACGACCTCTCTACGCTTTCACTAAAAACAATAAAGTTTTCAATTATTTTTCATGTTTAATAAAATTTTACTGTTTGGAGATGCTTCAACAAAATTATTTATTGACGTGACAACGTCTTATAAATCGATGAAAGCCCGCTGCACGCACGAAAAAACGTGACTCATTGTCCCGTTTGTCGCGTTACGCCGAAGGCAAGCGTGCGAGCGAGAGCGCGGATAAGCGATAGAGAGGCACGATCGGCCTACTGTTCGGATTGTGCCGCATCTATCTCTCTTCCACTCGATTGGTCGATGCGTCTGAGTAGAAAAGAGACAGCGGCAGCACACAACTTATACACCTACAGTAACTACACGTGATCTGTTTACAACTGTTTATAAAGTGAAGTGAAATGTTAATGTGGTTTTCATTGTTTAAATTACAACAACAATTGCGGCAACAAAGGTAATTAATTCTTGCATATTAAAAATCTGATTAACGTATAACAAATATACTTTTAACAATAAATTATCAACGATTTCTTTCAGAAAAAAAAATGTAGATTTCATTTCAGTCCTTCTTCGTATCCATACAAAATAATGATAATTCAATAAAAATGATTCCATTTATTCATAAAAGTATGCAATCATTTCATCAATGTTTTCTTATGACGTTGTCACGTTAAACTATCGTCCGTAAACCGACTTTACAGACAACCAATTTTTATTATATCTGTGATATTAATAGCAAACATAAAATCAAAAATAAGTTAATGAAATAAACGAAAAACAATGAGGAAATCTTAACTGATAAAAACAATACATGTGGTTAAGTTTTATACGATGAATACTAACTTATTTTGCATTATACAAAGTAAATAGGCAAATAAATTCTAAAGTATATATATAATTCGACTATGCCAATGTGTTAAGAATAACAAATACTTATTAGTAAACAATTGTTCGTCAAAGAATATGAAAATTTATATGTAACTATGGTCAACGTTTCAAATATACAAACATACAGGTAAATCAATAGAAATTTAGAAATATAATGTAATGTTTATTAAATGAAGTAAATCTTTTGAAAACGTTGAATAGAAAAAGTTTCGTACAACAATATATCGTCGACTTAGTGCTGTTGAATTTTAAAATATTATGTTTATCTGTCAACGATATTATAGCGTATAGCGCCAATTTTCTTAATAGCGGCAATTTTCCTAAATAAAATATTTAAATGCTTACTTAAAGGTTGGTCGTTCCTCCGCTAGATGCCGTGGTTTACAGTTTTAATAATATTTATTTATTTAAAAAATGTAAATTAATTCTTTCATACCGAATATATCCTCGCAGTTCTTTTTGAAGTTCTCTCAACTGATCCACGTACGTTGCAGTGGCATCATAATACTCGATTGCTTCCTCCACACTGCCCGTCCTGCGTTTGTTACTTACGATCATAATACTCCTATAAAAAAAGTACACTTTAGTAAATAACATTGAATAAAGTTTTAAAATATTTTTTAAAAATTCTAATTTTAAATATAAATTGCAGTTGTTATAAGCTATAACGTAATTGAAAACAAACTGACTTTTTTTATTTATCAAATTTGACAAGATGATGAAATCATTAAAAGTTATTAAAGTCTTTAACAAACCATTAAAAAAATATTTTTCGTATAATTGTTTGACTCTCGAATAGGATCAACCCTAGTTTATGTGTTTATTTGTATTAGTATGAATAAAAGCAGCGAGCTGCAAACATGCGATTTGATATTATGACAAAGCGTCTTGTTAAATGCTTTCAATTAACAAGGTTATCGATAGATATGTTACACATCTGTCATTATAGACCGAAAGCTGTATAATGATTTTCACGATAACACTCTTTATGAGAGATTAGTATAAAATAAAATCACATTAAAACTACAAATTTATAAACCTGTTTCGCTCCCTTTCTCCTTGTGAAAGATTGGCCGCTTCTCGGAGACTTGGTACATAATTCAGCACGTTGTCCAAGAGATCTCGCCCCAAGACGTTGCATTCCACGTAATCCAGGTGTCTTTCTGGCGATAGGGCACCCCTGCCGAAGTAGCTGATGCCCAGCATTGACGCCACGCCCATGCTTTCAATACTTCGAAGCAAGTTTTTGAAGCCCACGAGATACCTTCAATATTGGACGAAACATACTTGTTAGTAACATCAGAAATTCAAAAAAAAAACTCAGTAACACTAATAAGGATAGGAAAGTATTATATTTTAAGACCGCTTTCAAGTTTATTGAATTATATGAGCAGATGATAATATGTATATTTTATTATCATTTTTATGTTTTTAAGTTGTTTATTTTCACTTCATGGTAGAAAATAATTTTATTTTAAGCAATAAGAATACATTTTTAGAACGAATGTATCATAATACATTTTATGTTCAGGTCTAGTTTCGCTCATCGTCAGCAGTGTCAACTGATAATATAAAATGAATTTGAATGAATAATTAGAAGTTACACAAAACGAAATGTTTAAGAAACGTGAAAACAATTTACAGATAGATTTTGTACAGTATTTATCTAAATGAAGTAAAGTTGTTTTCAAATAAATTGTGAAAGATCTCCTACCAACTATTAGCAATAAAAAAAAGTCGAATGAAAAATCAATTAAGATTTCAGAAACAATCACGAAAAACTCATTAACAAAAATAACAAACATTTTTTTTATAATCAAAAAATATTTTATTTCACTGTAAACGTAAAAGAGTATTTTTTGAATGTTAAAATATTGTCAGATTTTCCATCGCCTGCTTATTTTCACTTATTTTGTTTATTTATTTTATTTTATTTATTTATTATTATACGGTACAAAATTTACAAATCATAAATTCATTGCTTATGCAACGTTAACATATTTGAACATAAAATTTAACAAATACACAGCAAAACAACCAACAAGGATTGCAAAAAAGTCATCCAAGTAAGCTCATGGAACATCTACTTTCACTGAAATATATTGTAATATTCGCCTGAACTCACTTTCGTCCAGATGGAATATGTCAACATCAAAAGCAATACTGTTGAACATTGTTAATGCACTTACTATCGGCAGACTGGTTCTACACTTTGGAAAAATAAACAAATTATGTCCATATATACACCTATATCTAAAGCATTGAGACAATTAGATCCCATTAGGAATTGACATTATTAGAAAACTCCTTTTCCAGTTCAAAACCATTTCCTTGAAATAAAGTGTCATTGATCTTTCGAGACCCCAAATTTTACGTTTAAAAACATCTGGACTCTTAAATAAATAAACGACTGCGGAAACAAACCTCCAATAATAATACTACACCAACCATATTGTGTGCTTTAAAACAAAACGCCATCAGTAATGTTTATGGTTTTACGACAAGCTATCGGCAAATACAAATTTGATCGAAACGTCCGCTGAAAAATGAAAAATCGCCGTCGTTTTTCATGAGACATGAACTTGGTACGCAAGCACTTACGTAAAACATCGTCAATTACCATTTAATTTATAGTGCAAAGGAGTGGCACGAGGTTATGTCATTCGCATATAAAATAGTTTATCGCAAGGAGAGTGAGCGTTGGTTTTTTTTATTTAGTGTTATGTTTTTAAGAAAATTGAATATGTGACACAATTATGTTTTATTGTAGCGTAAGTCTAAATGGAGCGCATCGAATAAATGTACTCATTACGATCTTTGTTAATTTTGTGCGTTTTTTTTCTTTTTGCATAGGAGAAACTTACTTCACATTAATAGTCAAGATTAAATAAAAAATACTGTTTTGAATTGTTACAACTTTGTACGATTTCACATGTATTATCTCTAACGACTCGGGTTTCGCCTCTCGGCATCTTCAGGCATTCTATCACACGGATGCAACAGAACTGACTCGAAATCCGGGTCGTTCAGATTCAGTCGATATCATAAATAATACTGTATTAAAATTATCTCAGAGAGAAAAGTAAAAAATGATTGGAACTCTTCCCAAAATCATTTAAAAAATAAATTATTGTGTTATGATTTATACACCTAAGGCTTCCAAGTCTATGCCTTTGCATTATCAAGACTTCACTGGTATATGTATTATTTTTTTTATTTTAATTTTAATGAATGTCGGTTATAATGATTATTTCATGCTTTCTTTCCCCCAACTCATCCTTTTTCTATCGAAAACTGTGACCAGCCTGATAAAATGCTTATAGACTACAAAGAAATATTTCAAAAAATTTTGTTCAGAGAGAAATTATTTTGGAGAGAGTTACAGAAGAAAGATGAAGAATCCAAAGACAATATAAAAGCTTATTTTATGCTATTTTTTTAAAATTTCATAGAAAATAAGCTTATACGTTGTAACAGATTGAAGACATCAATGTGCCTTGACAGAACATATTAATAGATTTAAATAGATAAATGAAATATTGTATTCGGCTGATGCATTAAATTGTGAGCGATGGCAGGGCCGAACATAATTACTATATATATATAATGCTTTATCCAAAAACAAGATAAATGGATTCCTTGTTATTTTTGTTTAACTGTCTTTAGCTTACTATCCATAAATTTATTCGAAACTTCGCTTCGCTTTTGAAATTTATACTAAATGCAAAGTTAGTTTATTTGAGTGCATTCACGTTTTCGAAGTGCAATATGTCTTACGTTTTACGCTTATCGAGTTAATGCAGAACAAACAAACTTCCAGAAGCTCTGAAAAAATATGAGCTCGGAATGTTTTTCTATGTTATTTATTGCTACTTTTTAATTGAAATTTTATCCATTTTAAGAGGTCAGTCATTGACAGACATTGTAGCATTCATCATAGTATAGCAATTCTTTTTACGTATCACACTGGGTTTTACACTCATATTTTTTTTTCATTGATAAATTGTGTTTAAGTTCGTCAGCTGCACACAATTAGATGTGGGCATTGATATTTTCAGCAAGATTTCTAAAGATGAAACGTGCTTTTGCCGATCGACGCCTAGTACAGAGTAACGCGCCAATACAGGAATTGATTGAATCGCGAGTCTCATGAACCGGAACTGCAGTTTCCTGTCGCAAGAATAATATTGGTATACGATAATGGTATAGTATTTGCGTATCAACAGTTAATATTTAATTATTCGATAAATTGATGATGATATAAGCTCATCAAAACAGATTGGTTTCACATATACACAAACAAATATATATATAATAAATGTTACGATCTCAATAATCAAAAATTCTTAATTGTTAACTATCAACACGAAGTATTACATTATAAGATGTTAAAAACCTCTTATTATTTGTAAAATATTTTAATTCCTTTAGATACATATAGAATGATTGCCTGTAAATTGCTCTTTCAGTTATTAAGGCTTTTGTTTTGTATACCTGGTAAGTAACCAGGTTATTAATTTAAATTGTATGTGTTAATAATGCTCGCTCCGAGCAAAACTGGTCTTGATATTAAAAATATGTAATTGTCGAAATAGTATAGGATAGGATAGAAATTTCAATATCAAATTGAATTATTGAAACTTTGTACGATTCCACATGTTTTGTGACTATCGATCCGGGTTTTGATTTTTGACATCTTCAGGCATTCTATCACACGAATGCAACATAGCACAGTATACAGTTAGCATCAGTTATATACCAAAGAAGTTAATTACAGAGGAAAAACACTGAATGTAAGGCTATGATTCAATTAAATAAGTGAAATAAATTACAATAACACGGTGAAAAAATAGCAATGTATATGCAGAACTATAGTTCAGAACAATAGAACAACAGAAGAATAGTTCCGACGATGGCGTGACCCGAAATAGCTATCAACTATACCCTATAAAAAAAATTGTGGATCTAAAATATATTGCTATTTTTCACTGTGTTATAATGGAGTTCTACCAAGTAAATGCCAATTCAATCAATAAATTACAATAATATTGACATTCATCAAATAATGATAATTATGAAAAATAATAACATTCAATTACCTGTGATAAGATATACTAACGCTTTATACTGTTAATGAATCTTTTATGAAAGGATTCTACAACAAAAAGTAATCAACTATCATTAAAATGCACTTAGCCAATTTTAAAGTAAGAAATACCTACTTGCTTCAAATCGGCAGGTAACTGTGAGAATTAACATCAGGTGACGTAATATATGATCTACAATATATTTATGAGGCTGTCTAGGCATTATATTTATATCACGTTAAGGATATAACATGGGGTAATTGTATCATCCGTATAATAGAATACTTGAAGATGCTGAAAGGTGACATCTAGATCGTTAGCGGAAAAAAATGTAAAATTGTACAAAGGCTTAACTATTTAAATTTGATTAAGGTTATATTAAATACCACGATGGAAAAATAGCAATGTATTTTAGTTCTACATTTTTTTTTATAAGACGTAGTTGATAGGTATTTCGGCTCACGCCATCGTCAAAACTATTGTATTAGTCAGTTATGTCAAATGATAATCAAGAATTTCAAATATTCGGTTAAGACACTGTCACTCGTTATAGAATACAGGTTAAATTTATTCAAATAGTTTTACTTTGTCCGCAACCAAAATTGCTGAAAAGGTATTTATTGCCGGCGTTGAAATTCGGAGTCAGCAGATAAAATTATAAAGGGGATTGTGTCGTGTCACACCGAGGCAGTCGTCTCGTAACTTTTACGACCGCACGCGGTATAGGAACTATATCAGATATCCTATTATTAACGTGATAGCCATAAAGGGGATGAAATAATAACACTTGGTGCCAAATATTAAAATGGTTTCCAGCCGGAAAGCCTATTGAATAAGGGAAAACGATAACACGGAAATTTCAGCATTACACGAATCCGAAAACTAAACAAGTGTTTCCAAATAATTTGACGGTAATTATGATTTCGGCTTAATTTTATCATTAAATAAAAATATATAAAAGCAGAAATAAATTATAACAATAACAGCAATTTAGAGACGAACAGTCATCTCATAAATATGTATATTAAATTTGAATTGTTGCAACTTTGTAAGATTCTACATGTTTTGTCACTAGCGACCCGGGTTTCGCCTTTCGGCATCTTCAGGCACTCTATCACACGGATGCAACAGAACTGTTCTGTTAATAACTTTAGTATGTATACGATGCTAACTGTTTATGTTACGTCAGTTCTGTTGCATCCGTGTGATAGAATGCCTGAAGATGCCGAAAGGCGAAACCCGGGTCGTTGGTGACAAAACATGTGGAATCGTGCAAAGTTGTGACAATTCAAATTTGATATTGAAATTCCATCAAGAACCTTCAGTCGATATCATAAATTAAATATGTATATATTTGGAATGTTGTGAATCTGTGACAATCCAGATTTAAAAAAGAAATCTTTGTTTCTTTATTGAAAATCATAAAGCATCATAAGATATTATATACTATATATTGGAATGTTTTGATATTGTTCAAGTTGAAGTTTGGATGGCAATTAAAGTTTGTCTGTATAGACCATAGTTTCCCAACTAGTGGTCCGCGAAGTTTTTTGGGTGAGCCGAAAAATCGAATTTTAAGTTGTATTTTATGGATTTTTAAATTATATATTTTTGTAACTGTCTGTTTACATATACAAAAATATTATTAAATTGGCATTTGGTGTTGCAAATTTACATATTTTCAATAAAAAATCTATCATATAAATATTAATTATTTTATTCCAATGTTGTTGGTCCGCAAAAAATATTTGGACATTTTGATGGTCCGCGGATGTAAAAAGATTGAGAAACTATGGGTCAATACCATTGTTTCTCAACCTTCAATTCACATTAGGATTAATTCTAACAAAATTTTATAAATATTGTGATTTATCTGGTGTATCTTAATGACTTGTCTTTGTTTCAACATTTTCATATAACTTTACGTAACTTATCGATAAGTAAACACGGAGGTGAGTTGATTATTTGGGTTTCGAAGAGCTTGAAATATAAATACGGTGCATATGGTTCAGAAGAAATTTGTGATACTTCTCATACGAGAGACATATGGATTATGTCTAAAATGTCAAAAACCCGAAAAGAAAATAATCTTAACACGTTATTTTCGATTTAGATGAATTCAAGATAATAATTAATAACAGTACGCATAGCTATAAATTAATGATTTTTGTTTTGAAAATACATGAATTACTTTTATTTTCAAAGTGTAGAACCATCCTTCAAATCGACATAACGTTTGTTAAGACATTAAAATTTTCAACAGTTAATATTGCGTCTGACTTCGATATACTGCACGTGCCAAAATATATTTTATCTGAGATTAATCGGTTGACTTCCTTCGAATGAATACAGCGATTGACTCATTAAACGTATCATAAAAATTTTGATTTTAATTTCGAGAGTTGAAATATTATAAAATACCACGCGTGGAATAAAAAATGTTATATATCGAATAGATGGGTCACGAAATTAATACCCGATATTACGGAAGGCCGTAAAGAATATACAAATAATCTCCCACCTTTTGGTTTTGAAAATTAAATTTAAAAAATCGCACTGAATCATCAATTTAATATCTGAAAGTTATAATTAACGCTCTGACCGTTATAACATACCCAATGATGCCTTTATTCTCAAAGTCAAAATCGAATATTACGGAAACGTAATAAATTGAAAGCATGTATCAATTTTCACTCTTTTGTTCAGATAAATGAAAACCATTTACAATTTTAAAAATCATACGTTGCGTAAGTGAAATAGGCGGAAATTTTCAATTTAAATGATTTATTTATATGAAAAAAAGCTATTACTTATTGCTCAGTAAATCAGCACACATTGGCCCGGCCCTATGATTAGTTTTCCCTCGTTGAATTCGTAAAATTTTTTCAATGGAAATGTGGAAAAACTCTCCTTAGTAAACTTGACTTCTGGAGTATGTTCGGTAAATTATTTTTCGTCATAATGTAACATGACTTTTCTTAGATGTCTGGACTTTCCTATATCACTCTTATAACGGATTAAATCCAAAACTTCACTGATTGTCGTGTGTAAGTATTTTTTTTTCGTCAGCGGTTTTATTCGGACGGTATTAACTAGCACTTACTGTCCTGAGTGGATTTGTTAAGGTGCAGGCTTAGTTTGCTATTTTGTAGACAGCGTAACATAAAATATGTTAAATATTTGCAGTCCAAGTAAGAAAAGTTGTAAGGAGTATGGTTACTTTAAAATAAAGATAAAGTTTGATCATATCACGCTGTATCAGGTGTCTGTCATAACTTTGAGAGTAGAGATATTATGAACAAAAATAGAACTAGAAAAATTGAAATAGTCTTGCAATACGAGTATTTAAGAGTTTTGTATTCTCTCACAAAATAATCGTCCGCGCAAATTGGTAAAATTTCCTACCTCCATATGGTACTGCTGTCAGTTTCCTTTATGTGATTGGTGATTTGTTCAAGTAGGGCTGCGTTGACACTCCGATACCAAAGCATGGCCTCGATGATAGAGCTTTCTTCAGAGCTGATCTTCTCTCTGAAAAAATACAATATATTCATTCAATTTTGAGAAAAATATGTTTATTTTTATAGGTACCTATTCATACCGCGATCATCAAGAAAGAAATACCAATATAAGTAATATAAAGCAAAAAAATAACTATTCGATAACTAAGGCTTTTATAAAAAAATCGTTATGAACGAAGTACGAGAGTACGTGATACTAAAATCGAAAAGTATTAAGATCGAAAAATCGACGCCCCATTATGAAATTTATGATAGATAATTTGTTTTGTTTTATATGTACAGTTAAAAATATTGAAAAAAATATTCAACTGGTTTTGTTACATACCTACCATGTTTTACCTCTTTGAAACGTACAATATGTAATGAAATTAAAAAATTAGCGTTGATTTTTTTCATAACGCAAAACACGTATCACACGTGATTTCTGAACCAGTCTGATGAAAAAGTCTTCAATTTTTACTTAATATTGTTAAGATTCCTTTTATTATGACTGAAAAAAAAAGCTTCAAATCAACTCTAAGGTTTGTTGAACTTAATTGTTTGCCAGGTAAGCAAAGTGTGTTGCAATTATTTAACTAAGATTATTTTACAGAAAAGTGTTAAGTTCCACAAGCTATTATAAATTAAAGATGTGATCACAATAATGATTTATAAAAAGCTCATTTAAACCAATGTCCTCAAAGATCTTGGTTTGAAGCCTCGGTCATCAAAGCCGTACAAGTTTATCGCGAGAACGATCAGGAAAGGACTTTTAAAATACTGTGTAATATTTATTCTTTCTTTTAATTCTTGTTTACACAAAACAACGTGACATTTTATTTTGTTAGTGGCGACAGTTGTGTACAATTTTTATTTGCTTCCACTGGGACGCAATCGCGCCACCTTGTGTGAACCTCATAATTAAGATGGCGAGATATTTCCGCAGCAATTACAGGCACGCCAATACTGGCGGAGATATTTAATTACCTTTGCGTCAGTTTGTTTGTGCAGGGCGACAGGAAAACTCGGTGACATTTCATAATTAACTATTAAAAGACTTTTTCCATTTTCTCACTAAAGACTGGTGCAGCGGCTACCAACTAGTGGTACATGCACCGCAGTTGGTCAGCGAATTAACTTTGATGATACGCGGTAGATTTATTGGAGGCAAGAATTAATTTCACTTTATGGTGGTAACAGTAAATTCTTGGTAGAATGCCGTTATATTTAACTAACATAAAACAACCCTAAGTACTTTTTACACAATTCAGATTACTAAGAAACACTATAAACTGAGTTGAGCGATAGATAAAGTTGGTCCTGCTTTTAATTAAATGCAATTTTAGAAAATGGTATTTTCATTAATGAAACGTTTTTTAAGTATTTAAAATAAAAGGAATCAATTAACCTTAATCAAAAACGAAATTAAAAAAAAATATATGATTTTTTTAGATTAATCCATTTCAAATAATAAAACACATTTTTAGTACTTTTTTCCACAACATATGTCAGCGAAACCGGTACTAAATAAGTGCTATAACATACGTTTTTATTATGTAAATATCGTGCCTTTCGGCCAAGAAATGACAGTTAACACATTAGAAGTGATCAATCCATTTGTAATATCCATAAAAAATGTGAAAAATCTAATTTACTGTAAAGTTCAGTCAATCTTGTCGTACTAGCATTATTGATATAATTTATGATGTATGCACTATATATGGATATATACTTGATGGAATTTCAATATCAAATTTGAACTGTTGCAACGTTGTATAATTCCACATGTTTTGTCAGTAACGACCCAGGTTTTGCCTTTCGGCATCTTCAGGCATTCTATCACACGGATGCAACAGAACTGAAAAATCTAGTCGCCTATACCTATCTGTTACAAGAAATGACCCCAAACGGTGTAAAGAAGAAAAATCAATATTTATAAAACAACTGCGCTATTAACATCACTCAACATTTGAAAATGATATTTTTTTTAATTAAATTTGATCAAGTAGGTGTTACATGCATAAAGAATCACTTTTTCTATATTCGAATTGTGAATTGGTTTATTATTTTTGAGGGTCCAAAATATATTAAAACTTATGCGTAAGTATTAGCGCTCTATACTTCATGTACTATGGTATTAAATATTTGTAATATGTGAGACTATAAATGGATTCATTGATCATGAAGGAAAAGGATTAATAAATAAGTCATCATAATGAACGTATGTCCAACAATTATTACGGTGAGAAATGTATGATTTATTTCTTTTTATGTTGTTCGACGTCTTATGCAACATAATGCGGTTATTTATTAAAATATAGATTCAAAAAATCATCTCCCTCTACGCGAAAACACAAATGCTTAAAAATAAACTGAACATCACAATAAAACGTTTTTTGGAGTTTGTAAGTGTAAATATGATAGAAATATTTAAATCCTTAATTGTCTGATATCCTAAAACAATATGTATTATCGCAGGAACAATGTTTAAAGAAAAAAAACTGTCATTTTTTTTCTGAAGAAATTCAATCCAAAAATATGTTGTTATTTAAAATCATCTCTAAAATATGTTTTTATATTTGACTTAATTTTTCTGATAAATATAATAATAAAATAATTTAGTTAAAGACGGAACACTTTAATCAACCGAATTTTGTATATGTTGACAGATTGCACTCATATCTAATTTTTATAACATTTAAGCATGTTTTTTTAAATAAACAAAACATATTTATAAGATGTAAAAGTACTTTTATGTATGTTATGTCTCTTTTTAAATATAAAGATAAATAAAGGTTTACCATAGAATTAATTAAAATTTACTAAGAAATGTCATTTGAAT
The DNA here is from genome assembly GCA_028555115.1 of Himalopsyche japonica. Lineage (NCBI taxonomy): Eukaryota > Metazoa > Arthropoda > Insecta > Trichoptera > Rhyacophilidae > Himalopsyche > Himalopsyche japonica. The sequence goes on from JAHFWJ010000705.1 coordinate 1,747,771, forward strand.
AGAATAGGAAAAAAAACTTGTTGCTTCGTAAATATATTCTGCAAAAATACATTTTCCTTTTCTTTTCTATTCGAAATAAATAATATTCACTATAAAGGTCATCCTTTTCAAGATATCCACAATTGACTGTCTGCCAATTTCTATTTGATGCTAACATAAATCTGAAGTAAGGTTTGACGGCATCCGCGTCGTTTTAATGAAATTTTCGCAAACCTAAAGAGTTTCCGCGAGAGTAAATATATTTCACGGAACTCGATACCAATTACGAAGGGATTACCCATTGACTAGTAGTGGATTTAAAAGACCAAAAAAGGGATCGCAAACCTTCTTCTAAAAAACGAAACAACCGGCTTTAATCCGCATCTAAAGTCAAAGTGAAATATAAGAAATTCCCGAACATTTTACGGTACGTTTGGATTAGCTTGGAGTTTTCACGACTGGGTTATATAGAAAACCTGAATAGAGGAGCGATCGATTGCTTAGATTATCACACACTGTATTAAAAATGAAAGGTTTTTTTCGTTTAGTGAACGTATTTGATTGTAGTCGCTACATATTTTTTCTGATAGAAATCTCGTTTGAATGTATTTATCAGTTATGTCTTTTGAATTTTAAAACACAGTAGTTAATAAAATAGAACGATTGAAAATACCGAATAACAAAGCCCGAGTCGTGAGTAATAAAACATGTGGCACACTGTTTCAACAATTTGAATTTGATAGAACAATGCGACATCAACATAGTTTGCGTTATTATAACGACATCATAGATGTCAAATTAATTGCATTTTCATACATATCCATTAAAAACTGTTGTGTATACAGAGAAGGTCAAAGTTGTTTTATTTATATGATAGAATATTCTGGATCAATTATAATGCTAGTGATGAGCGAAACCGGTCCAGATCATAAAATATACTGTGGATGTAATTACTAAAAATGTGTTATTTAAAAAATCATGAATTTATATCAAAAAGAGACAGTCAACATCTTCTAAGTGATTCAATATTCAGTCATCTTCTAGTGATCTCGAAGATAATTTTTAGTTTAACTATGGTCAAAAATAAAATGTGAAAATTCATAAAAAAAATTGTCTTATGATCTAATAGACGCAGAATCAAGTAGCATACTACAGTATTGATTTTTTTGTAAAACTTCCCCAATAATATATATATTTTTATGAAAGTTATTTTATTAATGATTATATTTATATGTATTTATCTAAGATAATTTTGCTCTGTCGATGTTATTTGGTGAGATTATCGGTTGTATACATCGTTTCAGCTTTTAAAAATGAATTGTCATGATTCATTTGTAAACGATTTAATTAAAACGCGTTTTATTTGATTATGATGTTACCCGGATGTAAGGTTATAAGCGTATTTTTTTTAACTTCCTGTGAATGGATTAAGTCAGGAAAATTACCAGCAAATTCACCAGTGAAGACTTTATCATTTGTTCAAAGATATCTGACCTTACTGTATTTAAAATGGATTCATACTTATAGTGTTGACTGTTTTATTATACATAAATACTTAGAAAATATCACTGTTTTTTACAGTCGATGGCAATAATTTCTTCAATGAAGAAACACGATAACACTGATGGAATCAGCAACTATTAACTCGTTCTGTGTTGAGCTACACAAAGAATTAACAGAATATCAAATATATCAAGAATTAATTGTAAAGCACTGGTGTTGACCAAACTTTATTAAGAAAAATCAAGTTGTATTTCAATCCGAAAATCAGGGCTGTCGAAACGTTAAAAAAAACACGACTCCGACGAAAAAATGTTTAATTTAGCTATGTTTTTTTCCTACCTCTCCTAATTTTGTGCATTGAGTTAAAAGTCAGCCAACCAATCCGGCAAATTGCTTTTTTAAATATTTTTCAAAATCGTCTATTCAAACACATAGTCCATTTTTTTCAAAAGTTTTGACATTGTTATCTCTCAAATATATTTTAAATATCAACCCTTTGTTATCGACCATTTCAACGATTGAAATGTTAGCAGTCAGTTAGGTAATTAATTAAGTTTATTGCTTTAGCGCAAGTCTATCAGAGAAAAATTAATTGCTAAAATTATGCATTATGGTGCGCCTTTGTCAACCCTGATTCATGCGTAAATAAAGATGATGCCATAAATACTTCCTGCCAGTCAGTAGATCGCGGATGTGCGCAAGGAATGTCATTTGTTTCACACAGTGTTTTTGAACTTAGACATAGATACACATGTATATATTAAGATATAAATAATACATTCCCATTTAATTATCAATAAATCGTGCCCATAATGACTAGAAAACGGACTACATGTGACAAAATAGAGAAATTTAATAGATTTAGAAAAAAAAACTTAAGTAAGTACATATATATATTTTGTATGAAATTAGACTTACGACCAATCCGGCTTACGACCAAAGTCCAGGAACGTATCTCGGTCGTAAGTCGAGGATAACCTGTACTATTAATCTCTATTTCTACGGCTTTTCTACGGCTTAGAGGTCTTTCACCAAAACCTCCCTAATGCAAGGGTATGTTTCAAACATTTCGGTTTCGTAGCGAAACCGTCGCACAATGTAAACAATAGTTTTACACATGTAAATACTGTCTCTAAGATGGGCAAATTCTATTAGTTGTAAGTCTTTGTGGCTAGTAATCTTTGTGTGATCATTGAATGTTAGTTTGCTTTCGAATTATCAGCACGTGAAATATTTAACAAATGAAACTCGCTCGGGAATTTCGCCTTACATCGGGTAATGTGATAATAACAACTGCGCACCTCTCGTAAACGACAAAGTCTTCTTTTATCAATGTTGAAGTTCAACGGCTCATGACTTATCTTTTCCAATGTGTCTGTTACCATATAGTATTGTTATATTTATAACAAAACCAATCAAGTCAAGGTGACACGTTGGTGTGAGTTCTCTGGCAGTAATAAAACAAAGCACAGAAAACGTTTAAAAAATATATACAGTGAAACCAAGATTTTACGTATTCCAAGGGACCCTGAAAAATAACGGTAATTGTGGGAAACGGTTAATGCGGGAAAGCTTCAAATAATAATAAACAAGTTAAATCGAAAAAAATATTTATTTATTAGTTACTTGTACATACTGTATATAAAATTTAGTTTTAAAAAAAGTCCTTTATGTTCGTTTGCTTCCTTGTTATTTGGCACTTTAATCGGAACAAAGACTTGTTACTAAGCTTGTGACTAAAAGTTTGTATGTGCAGGAATCATTATTACCATGAATTTTAAACAACTCTACATTTGCATTATAAACAATAATGCGCGTCTGGTGGATTTCAACCGAAAAAATAGCAGATGCGTCCAATGCGTTACGTCTAACATGTACAGCGGATTCCAGCGTGTCTAAACATAATACCTACACTCGGCTGTGTCAAATTTACTTCCCGAGATACGAAGAAATATGCAATAAAAACGGCCAATCGGGATAATATTTGTGACGGGACCAAAATATTTAGACGGTTTATCGAAGAAATCGGGGAATCGGGAAACGGTCAATGCGGGATTATTTAACATTGTTCTTATGGGAGTTTGACGGGACTATAAAAAATAAGCGTTCCATCCGAGAAAACGTATTATGCGAGAACGGTTGATCGACGTTCCACTGTATATAGTATATTATAAAAAGAGTACACACTAAAATGTGTGACACAACTGAAGTAAAACCAACACACTGATAGTTTCTCTGTAAATAATTTGAAAGCGTATTCTCGATACATTTTTTTTAAAAGCCACTCACTTTTGTAGCGATCTAATGGATAGTATTTTTGAAATGATTCGTAGTGACCAATATAAGACATGACTTTTTTCACAAGATACAATAATTTACTACCGGGCAGACTGATAAGCTCAAAAATGGCAATGCTTAAAGAGAGCTACAATATAATGCTATAGTCAAAATTTTAAACTCATTCAGCAAAAAAATTGATATTTTCCCCAAGTTTAACATGTTTATTATTAAAGAATACATTAATTATCGAGATTCCAAATATTTTTTGGTTGCAGTTTTTCCAAATATAACGTAAAATGATCGCTTCTAGAGTTATACAACTATAGATTTATTTTTTAAAACGACGCGCTTGGCTCTTCCTCCAAAAATCATTCTTAATTGCGAAGCGGGTTTCTTTCATTAAAATTGTACTTTAAAAACGAAGACGTCCACTCAATTATATTTTTAGAAGGTCGTTCGATATGCGATGTCTTAAAAAAATGAGATTACACCATCTGTGGACGTCATCAATATAAATAAATTTGATTAGACCAATAGCGATGTTCTTTTGTTGATAAAAAACAGATTTACGGACTTTGTTGGTAGTTTGAGGATTAATAGTGTTTTAAACAATAAAAAACATTTTTTCACACTATTTCAAAAATATATTTAATGGTAAGGAACGATTTTGCTCATCAGTTAATAGTGCTCATGATTAGCGATACCGGCCTAAATCACAAAATATACTGTGGACATAGTGGTATAAAACATGGTTTTATTATTTAAAACATTATGGTTTGATACCAAGAATAAATAAAGAATAGAATAATAAAAATAAGAAGTGTCAGTTAACACCTTAAAATTGATAAATAGTATTTCTGAATTTACAAATAAAGAACTTTAATATTTTAAATAATAAAAACACATTTTTTTAGTACTTATTTCCACAATATATTTTTTGATCAGGACCGGTTTCGCTCATCGCGAGCATTATCAACTGATGATGATAAAAAAATGTGTTTTTATTATTTAAAATATAGTGCCTTTCCATCAAGAAGTGACAGTTAACACCTTAAAAGTGAACTTTAATATTGTTGATATAAATATCAAAGATGAATATAAGAATAATCAGTTAAAAAACGTTAGTTGAATAAACGATATCTTTTTCTAATATTTTTTTATTATACACTTTAAGACAAACAAATAAAGAACAATTTTTGGTTCTCTTTCCACAATTTTGTAATAGATTTCAAAGTAAGGATATTCAAGGAAACTCGTTTTGAGAATAAACAATATAATCGTTAATAGTGTTAAAAGTAACAATATAGATTAGATTAAAGATCAATTTTTGGGATGGTGGTGTGCCAAAAATCTTTATGGGAGTATACTTAAGAAATTTTTAAAGTTTCATATTGACCGGATGAATGGTGTAGTAATGCATAAAAGACAAACAGACACACATACATTGATTAAGTATACATAGTGATTAGTTCGCGCACTAAAAGCAATACAAACTAATTGGTCGATGCTCACAATCAGTTAAGCTAACCATGATCATCATATAAAATATAGTAATAGTACTAAACAGATTTCTCACTTTTACGAAGTCAACTGTCACTTCTTGATGGAAAGGCATGATATTTTGAGCAATAAAAAGTTCAGTTGACAATGCTCGCGATGAGCCAAACTGGTCCTGGTCAAAAATATATTGTGTAAATAAGTAGAAAAATGTGTTTTTATTATTTAAAATAAATATTTTCAAATAAATATCAGACATGACTCGTTTTCTCGTATCTATTTCGTTTGATGGGTATTAAAAACAATTAATCGTCATCCTAATGTAATGATTTTAATTTATTTCTTAAGTAATCGTTTTTTAAATACTTATATGACTCGATTAAGTTTTGTAACGTGCTCTCGTACATTTTATGCTGAATATTCTCAAAATAAAAAAAATGTTAATTTACATATTGTTACTGAGTAAGTAAGTAAAAAAAAAGAATTATGATATGTCTAAGCAAAAAAAATATAATAACAAAAGTGTTATAATTATACGTCCAACCTACTTCTGTTATATTATATATTTTTAATATATTAATCAATACACTACATTTTTCAAAGAAGAATTTTTATTCCAACGTTAGTTAATTTGCTAAATATTATATCGAAATCTTGTATAAATATAGCACACTGGTTAAACATCTTTAGAATCCTTTGAAATCCTATATGAAATGAGTTCAAAAGTATTATTTTTTTGATATCGGCAAATAAATTTTTTACATATTATACAAGAGAAGTATATTCTTATATATATAAATGATATTTTATTTTGAATCATTCAAAGATGAAAGAATTTAATTACACAAAGAGAATTCGTGTTCCCGTGGGAATCGTATTCAAAGCTCCTTCAATATGATACAATCTTTTCGATACACTGAATCCACCTAATAATATATTTTCAATAAATAATATTTCAATAATCAAGAGTTATGAATATTGAAGAAATGTGTTTTTGAACTAACAGCGCAATAAATAAGATTAATTGATTTTCTTTATTGCTTATTAATTTGTGACAATTTAGTAGGAATATATTTGCTATGCAACTGTTTGTAATGGTTTGTGACTCGTTCTCCATTTCTTGCTGTTATTTTATGCTTAAAAATTGAGTTTAAAAATATATATGTTAACCGAAATTTGCACTTAATTTAGTCTGATCATTTTTTTAAAATATAAGATGATGCGAAAAACTCTTATAGCGGCAAAAAAGTTGGATTAAAAATAATAATAATTAAAATTATCGCTTTAAAGGTGTTAACTATCACTTTTTGATGGAAAAGCATGATATTTTAAATAATAAAAAAAAAAAATTTAGTACCTATTTCCACAAGAACTAGTTCTTGAACCCATGGTTTTGTATACCTGCTACCTTTACTCAAATATTTTGTATAAATAGATGTAAATTGTATTCTATCAGTTGTTGTGGAAATTCTACTAAATATTTTGGAAATAAGTAGTAAAAAATGTATTTATATTATTTTAAAAAAAAAAAAACTATGTTAAAAAAAAACCATTGAAATATTAACAGCGAAATACTTTAGTATGTCCAGACATGGATATTTAAATGCGATTTGTTGTTGTGATAATTAATATTACAGGCAATAATCACTCTTATTGTGTAAAAACATATAATGATAAAAAATAATGTTGGATTTAATCCATAATTTTGTGCCTTGCATTACTACTTTAATAAAATAAACTATTAAAACTATACTAATCGCTATGTTAAAAAAATAAAAAATGTAAATGTCTTTATTCTAAATTTGCATTAAGTTTAAAAACAATTGAAGGTTTGCAAAATGTCATTAGAAATTCCTCAAAGTGCGGCAGTTTCGCAAAGGTGGTACATATAAATGGTACATATTGATAGTTGCCATTATTTTTAATGTAAAACATATTTTTATTATTCGATTTATAAGTTTATAGAGCATGATGCAAATAATGTTTGTTGAGTAACTTTTGCCCAGTAGCACTTCTACCTTCTGCATTGTATATAGCCCGGGTATTCTGAATAGGTTTGCACGGCGGGTGAGCAATATACGACTTGATTGGTATATATTCCATTGAAAAAATCTTCCTTTTATATTGAATTAGATTGGAATACCGTAACTCTGCCACGGGTGCGAAATAAAAACGAAGCACCTCCACATTGAAATAATATTTCTTAATCAAACAAAATTACAGGGCGAGAGTGAGCAAAGACACCGCGCTCCGGAGTCACGTCCGAGTGTTTGTTCGAATTGGTCGCCTCTAATCTGTTGCCACTTAATTGAGTGGGCGATCGGAGAATAATATAGACAACACGGGAGCGATAGGGTACGTGAGAAGAAAATTAAAAAATTAAAGGGGAGGACGCGCGTTCGAAAGAAAGTATGAGAGCCTTGGGTGTGGAAAATTACGCGACGGCTTGTTGCTTGAATAAAAACCACAATAATTTATAATTAAATAATTTTAGAACCCTGTTTTTCAAAGCATGAAGTATATGAACTACAAATGGATTAACTCAAAAATAAACGTAGACAAATTTGAAAAGTTACGACTTTGTACGATTCCACATGTTTTGTCACTAACGACCCGGGTTTCGCCTTTCGGCATCTTCAGGCATTCTATCGCATGGATGCAATCGTTCTCCCTTGTTATATCTTTATATTAGTGTAATGAGTCGACAGCCTCATAAATTAAATTCTTACCCGATGTTTAATTATGACAGTTACCTGCCAATTTTGAAATAAGTAGGTATTTTATAGTCTGAAGTCGCAATTGCATTTTAATGATAGTTGAGTACTATTTGTTGTCCTGAATTCATTAAACCTTTCATGAATTAAATAACGGAACTGATGTACAATAAGCAGCTAGCATCGTCTATACATCAAAGGTATTACTTACAGGAAATATAAACACCAAGGCAAGCAGTAAATGGCATCTAAAACAAATTTAATAATATTAATCTAAAAATATTTAGTACGAATGCCTGTGATAATTTTCACTAACGATCTTGTTGATGAGTCATTCTTGAAATAGTTTTACAACAAATCGCAATCAACTATCATTGATATATATATATTAAGAAATACCAACTTATTTCAATCTGGCAAGTAACGATCAAACATCATGAGATTGTCGATTCATTGAACTGATCTCACGCAATCGATACAGAAAGGCGGAGTTGGGAAGATTGAGTTGACATAAACGTAGTCATTCAAAAATTGTGTAATATAGTTTATATCGACTGTCAAATAAGACGGAAAAATTCTTTAATATTGTAGCGAAATTGATTTAAATTTCTTATATCCATCTAAATATAGATTTCTATATTAATAGTCACATTATGAGAATTATAGTTGTCTAGTTGTATAGTTGTATAAAAAAAAAAAACAGATTCACAATTCGCTAGTCACGTTATTAATGAATCACATAATATAAATTCAAACTCAGCCCCTAAATGTTTGCATCTTTGTAGTAAGGGTCGGAGAATGACGGCTTTAGAACAGCTAGAAATCAATAGACACCAATTATCACAAAGGATTCTTAACGACCAAACTAACATAATAGCATCGCCACTTGTCCAGCCGTTGCACAAAGAGGTGGTCTGATTTACTTCCAGAAGGATCACTTCCGTCCCACATATAATCTTATTGTCATAGACACCTATTGTTTCATTTAGAATTTTGAAAATTTAGTGCCAGTGTGTTAAAGTAACAAGCTAGACCGTTGGAACAGGAGAGAAGATGTGTTGTGTGCCTTTTCTACATTTCTACACAGCTATATAGAGATAAGCAAATGTTAGTTTAAGCATAGTTCTGACGATGGCGTGAGCCGAAATAGCTACCAACTATATTTGTTAAAAATAATTTTGTAGAACTAAAATACATTGCTGTTTTTTCACCGTGTTATAATGGAGTTCTACCAAGTGAATGCCAATTCAATCAATAAATTATAGTTGCGTTGAAAGAGTAAGCATTTATGTTCATTGAAAAATTATCTCAAAAGTGAATGTGTTCCCCATTTATTTTTCTTAGTAGCGAAAACTAAAAACATATAATTTAAATTTTCCTGACGCGAAGTTTTAACTTTGTGGCTCTTAGTGGATAACAGACTCGAATTTGCAGTCTCGGCAAAGATGGCAGCAATTTATTTTCTTAAGTTAGTTTTGCTTTAGAGGAAGTTAAAATAGAATAATTGGGTAACCACTATTGAGAAAAACTCTAAATAAATCTTTTGTCAAGTTCAATAATTATTTGATGCCTTTGTCATATTAATTACATAAAATATATTGTTTTTGAAGTAAAAAGTAATAATTAAGAGAAAAAATATTTAATAGTTTTTGTATGATTGACATTACTGAAGAGAAGGCATTGTGATAACTAAAATGTTAGCTACTACTTTTAAAACTAAAATGATGATGAAAAAAAAATACTTTTTTCCAAAAGACTTCTTTCAACCATCGAAAAATATCACATTTATAATTCAATATTTTTTAAATAAAATACAGAACATAACACACACAGTAATTTTAATTTGATCAATGTGAATGTAGGATTCAAATACAATTTAATCTTCTGCCCTGAAAATATTTCTTCTCATCTCAAGAAGTAAAAAGTATTGCATCATTATCGGTCTAAAATTTAAAAGAATAAATTTATTCTAAAATACATAAAAATTCAAATCAATTGAATGATTGCAGAATTATTTTAGACGAACGAGATGCCGTTATTTAACTAAATGGAAGTTGTTATGAATAAAAACACTTAGCTCAGTCGATGCATCACAAAAAAATACATTTGATTAATATTTCTTATTCTTATTCAACGCTTTGAAAAAATAAAATTCTGTAAACTAATAGATATTTTCCAAAAATTTTGAATACAATTTCTGAAGTAAGTCGTAAAATATACTCGGCAGAAATATTCATTAATTGTGTTGCATAAATCTTTCATTCTGAATATTAAAAGATTTTACATTTACGAAAAATCGTTGCGTTATATTACTCGCAACACGGAAGGCTTCGTAACGAAATAACGCCAAAATCAGATCCATGCAAAACTTTTCAAAAATAAGCTTTCTTTAATATATCATATTATGTGAAACAATTTCGGAATATTATAAATTGAACTCTAAATCTTATTTTTCAATATAAATCTACCCGTATTTTTAAGTATCATCATGAAAATTTAATCTTAACGGATTGAAAAATATAGAGTTTACAGAAACGACTAAGCAATCCTATACAAATAAATATTTCTCATACATATATAATATTAAATATAAGTTAAAGGTAGGTTTCGCAGTCAAATTGTAGAACACCCAATTTACAAGTAAAAAAGATCTTAGTTCCGCAAAAATTGTCACACCGTCGTCGGTATAACACTTCCTAGAAATAGTCCTTACTATAACGCGATGACAAAATATGTCAGCTACAAAAAATTATATATCATTTTAATGTGTAAAATTTTGCCTAAAAATAGTCAAAATTCATTTTTCTGGTTTTTTAAGTTACATGAGATGAACTCACATTTTTTAAAAGTGTTTTGAGATAAGATTGCATAAAATTTCATACACTAAATATCAAATATTAGAGAGATAAAATTTTATTTAGATATTGAAATTGTTTAGATTTGAGTCGACTGATCGTTTCATCAGAACGAGAGTCTTGTTTACATTCAATTCTCGTCAAAGAATATCGGTTGAACAGAGCATTAGATCTAATATAATATATTAATAAAATTCTTTCATCATTTGTATATTTAGTTATATTTTTTTGGCTACATTATTTGTGTCGCTATACGAAATATAATTATTTCAATCCAAGGTAATCTTACTCTAGCTTAAAAGTGCTTTCAAATTTTGAAATTCATGAAATATTACGTGGCACTATGTATTTTAATAAACGGCTGCGAACCTTTTTGGAACTCTAAAATTCCCTGGGATAAACTTTATATCGTTTGGGAGCCTTTGAAGTATATTAAAAATAATGTAACAAAACTGTGGTCTAGTCAGAATTTTGAATAGTGTGTAACAAGTCAAGTTAGTAAAGCCTTAAAACATTCATTTTGATTAATCCAATTTAAAGTTATAATTATAGGCTTTATTGATGGAATATCCTCATAATTGAAATTAAGAAACTCCTTTTGAAATGGAAGCTTTTATACTGTTTTGTATTTAATCAGTCAAGTGGGGCTTGATGAGGTAATTATACAGAGTAAAATAACGTCCTTTCAAAGTTGTCTTTTTATCTTAAATAATGCCCGTACACATAAACAAACGCCTTTTTATAGAGGTCTTAAATTAATTTAGGTAGTCGGGCGCTCACTAAAATTTACATATTTTTAGATATAGGAGTAAATTTGTGTACAAGACAGAGTTTAAGAGGTTAAGTATTATGGGCACTATTAAAGTTATGAGATAAGTATCCAAAGAAATGAGCTTTTCTTAAAATATTGTAAATTATTTTACAACTAAATATTAATAAAATTTTAAATAATAAAAACACATTTTTTTAGTACTTATTTCCACAATATATTTTTTGATCAGGACCGGTTTCGCTCATGCGATGAGCGAAACCGATCCTGATCAAAAAATATATTGTGGAAATAAGTACCAAATAAAAATGTGTTTTTATTATTTAAAATATCATGCCTTTCCATCAAGAAGTGACAGTTAACACCTTAAAAAATAGGTAGAAATATTCAATATAAGCTTTACTGTTTATAATTTTTAATAAATACACACAATGCTTATTAATATTTCCATACGGTTTACAATACATAGATCAGAACCGGTTTGCCTCTTCTCGAACATTATCTGATTATGCTTACCTTTCTAAATTGATTTACGTATGGGTGAAACCGGCCCTGATATTCATGTTATAGGATTATAGAAAAAGTACTTAACATTATAGATCTCATGAAAAAGGTTAATGTTGCAATTATTATTCAATTAAGAAATAAAATACAACTCGTTCGGTTTTATTTTCTGATATACCGGATTCACTCAGTTTGAATGAAAGAAAATAAAAATTAAAAACTTAGTACACGCGTATGTCTGTAAAATTTTAATCAATAAGCTTTCCATCAAGAAAGGACGTTTGATACTTAGAAATGTTAGTAATTATATACTAGGTTATTTAAATTTTTTTTTATTTTGTAATTATTTTTGGGACTTTTTATATAATTTCGCACAAGTAGTGCCTTACTCATTAAACTGATATCACTGGTAGTGAGTAATTGGCTAAGAAAACCCCAGGAGCAACTCGGAGGCCATATTTGTCGAATATCAAAAAGCATGGCAAAAATTATGCGATATTTCCGCATATTCTATTGTAGTAATCTCTTTTAATCAATACTATTTCACCGATATCAAAGGCGGTTCAATGAAAGCATCCACTGTAAAATAATGTACATATCGATCAATATTTTCTGGTATCAAATACATGGAGCATCAGGTATTTCTCATCCTAAATATATTGATTTATTTTTTGCACAACTCTTCTATCGTTGCAGAGCTGAGTAAGTCATAATGTATTCGGTTCACGTAGACACTAAATGCACTGTTTTTATATATACCTCCCATATAATTTACTCACACAAAAACGTACACACAAATACACGTTATCACATACAATTCATAAAAAAGGGTACCAAAGAAAATCATTTTTAAGACAGTCGTGTGTTATTCAATGAGCACATCGTAGCAAATCTTAAGCCAGTGGTGTAAAATCAAGACAAAACGCTATGGTAAATTTTACGTGAACGCAAGCAAGCAGATCTCCAATGTGAAAATATGCTCACCAAAAATATCTGAAGACAAATTTGTTACGAAATTCACTGCTACATTTAGACTAGAAAATACCTACGATTTGAGAGTTTATTCGTGAGATTTCTCAAAAGTTTCACAATAATGTAGACAAACACTATAACCATATGATCTCTTATCTACATAATTACGATGAGACAGTTCCGAGTTATCGATTAAGGTCAAAAACAGTCTTGCCCTACGACTCTCTATATATTTGTTGATATAAATTATAATAATGCGTAACGGAGACAAAAAGCTCACACACACGCCCTCAGCATTAATTCTATATTCTACAAATCGCAATTTTTGCGAAACAATAATAATGTTATGTAAAATATATTTGAAATATAGATTTGAAAATACGTGGGTGATAGAAATCCCAAGCGCGTGTGCCGTGTGTTTATCGCCTAATTCACTACTGTATATCACTGATATACTCTTCTGCCAAAATGCTAAGACCTATATCATATAGTGCTTATAAATAATGGAATGAATATCTCAAACAAGCCCTATTAATTATATCTTTCTAAAATGGAGTTCGTTTTTGCAAATATTATACAACATTATAAATATATGATGTTTCAGTCATACTCAATATGCCTGTAAATTTTCAATGTTTAGTTAGAAAACTACATTTGAATAAAAACCATAATTGAGCTTACATAGTTCTTAATTTTTTTTTCGCTTTTCAAAATGAAATTGAAAACTGTAAATGTTTCGTTAGAGTTAAAATACAATAGCAAAAATGATAGCAAACTTCTATACGCCGAGCCCATCGATGAATAAATAAGCTATCGAGAGTAAAAATAAAAAATCCGCCGAAAAGATTTCTTGACAATAACGCCAAAAAAGGTCGCTAAAGAAATATACTTAAGTTTCCATCCTAAATGATAATAAAACGTTGTTTAGTATCTCCTTTTAGATACAACATAAACAGTTTACGAGCACTTCAAAAAATACTTCCGCGTCCGTTTAGGCAATATTTTATAATTTACAAACCTTAATAAACAGATATAAAGTCATTTTATTTGTGAGATAAATTGACTTTTACTTTAGATAAAGTTTCGCGAATTTCGTGTGATATCTTTCAATTTAATTCAATTGTCTAAAATAAATTATCTTTCAACAATAAAAAAACAAATTACCATTTTTAAATACTTGTATTGGGATAGGTGTCACTCGTCACCAGCTTTTTTAGATACCACAATATAATTTAAAGCAGGTATATTTGTACATATTTTTGGGTGAGTATTTACCAAGCAGACAAATATTGTAGTTTAAGAGATATAGGGGCCGCCATCTAAAACTTTTTTTTTCAACTAGTGCTTATTTCGTGAATGGTAACACTTAGCTCATGTCTGATTTGACAGATAATTAGTTTTATCCTTCCGCTAAACGAATATGGTTGTGTATACGCTTGAACAACGCTGGGAAATATTGCGACATTACTTTGAAAATCATGGTAATGTTGCAGAATGTGTGCGAAAATTGCGTACGGATTTTGGAAGAAGAGAAGCACCGTCAGCTCCGTATGTTCGTTATCTTGTGAAAAAAGTGAAAGAAACTGGCATCCTCATCGATAAACCAAAGCGTGAAAAGCCAAAAACAGTGCGTACACCCGGAGAATATTGATGCTGTAGCAGAAAGTGTGCGTGAAGCGCCATCAACATCAATTCACCGTCGTTCTCAACAATTGAACATTTCGGAGACATCATTGAGACGAATTTTGCATAAAGACCTTGGTATGACGCCATACAAAATCCAATTGGTTCAGGAGTTGAAGCCAACTGACCATCCAATGCGTTTTCGCTTAGCTGAGTGGGCCTGCGATCGACTTACAGAAGATGCCGATTTTGCCAAAAAAATCATCTTTTCGGATGAAGCTCATTTTGATCTTGGCGGGTATGTAAACAAGCAAAATTGTCGCATTTGGGGGACAGAAAACTCGCACGCATACATTGAAAAGCCGGTACACCCAAAACGAGTCACTGTTTGGTGCGGATTTTGGTCCAGAGGCATAATTGGGCCATTTTTCTTCGAAAATGAGCAAGGAGTGGCCGTTACAGTCAATGGCGATCGTTATCGGACCATGCTGAACGAATTTTCGTTCACACAAATTGAAGAGGAGGATATTGGCAACATTTGGTTTCAACAGGACGGCGCTACGTGCCACACAGCCGAAGCTACACTCTATGTTTTGCGCCCTGTTTTTGAATATCGCATTATCAGCCGCAGAGCTGATGTCGTTTGGCCACCTCGGAGCTGCGATTTGACACCGTTGGACTATTATTTGTGGGTTGTCCTCAAAGATAAGTGTTACGCCGACTAGCCAGAGACAATTGACGCTTTAAATGACAATATTCGTGAAGCCATTGGTGAAATACAGCTGCACACAATCGATAATGTGCTTAAAAATTGGACCGATCGTGTAGGCTACTGCATGGCCAGCCGAGGCAGCCATTTGAATGAAGTTATTTTCCATTATTAACCGGAAGGATTGTACTTTCAAATAAAAAAAGAAATTTGAGAAAATATTAGAAGTTTTTTTTTATAGCATTTAAAAAAAAAAGTTATTTGGCGGACCCTATACAAACATTATTTACGATTAAACATACGAAATATATCTAAATGGAGTAAAACAGTTTACAAATAAAATTGTATACAAATAAATAACTACTACTTTGTCATAAAAGGTAAAATCAAATTAAATTCCATTATCAATTAATCATTATATGACTGATTAACAAGAATAATGAATGGGAAAATTATACACTCAACTTACGAATGTAATATTTATTCAAGAAGCCGTAATGAAAAATATTTGATGTTTTCAATATATAATCAATATATAATACAGTACGAAAGTAAAACACAAAGAAGACGAAAATTTTTCATGATTAAATGAATTATAAAGATGAATATAAAAAAAAGATATTTTAAATAATCGGGAAATTAGCGGGAAATTATAAATCATATTTAGCTTATGCCATTGGAAAAAAGGATAATGGATTGGTATTATCACACTACTGGCCAAATGAACAATTTCTCATTTTTAAGGTGGTAACTGTCACTTCTTGATAAAAAGGCATAATATTATAAATACTCAGTAATTATTTCCACAATATATTTTTGATCCGGATCAGTTTCGCTCATCGCAAGCACTACAAACTTATGAGCGAAACCGGTCCTGATAAAAAATATATTGTTGAAATAAGTACTAAAAATGTGTTTTTATTATGAAAAAATTCTGTTTTATATAGATAAATGTAGTGAAAAATTTCAGCTGATTTGAACTTGATACGCACTTCTGAGTTGTTTTTATTTTTTTGCTACTGCAATTATCGAATTAGTTTTTTAATCACGAATCAAATTGCAACCGACAGATGACGTCTATAATTTTTGATTTCTTTCGGTACAGCTGTTTTGCATTGGGTGATCAAAATACTCCCAGACAATTTCGACGAACAAGTCTAGTTTCTGAATAAACCTTGTATTGAACTTATGAATAGCTAATAAATTACCTGAGTTCTTCAAGTTGCCGCCGGAAATCGACTTCCGTTAGCGCTGTGGTCGAACGTGGCAGCAGCAGCGGCGGCCAGGAGGCTAGCTGTTCCAGGGCGGCGTCAGTGACTGCAAACCTTTGGGTCAGGTTCGATCTAGATTGAAAAATAGTATCAACATCTATCTATAAAACAATCTGAAATATTTTCTACATGTTATTTCTGCTCGTCACTGTTTTCAAACAGGTTTCATATTTACCACAAAATTTTTGTCATTAAGAATGTTTTGATAATTTATAATTAACAAATGGCTGCACTACTCGTTAAATTACATATATTATACTACACTCTACACAATACTTCTTATTTTATTTAATTCACTCAACTGAGTAAAAAGTTATAAGCATAATTCCTAATGTCGCGAAAAATAGCAAAGTATCGAAATATGTGCGGTGATAAGCGTTTTTTCTGCGCGAAATGTGCGGTTGCTTGAGTGTTAATTATTGAGTTTGGCTAAGCGCTGTAATAAAAGCTATTTTGATAACAATAATACAGTTTGTTTTAAAAGTCCAAATATATTTTCCACGGAAAAAAAGTTTCAAAAAATCGTTAAAGATATGTATCTGAGTTTTGAGTGAAGTGTTTACTTAGACGCTTTTAAGGTATTTACTGTGGAAGCGTTGACTTGATGGAAAGGTATAATATTTTAAATAATAAAAACACATTATTTAGTACTTATTTCCACAATATATTTTTTGATCAGGACCGGTTTCGTTCGTCGCGTGCATTGCGAGATCAGTTGATAATGCTAGCGATGAGTGAAACCGGTTCTAATCAAAAATATTTTGTGGAAATAAGTACTATAAATATGTTTTTATTATGTAAAAGGTTTACTTAGATTTTTAAATTCTGATAAGTGGCTTAAAACTTAAACGGTTCTAACCTAGAAAATGTTGTAACCATCACTATAGTAACCTAGGTCAGGTTTCGTCAGTTTGTAAACAGAGACGAGCCAAATTGTCATTGAAACGTGATATAAAAGTACCAGAGAGTTTCTCTTTTTGGAAAAGGTTTGGGTTTTTAGAGAAAAAAAGTTCGAGATGTTTTATATAAAAACTTAAATAGAAAGATGTACATGTATCGCTATTGGTAGCTTTAATATATTCATCAAAAAGCTACATATTTTTAATTGTATACATGATTGAAAATTTTAATTCGTTGTTCTGCTTCTAAGTTTATTTTTTATTTGGTTCAAAGTTGAGAATATCTGGTCGCATATATTGTATATGTAGAGCTAATGATTGTTAGAATATGGGTCAAAGTTTGTTCGGCAGCTCAATCTCATAAACTCATAAGCTACTCTAAAGAGGTAAATACTCGAGATGAGGTAATATTGGAGTTTATGTCTGAAGATTCGCAAACATCTATGCAAAGAGTTTTTTCTAGCGTTCTCTAGCCGAGTTTCACTTGAAAATTCTCTTTTTTAATGACTGTCTAACTTTGGGTGACAATTATGCCATCAATATCTAGCTAGCAAAATATCTAGCGATATATTTTAAAGCACACACTACCTGTAAGCTCTAGTAAAATGACTGAATTTGCTGGTGAAATTTTTTTACAGGCTTAATAATTCAGATTTTTCTTCGATCTGAAAATTTTTGTAGATTTAACAGTCAAAATGAACTTTATTCATCAAGTCCGTGGCACAGTATTTAACGTCGTTAACTTTAGTTGCGGACATCACAAACTCAATTATCAGAACGCAGAGTTTCATAAATAAAGTATTCAATTGATTTGTGGGTTTTCGAATTGTTTCAAACCGATTAAACCCTAAGAAAAAAGCGTAGTAAAAGCTATAACTTACAATCTAGTTCTGTTTTAGTCGTTTGTTTCTTCTCCTACTCTATCCACGATAGAAATCTTCAACAAATGAGAAACAAACATTTCTTGCAGAAAAAGAGCTTTTTTGAGACGCTTACATTAGGCGTCTATGTGCTTTATATTGGGAAAGGATATGGCTAAAAATATTTACCTTAGTGTGCTTCCATTGGTGAATATAAAAAATGCAACTTCAGATCTCTCCAGCTGCAAACGAGTCACTAATTTACCCAGTTCAGTAGCTCTTGTCACCTGTAATTAATAATTAACAAAATTTTCTTGTGTTTAATTAATTAAGATTATATTCGCTCATTCAGAAGCGTTACCATCAAATTATTACATTGTATTTTATTATTTAAAAATGTCTTTACGCCAAGAAGTGGTGTTGACACTTAAAAGGGACAAAAATAAAATAATATTGTAAATCAAAAATGAGCAAAACGACATAATTACTTCTTAAAAATTGTATAGAGTTATTTCTAAAACGTTACGTTTAACATATCATATTTTTCGACTAATTGAGCGAAATATTAAAGCAAATGTATAACCTTTTTGATGTTGTGGAATCGAAGAAACTTATGTCAATACTTAGCAATTTTGAATAATTCTGCTTAAAGAAATATTGATTGAAATAGAAGATTGATTTAAAAATCAATTAAAGAAATGTTGATATTAGGAAGAGATTTTACACAAAAGCTATATCATTAAATGTTTATACTGCAACGAAAAATTGTGTTGCCGGATAAAAAAAACGAATACAGTTAATTACCGACAGATACTTGTATACGGGACGTATTACTTCTTCTAGGGGACAATGGGACAAAATATTACAGAACGTGATATGTCCCGTACATACGGTATGTCTTACAATCCAAATTTGAAACAAAAATGCCCACAATATTTTTTTTTGTACAAACTTCACTTTTAAATAATAAAACATGGTCTTATTTCTTTTATCGCGAGCAGTATCAACTGATCATTAGCGAAACCGGTCTTGATTATAAAATATATCGTGGATGTACTAAAAAATGTGTTGTTATTATTTAAAACATATTTTAATGGAAATTTTAACTGCGTTTAAATGCGCGATAAAATATTTTACGGTGACTTTGAAAGGCGAATGTGTGGCAAATATAATTATTCCGAAATGAAACGTAACGCCGTAGATTTCCCAGCGGTCGAAAAGGCAGTATTCGTATACCGCGATTTATGACCACTTTCTATGGAGGCGGTTTTTTTCCATTTTCACTACTAAGTATATAAATCAATGCCTAGCAAATGAGCTCACACGTCAGTACGAGCCGTCCGTTATTAGCGTACCCAGCGGAAGCGATCGCTTTTGACATATGACACTGCGAGCCTCTTGTCGTGCATTCTGCCATTTTGTTTTGTAGTCAACTAAATACGGTTGGTACTACATAAAATAAAATCGTATGGAGTAATAAAAAAAATGTAAAACGTCACTTTTTATTAATAATATAATGATTTTTTCTATTCCCATTACAGAGTGCACCGTAACGGAGTGATCGCTAGCTTGAATCGGAATGGATTTTTTTTAACAGTGTTTCTATTTTTTTCGAATATTTTCTGAAAAGCAAATGCCTAATAGCCAATTTTCATAAAGAATATTTTCCGCAACTATGCTTCAAAATACGTCATCGTGGTCGATATTGGGACCAGACAAACGATTTTTTGAGAAATTTTGTTGAAAGATTTCTCACAAAAAATGTTAATCTGAAATATTTTTTGTTTTTTCGTTTCAGTATAAAAAGAAAGCGGTCGGTATCGGCTTTCATTTGCTTTATTTTTCCTGTTAATACTTTCACTTCGTATAAAAAAATGAGTTTTCTAGTTGAAAGTTGAGTGATGATGTAGTACACAGTTTAAATAGAAAAACTAAGATTTCAACTATTTGAACTATTTGTAAATATATAGAATTTTCAGTTAAGAGTTTTCAAGTTATAAATATATATATATGCGAGAGTCTTCTTGCGGGAGTAGGATGGGTTTCGCTCATCACTTTAAGCCCCCGCTACCAAATGCAATTGAATGCAAGCGTAGATTCTGAAATTGCACATTTAAGTACCAAAGATAAATACAGAGTGACTGCAAGATAACAGTAATACTTTATATTAAATAATAAAAATATATTTTAGTAATATTCCACAAACACATTTTATGATCAAGACTGGTTTCGATCATCGCGAGCATTATCAACCGATGTGATCTAATCTAAACTAAATTTTGATTTTTTTTTTGCTCAATGTTTTAGGTATTAAAATCCATTTATAAATATTATTTTCCAGAATATATTTATGATCAGTTGATCCTTCAAATAATGATCACGATAAGCGAAACCGGAATAAAATATATTGTGGAAATAAGTACTAAAAATGTTTTTTTTATAATTTAAAATATCATGCCTTTCCATCAAGATCAAGAAGTGACAGTTAACATTTTAAAAGTAAGCAATGTTTTGGTGTAAAGTTTCAATCGGTTAATGCATTTATGTTCATTTATGACAGGGATGTTTGAAACGTCACCGGTACGATTTTGAAAATGGGGCGTAATTCAGTAATCGCAACCCCTTTCATATTAATATTCTTGTATTCCTTATTCTATTTAAAAAATAAAGGTAATATAACTGAGCAGCATGAAATTATGGTAGAAAATCGTGTGTTGCCAAATGCCAAATGTTCCACACTGAGAGCGAACCATAACGTTCAATTTGTAATAAAACATAAAGTAATGCCAGTTGATTCTCAACAACAGTTTTTTTAAGTTCTGAAGATTTAATTAAGTATTATGAAGTTTATCATTATTCTATATGGCAAATAAATATGATCACGTAAAATACTTTGCTGTCAGAAATTTGTACTGAAGAGTAATTACTTTACAGTCAATCTGTACATAGAACGCAATAATATTCAGTCGAAATAAGTCTGTCCCACTGTGTTGACAAATGGTTTGTGCGCTCTCATACACAAAATGAAAACAAGCATATATATCAAAACGATAAATATAATTTTCCCAAGACTCCGATATATCGCTTTCTCTTTTTGTAACGCTAAAAAGTTGACAAAATTAGTCTCACTATGGTGTACATCTGTGACATAAAAAAAAGCACATGTGTCTGTCTGTATGTTACAAGATCGATTACAAGGTCGATCAAGAACGACCATGTGGTTGACAGTAGCAAAGAGAAAATTGAACATATCATTCCTGCTGCCAAATAAAGGTTACCTGTGCTGCTTTTAACTTGTCTAAGTACAATAAGTTGATTAAATTAGAATAGCCTTAGATAGTTTTACATGAGGTACGACATCAGTGATATTTTTATTGTTTGCTAGCATAAAAAAATATCTCGGGTACACACAGAAAATATTTGTATTTCTAAACTAAAAAAAAATGGTTATTTTTCACTGTGTAATATTAAAAACTATACCAAGTAAATGGAAATTCAATCAGTATTTACGCATTGTTTGAATCCAGTTGATTAGGTAAGTAGAATATAGACATATTTGTCATATATCTAATCGAATGCAGTGTTGTTTAGAATTCGTTATATTCAAATAAAATATTTTTTTTAGTAATGTATGTTTCAGTTTTTTTCCAGGAATTTTTGAGGTAAATAACTCAAGATTTATTGGCAAGTAGAAAACTTAAATAAATAATGAAAAAAATTTAAATATGTATTTTTGGAATCGAGTTTTATTTGCTTTTCATAAGACGTAAACCATTTAGAAGTAAGTCAAAGTTTTAGCTCAAAAATTTTGGAATACCCAATTAATTACTGATCATGCTCTCTTTGCAACCAATTCGCCGTAGTATAATTCAAGATTCTGTCCACATTACTTGGGTATGTTCGGATATGTACAACAAATGTGAAAAAAACAAACAAGTTGAATTTGTCGGCCTTGAAAATTACAAGACAGTTAAATACAGAAAAAATGCCCAAAATATCGAGATCCCGGCTTAATTCAAATCAGTATTGCTATCCCTACATGAGTGTGAAAAAATAGATCTCTCTGATGCAACAATATCGCTGCAGAATAACAAAAAATCTTTCGATTAGAGTATGGAAATAAAATCACGTTTTTAATTTTACACATACGTATTCACATATATTCATATATTGTGATAAAAACTGCACGTGCGCAAATCATGTTGCCCTAATTGAACTTTACTCACAGAATAAAGTAAGTATAAAATATATTTATAATATGCATACTAAAATTTTAAAAGCGTTAAAATTCGTAGCGAAAAAACGTGTAAGCAAAATTTAGTAGCGGTAAACTACGAACACACGCCTACGAGGCGGGTGGGATTTTGCGATATCTTTTTAAAAAGCTCTCCCAAGAGGCACATTTTTTTTCGAAAACATTTATCACTGATTGATTGCCGTGTGGCAGAGAATATAAAATTTTATAAACGAGTAAAAATTCATTAAATCGGTTGGATTAATAGTTGAAAAGTTTTGCAAAGCTCATTTTGTGTTATTGTAATGTCAGTTAAGTTCTGTTTATTTATTCCTCAGTAACTTTTTTGCTATGTTATATTAAAGCACTTATTTATTTAATAGCGAATCGTAAAGCAAATAAACTTATTATTTCTAAAATATTAAATATTTAACTAACTCTTTACTCATGTCCGATGCGGAGTGTGTACAGTTTCAGTCAGATGCGAATTCTAAAATCGTCTTTGTTGCTTATATACTATATGTTTGAGATATTTATTAAGACATTGAAGTAATACACACAGCTCAATTAAATTCAATGTGTATCATTAACGCTCAGCTTATCCTCCCCAATTCTCCCATGTCATATCCTTTGAGTGAGATTAATTTAATGAGCAGATCTCATAGATTTAATTCATATGCTATGTTATATGACGTTTGATTCCACCATTTTTAAATCAATTATTATTTATCTAAGCTTAAAATCAAGCAATTGCATTTTAATTAAGTTAATTATTAATTGGTGTAAAATCAAAAGCAATTAAACGGTAAATTTGAATTGTTACATTCTATCACACGGATGCAACAGAACTGACTAGAATGCATGAAGATGCCGAAAGGCGAAACCCGGGTCGTTACTGACAAAACATGTGGAATTATACAACGTTGAAACAGTTCAAATTTGATATTGAAATTCCATCAAGCACCTTCAGTTGATATCATAAATTAATTAAACGGTACTTATTGTTTGAGAAATTGAGTATCATTGTACTAAAATCAATTGTTCTAAAAAGTTATTTCAGATATATGTTTGGATCCTAGTCTTAGAGTCGTTGTTTTTTCTTTGCAATAAATTTCTCTTGTATATAACCGATGCAAGCAGTTTATTGTGTGTCAGTTCTGTAACGTTCGTGTGATAGAATGACTGAAGATACTAAAAGAAGAAATCTGGGTCATTACTTTATACTATTATCAAACCAATATTCATATCATATCAATACACTGAGTTCGATTAGTATGCAGTTCTTTTCAAATAATTTATGTGTGAAATTCTGCGCTCAAAAGCATTGCGATAGGAGTGGTAATGGGTAAATAAATCTAAGCTAAACTCTATCCTAAGATATCACGAATGGTTTCCCAGGTTTTCTTCATCGTTTCCAAACAAACATACTAATTTAAATTCAAAATAAGTATCCATCAATGATGAAAAAAATATTTAATACTCTCATTTAAGATTATCCGACAATTACTGGCACAAAAAACAGTACTTAAAATCAATAAAATACATTTATTTTGTCCAATTTTTTTTTATAAATATCAAGGGGGCTTCACTCATTGCGAGTATTACTATAATATAATAAGCTCACAAAAACGTCTTAAATTGTATTGATTGAGTTGGCATTCACTTGGTAGAACTCCATTATAACACGGTGAAAAAAATAGCAACGTATTTTAGTTCTACAAAATTATTTTTTTAAGATATATTTGATAGCTGTTTCAGCTCACGCCATCGTCAGAACTATGCTTAAACGAACATTTGCTTATCTATATATAGCTGTATAGAAAAGGTACACAATACATCTTGTCTCTTGTTTTAACGACCTGGCCTGTTTCTTCCTCGCAATAAAACTAAAATTTGTAAATGAAACTAAAAAGGCGGCTATATCAATAAGTTTACATATGGCACTTCAGCAAAACAAAACACGCGATTCTAAAAAGTGGTATTTAAAGCTAAAACCGCTGATTGTTGTAGTTTAAAGTCTTACCAGGATTATTAAAATAGTCCATCAGGCATTTTCATCCCACGCCCGCGTTGTAAAATTTATTACTGAAGTATCTGCGAACACGCTAATCAAATCCCTGCTGATTTCGCGCCCTTCATTTCGACACATAAACGTGTTTCTAGATTGCGTTGGTCCAATTAGGCTATGTTTAACATCAATTTACTCAATATTTTGCACAAATTTACAGTTAAATTCAATACCCAAGAGAATTTCTGCGTGGGTATTTTACTTTAGGGAAAATACATTTTCTATTTTCACTCAAGAAAAAAAAAAAAATCACGTTTCAAAAATCTGAAAAAAGGTCCAGAACATCATATTTCAAGCAACATAATTTGTATTACATGTCAGAGAAATATATTTTCAATACGCTGACTTTAATTCATATCTTTTCTTTGAAAAAAGGAAACTATAGTAAAGTCGTATTGTTGTTGGCCGGTGGAATACTAACTTAATACATATGAATAACGCTATAAATATAGATTAATATAATATAATATAATAGAAGCAATAAAAATTATCAGTCAATTTCACATTTATAATATAATAAAATAAAATTAATGTGCTCGTCAGATTACAGATACAGTATTGAAATATATCTTATAAAAAAAGATGGAGAAATAATTGAAGAGCTAATGACGAAAATAAGGAAGAATTTAACAAGTTTTTAAATCGACAACGTTATTAAAAATTCTTAGAACATAAATACTGTGTTTTTTATACCATTTTTGGAAACAAATTACTCACTAACTTATAAAAAAATTAATGCATGTTCTATTACATATTACGAAATACTCATATCGAAGTTTGTATGAATATTATTTAATAAAGAAATAATATTGAATAAAATGCAAAATGTGAAAGTTAAACCGGATCGAAAGCCGTATTCCAAAGTGTGTTAAGGTCTTTCACAAGTGAAGTACGATAATGGGTAAAATGCCACTCACTTGAGCCATATTTTCTATCAGCTGGGATTAAACTCTTAATTGATTGAATTGGCATTTACTTGGTAGAACTCCATTGTTACACGGTGAAAAAATAGCAACGTTTTTTTTCACCGTGTTAAAATTTCAAAATCAATGTTGTGTACTTTGAAAAGTTTTGTGAATATAAAAACATGTTTACGCTTTCAAAATCATTCATTGCATTAATTTTAACTCTCTAATAATCAATCCTTTCGCTGCTGAGAAACAAATAAAGGATATTATAACTGAATGATATTATTACATTTCAGAAACTAATTCTGCAGGGTTGGTGTTAACCAAACTTATGGCGATTATCTATTAGGAAATATTTTGTCATTTTTATTGAATTGGTTTTTTATATAGTGGAAACAATAGCAGTATCATATAAAAAAGCGGGCAATATTTGTTTATTTTGTAAGTTTGATATTGTATACTCATTATAAATGTGACATTCATGATGCTTCATGATATTAGTAATAGCAAGCTTTCTGTTTTTCGATGTTTGGTTCCAGTATTACAATCATAAAGAAAATGATAAACCAGGGTTGAAAGGTGTTAAAAATGATGTCTAACTACGAAAAAACATGATAATACGTCAGCAGCAATGTTTTATAAGAAGTCTGAAAGCTTATTCTATAAGTTGAAAAACATTAATATCCTGCATGAGACATCAAATATAATAACCAGCTTTCGCACACGACTTAAAAGTTTTTATGGTTTACAACGATTATGAGTGCATGTAACTTTCTCAATTTCAAATATCTTCTCGTTTTAAAGCATACATACCACTCAATCGTGCGTGAGGGTCAGTTTGCCTAATTTTTTAAAATTAAAAAAAAATATTCACGTAATTTAAATATTTATATAGTTACCTGCTCTTCGACTTCAGAAACTTCCTGCCGATACACGAGATTCCCTTTAAGCGCGATGGTGGTCTGCACGATGAGCGCCAGGATTGGTATGAAGGGCAGGACGAGAAGTCTCCAAAGCTGGGCTCGGCCACTTCCCCTGGCTTTGCCATCCTTCCCGACGAACTCGTCTTCATCCGAGTCTTCGTCCACCTCTGACGAATAAATAATTACAAATTAATTTCTATACCAATAATAATAAACAGGAGACGGTATATGACTAGATCCACTCATTGATAGTAACCATGATAAATTTGGACGAGAATTTCAGGCATTACATAAATCCAGTTATTTTAACAGAAACTCAAAAATATTTTTTAAAACTGTCTGTACAGAAGAGTTTTAACTCGTGGGTTCTGTAACCAAAATCAATGACGTTGCCTGCATCACAAGCCTGTTGTGTACATAAATGTGTGAAATAAAAATACTCTAATAAATAAAATATTAGCACAATTTTGTATACTAAACAATATTTTCATTTGCAGACAATTAAGTTACATATATGGTCAATCTCATGAAAACATTATGCAAAGTATTGAATAATTAGTACTATGATTCTCCTCGGAACATTTCGTATTCACGTATCTATTAATAGAAAGACCTGTTTGGCGTTTCGAGTAAAGCTACGGCAATATATAATTAATAGAATTCTTGCTGTCATTTAAATAAATTGCTGATTTAGACTTGATCGCTAGCATTAGTGAGTGATTAACCTATATTTGTACTAATAAATGCATTTAATAAATAACGACATAAACATCAACAGACGGCTATCAACGAAGCTGAAACTAATTATTTACCATTAAATTATACTCTAAAACGAAAGGTTATGTCGCTGATACGAAAAATCGATTAAATATGAAATAAATTAAAAAAAATTAATATATAAAAAAAATGCATATGAATTAATATTATACATGACTCCGACAAAAAAAACTTTAATTCTAAGTTTTATACTGTTTTTTCCTATATTGCCTATTTATGTGCATAAAATTAAAGATAAACGTTTTTATTAATGTTATTCAAAAATGAAGACGAAGTCGACACTGACTTTACAGCCCTGAAATTGTGCATTATTATTTATTTTTCTATACATATAAAGTATTTATATTTAAAATTTAATATTTTGAAAATTGGTAAAAGGTCTAAGCTCAAAAGGATTATTTCTGTTATCGAGTACTGGTAATAAATATGATAGTATATTTATAGGTCATTGGCTCCCAAACTTTTTCGGGTGGGGACCTCTTTATATAAAAGTTATGACACCCGCAAACCCGATGCAGTTGAAAAGCATTTTTAATAGAGTGATTTAATTTTTTAGTTGATTGTGTAAGTTGTCAACTACACAGAAAACCCGTCGCGACTCATAGGTTGAGAATCCGTGTACTATCGCCTAATACAGATATTCATATGTTTTTGCTAACCATGTCTTATAAATAAATCGAATGAAGGTTACCGAATTTACAACAAGTGAAAATAAAATACGAGTGTATATTTAAATAATCGTGTTAATCACTTTTAAGGTGTTAACTGTTGCTTTTAACTTTTAAGGTGTCATCAGTTGATAATGCTCGCGGTGAGCGAGACCGGTCCTGATCAAAAAATATATTGTGGAAATAAGTACTAAAAAATATGTTTTTATTCTATAAAATAATCGTGTTAGTTACGAATACTTAAATGATATATGTCCTTAATATGTAAAATCAGTGCAAAAGTTAGGTCATTTGAGAAGCGTGTTCAAAAAGTTTCAAAATACCACGCAATTTTTGAATAAATCTTCGACGAACGTTGGCGGGAGAATAAACCGAAATAAGTTTTCGGGATTGCTTCTACTGGAAAATTTATGACTAGGTGAGTGACGGATCGCGGCGACGCGTTCACGGAAATCTTAATTTTTCAGCAACATAGCTATAACCTTTCTATATAGATAATTTGATTGTTGATAAAATTTTGGATGCTAAAAAGTGAATAAAACACTGTCGGTCAGGATTGCGATGATCGCGAAATCGATAATTGGTGAAATTTTTGCAAAGCGAGAAGAGAAAAAAAGCTTTTTTTGACTAAAAATGATAAATAATTAAATTGAAGTTTTATTGCTCTTTATGTTGATTATATTTTGAATAAATTAAGAATACTTTTTTCGTACAATGTATATTCAAATAATAAAATAAAATTTTTAGTAATATTTCCATAATTTTGTTGTCCATCGTGAGCACTATCAACTGTGGCAATACAAATTATCAAAAGGCTAGTAATACGAAAAAACTGAGTTAATCATTATCAGTTATACAAAACTAGAGGTCAAATAACAATGACAATAATTGGTAGGCAATGAGAACATCGGCACATAGTATTTGCAGCGAGAGCGAAACCGGTCCTGATAATTACTGTATAAAATTTTATAAATAGAACTGAAAAATGTGTTTTATTACTTTAATATAATTTCTTTCCATCGAGAAGTGATATTTTAGCTCATAAAAATTGAACAAAAAGTTTAACCGTTTAATTCAATTTCAACACTGTAAAAAAATTGTAATATATTTCAGTTCTACAAAATTGATAAGGTATATGGTTGATAGCTATTTCAGCTTACCCATCATAATAACTATTCTTAAACTTTATACGAAATAGCTATCAACTATATATGTATGTATACCTAATCAATTTTATAGAACTTTATTAAATTTCTTACTGATAACGTCTGAATAGTTGAGACGGCTGATTGAAGTGTGTGTAAAATATTTTTGCTTTAATAAAAGGACAAGTTTTTTAATAGAAAAATGGTCATTTGTCCAGATAGTTTTCATGACAAAAGTTAAAACTACTGAATTCCGACATTCAGAAACACATGAGTAACAGTGATAATATTCACACACGTCTGAAATTCAAAACGAAATTTATTATTGTAACGAATAAATACTTTCGATTGGTAGAATTATTCATTGATTCACCCCTGTGTTGTTATGCAACTGAGTGAAATGTAGTGCAAGATCCGAATCCTATATTAGATAACGTAATAGCGCATAAGACTCGGTGAATATTATGCGGAAATGGTTGCATCTCAATTGGGAAGGGAGATGCATTTGGAATATGCTACTGAATTACATATAATATTAGTGAGGAACGATATTATACACATTACGAATGCAATTGAAATAAAGCATTAGCGACCAACTAGCTGATAACACATAATATTAGCATTTAAATTTTTATATCCGCTGTTCGTAATGTAATATTTAAAACAAGTAGTTGTTTTATAATAAACCAACCAAAAGATTAGAAGTCGACGGTTTTGAATATATATGTTATATTTAATTTTAAATAACATTCAAACCGTTTTTTTTTATTGAAAAAAGAGCGCAAAAAGAGTGACAAAATATGTATGACTTTGTTAAAAACAATGGTGCATATTTCAAATTTTATATGTATTTGCTATTATTAAAACAATGTGTTTAAAATATTTGTGAGAAAATATTATATACATCTCACCTAAGCCTAAAATCTAAATTGACATGGAACATTTCACTGGAAATTTTGGAATTGAATGCTAAAGTTCAACACCTACTACAGAATGACTGAAGCAGAAAATGTAAGGCGTTTTAACGGAAGTAAAATATGTTTACGTTACTTACATATATTTTTTAAATTGTGGATTTTAGCGAGAGAAAATAATGTACCACCCTCATGGACAGAGGTGGTTTTATATTTTACTTTTTATCCTCAAAGCTACCATTTACTTACACTCTTTTTTATTATACATACGCGGCCATGACAACGCACTTAAGAATCTTGCCAAATATTTTTTTTTAATCTGTGATTTCTTTAAAAAAAAAAACTAAAATCATGTTTTATAGAAATGTGTTTTCTTTAACTTAATACTAAAAAGCTTCCATATCCAATAAGACATGATTTATTATTATGAAAACTTCGAACGGTGGCTTAAAACGAACAAAATTTACACAAAAAGCACACACATTGAAACAAAAAAACTGTCACATTTATGTAACGTTTACAAACAAAACAATTGATTTTGATTGACATAAGGAATCATAAATTATTTTATCAGGAGGTTCTATAAATTAATAGAGGCCAGTTATTAAATTCAAACTTTATTCTCAATGATCAACTCAATTTTCTCAACTCCCCCTTGTTGTATCCTTTACACGAGATCGGTCCAATGAATCGACAATCTCATGACGTAAATTCTTATATTTCATCACTAGATGTTTGATCGTTACTTGCCAGATTGAAATAAGTAGGTGTTTCTAAAATAAAAAAAACCATTTATATTTTAATGATAGTTGATTATTATTTGTTGTAAAACTCTTTCAAGAATGACTCGTTAACAAGATCGTTAATTGTATTAATTATTATTAGATTAATATTATCAAAATTGTTATTGCTGTTATGTACTGCTTGCCTTGGTGTTTGTGTTTTCATATAATATAGTCTATATATATTTGGTATAGAGACTATGCTTACTGTTTATTGTACGTCAGTTCTGTTGTATCCGTGTGATAGAATGCCTTAATATGTCGAAAGGCAAAAACTCGGGTCGTTAGTGATGAAATATGTGGAATTGTACAGATTTGTAGCAATCCAAATTGATTTTCCACAAAGCTTTTGCTTTAAATTCAGATCATAACATGTTATACCTTAGTAGTATATAAAAATATGTTTGTTGTTTTTGATAAAGTGACGATGTACAATTGCTTTCTTGATGTTATTCATCGTTTTTTTCTAGAGCACCTTTTTATAAATAAAACATTAATGCTGATACTCTTGATAAGTAGTTTTGGTTGCTTAGAAAAAGAATGATTATTTAAATCAATATAAAGATATTATAACTTAAATATGGTATCAGCAAGAGAAGAAAAAGAGATTGTAAAATGTAAAATTTGTATTTTATTACGTTATATAAATCTAAAAAGTATAAACGTGGAGTAAAATTCCAAAAGGTGAAATCCGAGCCGCTGGTGACAGAGTTTATTGAAAATAACAAAATAAGGACGATTTAAATTTTAGTATTGTAATATATTGGAATGTTTACTGTTACGAATTATATTCTGACAAGAACGATATATAGATTACTTAACTTAACAAATTTCGTAATTTAAGCAAACGACGTTGCTATCCTTAAACTTCATGGTTTGCCACCGTTGGTACTGATCCTAAAAAGTAGCCATATCATTATGTTTCTGTCACAAGATATATCGTTGACGAAAAAACAAAAGAAAGCTAAGAAGCCGTTTCGGAAATTAAAAAAAAAGCATTTGGCAATCTTCCATAAGTGAGCAACAAAGAATTGCAATAAGAAATCAGAGATAAGAAACTTCATTCTGTGTATATATTGTATCAAAGCGAATACAATATAACACTGTCGTATCTATTATGTCAGAGAGAATATCTGGATTTTTAGAATAAGAAAAGAAAGATAATATAATCGATAAGAAGAGAAATATAGAAGCAAGTAATACAAGATAAATCTTCAAGAAAAATTTTCTTTACAAAAAATGTATTTGGTACAGACTGATTATCCAGCAGAAAGTTACTTTATTTAAATGTAAGGGTTTGATTTGACAATGAGAACGTATTAAATGTTGAATGAAAAACGTGAATAATGAAAAACGTTCGTACTTATTTGAAATGGTAATGAAATATGCCAGGCTAGTTTTATACAAACAGCACCAATTTGTAATGTTGTACAATATACACGTAGCATTGAAAATTGAACACCGTAAGTTCATATTCTGTCAAAATTGTACAAAACAAAATTTCAAGGCTATCAAAAGTTTACTAAAAGAAAATAAAAAAATATACTGAATATCAGAATCCAACAATTTTTATTTTTACAATAAAATACCGATGTAACTTAACTTTTCGCTTTTATATACTGTTTGACGAGCTAATGAAAATAAATATATTTTTTTATTGTTATACATAAATTTTAATCAATACATATCGACTGAACATATTTTTTATTTCAAATTTTATTACAGCGATTTTCTAACGAAATGCTTCCATCTTTTATATACTGTTTGACGAGCTAATGAAAATAAATATATAAGAAATAATTATGGTTGGTATAAAAATAAAATGTGCTTATAATTTAATAGTAGCTGTTAGTTTCAAGATAAAAAACATGGCGGTGTTATGTAAGAGAAATTCTGAACTTAAATAAAATACAATATTTCTACAAAAAAAAAAAAACGGTTTCTCAATAAGCGATGCGCGGACTTGCGCTGGTTTGTAAATATTTGCCTGTATTAAAAAATGTGAACAAATAATATTGTCACTTCAATATGGCTTAAATATTCAATTAGAATCTATATTACTCTAAAAAGTTATGTTATAAAGTGATTTTTGAGAAAAGACTTCATTGTTTTTCAATGATACTGATATAATACATATGTGTATGCCTATTTATTAATATATTTTTGTAAGATATAAAACTTAATATTTCATAATATCAGAGATTTTAATTTTGAGCCACTGGTTGAACATTTCTCATTTTCTCAGAGAAGTTATATAACATAAGCCAAAGTCAAAATGTCTACAATAAAACGACCAAATTGTGGACCACCACTTAACCGAAACGCGACAGACAAGTCCCTCGATAAATAAAACACGCTATTTGGGGGGATATGACTCCGAATTTAAATGTATAATGTAATTAATGTGATTTTTCAAGATAAAGAAAATATTATTTTTAAATTTGAATGCGTATTAGAAAAATTGTGTTTCATTCTGCTTTAATGACGTGATGCATTTTGTAATTCTTTATTTTTTAATTAAGTGGCATTTCGTTAATATCGTCGTTCATATTTTCATTTTACCACGCTCAATCTATCCATTCATGTAAAAGCAGAAAAGACTGACTGGCCGATTAAAATATATCTTGTGACCTCATATCTATTCTTGTTAACGTTAACAATAAATGTCAATTGATGAAACATGGGGTGGGATGTAATGTATTCAACAAAACCATAAAAGTTCACAGCAAGATTGTGTCGCTGTCCGAAGAAAAAATCAAGACTTAATTCAAATAAAGAATGCACAGTTGTTTAGCTTTTGTTTGGATTCCCCACACTTATTAATTATTTGAAAAATACGCAATAAAAACTTTCAATGAAATCTTAGCAATTTTTTTGAAAACATTTTTCATTGACATACTTTTTGAAATTAATTATAAATTTACTTAGGTTGATTTAAATGAGTTCACCTTTTCAACAAATGAGCAGTTCATAGCAATAAGACTATTTATACGACACTCTATTGCGATTCACCATCAAGTATAAAATCCAAAGGAGAAGAAAATGAATTTTTACTCGACGGAATTTTGGCATTAACTAACACACCCTCACTCGCATTATGTCGTTACAACAACCATTTACTGTAAAAAGCTTTGAGTAATTTTGCAAAAGATCAAAATTAAAATTTCCATAACGGATTTTTATTATACTTGAGCAATTCCGTCTCTATTGAAACGGTATCGGTTTATTTTTAGGGTTGCATGCAACACATAAAATTTGTTTACATATTGAAGATGGTCACGAAATTTAGGATCAGAATTTTGTCAAATCATTCGGTATTGAAAAAAAAACGAATTTCGTATACAATGAAAGCTATTCCTTTCATCGAGGATCGTATGGAGAAAGTTGTTTTCGTAAAGTTTTCCTTAGAATATATTCCATGCTAGCAATAAATACATGACAATATTATCATAAAATAAGTATCGTGGAAAAGTGCCAAGCATACAATGGATATTTTTGAGAGGTTTATGGGATTTTTTTTCGTTTTAGACAAAAATAAATGAATATGTGCTATTTTCCGTACTATTAAATGCATAATTTTATTCTATGTAACATTTTGCCCGGTCACCGCGTATTATTTTGTCCGTCGCTTTTGTTTTCAAGACGAATTTGCGACATAGCAATATACGAAAAATATAACACAGAAACTGAATAAGAGAAAATAATATGTCAAATGACGTTCTTTTTTCAAAAGAATTCGTGAAGTATTTTACACATTCAAAATATCGAGTATAATATTACTACTTTTAGAGAACTCTAAACACATCCGTTAACCGATTTTTTTATAAACGTGCTAAAAAGAAGGTGTCGAAAATGATCTAGGAAGAGCTGAAGAAAATTTATAAGATATAAAGTTGATAGCTATTTCGGCTCACGGCTTCGTCAGAACGTTAGAACAGTTCTGACTAAGGCGTGATAACTTAAGAAAAAATGTAGAACTAAAATAAATTGCTATTTTTCCACCGTGGTATAATGGAGTTCTACCAAGTTAACGCCAATTCAATCAAAGCCTGAAGAACACTTTGAGTTATTGATTGCAGCATATTTAAAAATGCAAATTATTGAATAACAATTTTTAGCATCATAACATATTTGGTTCAATAAAGAGTGTATTAGTCTCAATATTTTACCGAAATATCTAAATTTCATTTATTGGTTGGTTGCGTTTGCGAAGAGCACAACTGGTTCTGATAATCAAATATATTGTAGGAATTACACTAAAAATGCATTGTTATGATTTATACCTTTTTACCAAGAATTGACAGTTAGCACATTAAAAACTTTAAAATTGGACTTGACTACAATATAATATATTCATAATTTTCATACATTAATTTCCTCCAATTCACCAGTACTTCGTAGATGATAATCTATAATAAGTACTTTTTATATTTTCCTTCTCACGGGGGAGTCTGGAACCCCTAGAGAGCGCGTCCCCAGGTGGCGGATAGGGGAAAGCTCGCCAGATATGGAGGGTAGGAGGGAAATAAAATACCTCTCGCGAACCAACAGACCGGGAAGGTGAGTTTCGTAAGCCTAGAAAGGCAACTCATCTAAGAGAAGGCAACTCTGATTTCAAATCCCTGGTAGTGAGCAGCAGCACTTACCAGTACTGGGCTAAGGTTGAAGGTTATGGAAATTGAAAAAGCTTAGAACCAGACATACACAGGCGGAGCTGTGACAACGGTACGGCTGTGTAACTGCGATGTGGAAGGCAACGGAAAACCACCACATTAAATGTTCCAAGTAAATATCATGTTTGATATACCATGATATCCAACCTTCTACGAGGAGAGGAATAAAAAGAAGAAGAAGATATTTTCCTTGATTTTTGATGTTATTGATAAAACGTATCAAAGCGTACAGCTAAAAAATATACTACAGGTAATTAAAAAAAAAATCCTATTTGATTTCACCATTGCTTAACCGCAAGGTAAATTAGAAATGATAAGTTTTCACAATTACTTAGTTAATAATTATCGGAGAGAAGATAAAATTTAAATAACCTGTGTCGACTCACTTAAATGTGTTTACGTAGATTTATATACGCCGCAAAAAGCATAGATAGTTTTCATTAGAATATAAAATGGAATTAGCATAGAAATTTAACTTTCAGCCATAAAACGAATGAAATATCACGATATTAATAGTAAATGTCACATTAGAGGAGCGTTTATTTTGAAACCTTATTTGAATGTAATGGTGTGACAAAAGTGAATCATGGAAAATGAAATATCAGTGAGACGATATTAACTGCTAGACTAAGACACTAAATGATTTTTTGTTATCTTTAGGCATTGGGTATTTAAAAAAATAAATACAATATTTTCAGTTTTTTAACTGGAATATGTGTATACCGTTAAATATTCTTCATAGCTTGATTCATCAGCATAAAAACGAAACAAAGAAGTGACAAGAACTATCGATTAACTCTGAAAAATGATTACGAATGTGTTAAAAAATATCATAGCATAATACTTTTGGTAAGACCTATATTTTTTAATTAATTTCACATGCGTGTTGAAAGCATATTGTTTATAAATATGCAAACAGGATAGAACAATTAAATAAGTCAGAAATATTTATTCCTGAAATCTATAAACTTAAGTTGCTAAAAAATTTCTTACAATTATTTGACAACTTTAAATTTACTTTGAGTCATACAAAGAAACAAAAAAATCACCGTATAGAAGAAACTGTCACTTTAAATATTTACGAAGATTAATCTGCATCTGGCAAGCTTATTGCGCTGAGCGATTTTAATTTTTTTTTGTATCAGTAAAGTGCAAAGAGAAGCCGAAAAAAACAACTTTTAAAACCAAGTATTTTAATTAATAAATACAAACTATGCACACATATATAATATGTGTATATATATATCTAAATCAACACGTTAATGGATAAACTAATAGCTTAGCGTATGAATTGCTTACAGGCAGGTAAACCAAATATTACATAGTCGTAATTTAAATTAATCAATCTTTGTGTGGCGAATAATAAATTATCTGATTTACCTAAAAAAGTACATTTAAAACATACATATATTCACCTGAAACATATTTAAAGTACATTTTATAAAATTACTATTCACCTGAAATGTATTTTAAATTATTTATGTTTCAATCCAAGATACCATTTTTAGTGAAAGTAGCCACGTACAGTTATACTTAAATGATATAATCCATGTGTATTTTTTTTCATTTACCGGTAAGAGGTGAAATTATTTACCGTTTACCGGCTATTGAAATTTGGCGGTAAATTGAAATCCCTAGTTTGCACATATGGCATCTCTTTTTTACATTATTTCGGGTGTTTTAGTGGTGGATCTATCAATCGAGCGATCTTAACGATAATAAGGTGCCAGCCCTAGTGGCACCTGTTAACTCAACTTCAAATAAAACGAAAACGATTCAACATATGGATATTCTAACAATAATATTACTCACTTTTAAGGTGTTAACTGTCACTTCTTGATGGAAAGGCATGATATTTTAAATAATAAAAACACATTTTTTTAGTACTTATTTCCACAATATATTTTTTGATCAGGACCGGTTTCGCTCATCGCGAGCATTATCAACTGATAGAAATTGTTTGTAAATTGTATTCTATCAGTTGATAATGCTCACGGAGAGCGAAACCGGTCCTGATCAAAAAATATATTGTGGAAATAAGTACTAAAAAAATTTTTTTTTTATTATTTAAAAAAAAATAATATTACTTCCAAACGGTGTCTGCATTAG
Source organism: Himalopsyche japonica (assembly GCA_028555115.1). Taxonomy (NCBI): domain Eukaryota; kingdom Metazoa; phylum Arthropoda; class Insecta; order Trichoptera; family Rhyacophilidae; genus Himalopsyche; species Himalopsyche japonica. The sequence goes on from JAHFWJ010000705.1 coordinate 1,785,407, forward strand.
ATTGCATTTAAAATATTTTATTTATTTATAAACAAACTCGTCATCACAATGAAATTTGACGGTAAATTGCAATCCCTAAATACGACAGTTAAGTAAGGAAAGTCATTTTAAGATGCCGAGGTTGTGTATTTTGGATTAGACGTAACACTTAAACGTACAATGCGCGATAGTTTTGAAGGAAACGCTGGACGTTTATTTCCTGTTATAATCAGGGTTCATAAATTTATTTCGAATCACCGACAGTGAAAAGAAGAAACAATTCTATTTTTAAGGATGACATAAAAAATATTGGAAAATACTTATGGATTTTGAAAACGACTGATATAAAAATGAAGAGGGTCGCAATATTCGTGATACAAATCGTTTTATTTTATTTTTAATAATATATTAAAAGAATTCGATTTATCGAACTTACTCTTAGAAGAGATTTTGAATATAATTCCATAGATTTATACAGCACCTGCTTAAAGTTGCGAATTCTCGTTTACTTGTACAATGTCGACAAAACATTGTATTTTATTTTCAGCAAAGCAAACGGCAATACAAAGATATTGGCAATACGTTGGGTGATCAACGAGAGGTGAATGTTTTTACGAAAGTCGCGAAAAAAGTATTGGAAGCTGCTGTTATACGCGATAAATAATGTGGTAAACACCAGAACTTATCTTACTTAACGCAAGCTGTTTAAGAAATAAGTTTTAACATTCTGATTTGAATATAAAAAAAACGAGCAAAATGAACTTTAAAAAGCACTAGAAACTTCGAAGATACTCAACCAGTAGCCAAACAAGCTTTTTTTCATGTAACACAGGGGTTTCCAAACTTTTTCGGTTTCCGGCGCCTTTAAAACTACAGATTGTTTTTGCTGCACCCCAAATTATAGATAGAAAGGTATGATATTTGAAATAATAAAATACATTTTTAGTGCTATTTCAATGATCAGGCTTGTTTTCGCTAATTGAATCTATTGTAAAAGTAGTACTAAAACGTAATGTTAATATTTGAAATGTTGTATAAAATTTGTGTTTTAAATTTCATTTGACGGTTTGGTTTGTTTAATGAATTAATTGGAAAAATATTACGCCTAGATAAAAAAAAACATATTTGCTTTATGTTTCAAAGTTAATATTATTCGTGTGTTAAAAAAAACAATTAAAATAATACGTCACCCCCTAAAATATTGTTAACTATCCCTTATAAGCCGTTTGAAATTTAAATTTATTTTATTAGTGCTTTTATGTACATAAAAAGCGACAAATTATAACTAACTACAAAATGAAAATAATGTTTGAGTTAATAACGTAGCGACACTTACTCTGCTTGGGATGTTGGCTTAGTGACCAGGTAATTATACTTAGTGAATACTTTATCACACCGAATCTCAACCATTTTCTATCTTCTACCCTTTTTTAGATTAGCTATTTTTCCAGCGACTCACCGCTGAATTAGCATAAAAAGACTTTAAACAGGCCGTAGAAAACACATAAAATTAAAATGTTTAAATTTTTTAACCTAATATTAAATTTGTAAAGTACTTACAAGCAAGTAGTTTTTAAATATTTACCTTAATAAGCCTTTTAAAAACCCTGCTGAATGTCAAATTTTCTGTAAAAGGTGGATTACACAAGTGGATTTGTCGAATTGCTTCTCATCGTTATTCTGATTTTCATTTACTAAAGATATTTCAAGGTTTTAAAATTCGTTATAGTGTTTCATTTAGCATCAATTCTTAACATGTAAACATTCAGTAAACTAGTATAATTTATTTTATGTTCAGTTGATAACACTCGCGATAAGCGAAACTGATCCTGATCATACAATTTATTATGGAAATAAGAACCAAAAAAATGTATTTTAAAAATTAAAAAAAAGTGTACTTTTTTTAGTGCCAGTGTGTTAAAGTAACAAGCTAGACCGTTGGAACAGGAGGGAGGATATGTTGTGTACCTTTTCTACACAGCTATATATAGATAGGCAAATGTTAGTTTAAGCATAGTTCTGACGATGGCGTGAGCCGAAATAGCTATCAACTATATTTGTTAAAAATAATTTTGTAGAACTAAAATACATTGCTATTTTTTCACCGTGTCAAAATAATTATCATATATCCAGTGGTGTTTGCAATGTTAATATTAATCTGTAATTGCAAAACGATACATGGTATGAAAACGGAATAATTCATAGAAAAAAATACTTAATGAATTTTAATTTCCATACAATAAAATCTTTTGTTTTTACAGTTGGATAAAAAGCGAATAAACTTTTACGATCTCTTATTGTGTATGAAAATTGGTAGAGATAAATATTATTTTTACCCTATTATAGTGGGGATCTTCGAATTAAATGCCAATTTAATATACGTACTTTTATTACTGTCTATTTAAAAAGAGTTTAAACTCCTGAAAAACGTTTGGTGCCAGAAAAATGCATTTAGTTAAGTAAAAAAATGGTTTGTTTACCTTTAAATAATAAAAAACAATGAACGGAATGAGTTTTTTTTTTAAATTCATTGTACTTTAAAAATTGTGTTCAATTGTTTGAATATAATGCGTCTTCGACAAGAATCGACAATTAAAACATTAAACATGTTTAATTTTTCTCCAAATTACAGTAGTCGAGTAACTGAAAAGAAAGAAAATCTTTTATACCAAAGGAGTACAAATAATCCGTACTGGAAAACGGGGATGTTTCCAGTAAATATTGTGGTTCTCAAGAATTGTTTATTTTTGTATATTTAACTGAATACTTTGATTAAATTTAATAAATGACTTCGTCAGCATCACGAAGCGCTCAACTCTCGTGAAGCGATCATAAAAACGGCCATTATCCAGCGTCGTAGAGCTTACCGTAGACTACGTTTGCTTTGTGAAGATTTACGTTTGCAACATCACGATTGCTTTGACTCAGAGATTCACGAAAACAAAATGTATACTACTTCTGGAGCTTTTATATTATTACATACATAATATACATTTGCATATTGCAGGCGCAAAGTAGAATTCTTAATACTTCCCGATTATTTTTTATTACATAAGATGATTAGATTTTGAGCACACTGGTTTGTCGTGGTTAGTGGATTTTACGCTATGTACGTCTAGGTCTCGAGCAGGAAATAGAATCGCGCGTATATTCCTTATGTATGACGCATAGACAAAATGTTCCATTTAAAGTTAATTTGGATCTTTGAAAGTATGCTAAAAATAAAAAGAATATATCTTTGTTTTAATAGATATTGAAGTGGTCTACAATTATCCCGTGTACGAAATTGGATGTAGCATAATATTTGAAAACATTTACCCCTTCACCATCGTTGGTTAGGAGTTAATTTCAATCGGGTGTATTGAATACGTAAAAATCCTATAAAATTTACCGTTGTAAAATATATAATGAAGCAAATCATGAAATCTGTAGAAAATAAATACAATATTACATAATGATTAACCAAAATAATATTACAAATGCCATAAACATATCTTCCAATAACATTGATATGTATTTGCGTCACAGCCAATCATGTTATTCAAAAATATAACGAGTTTACCGATATTGAAACAATATCTTTAACAGTCTTGTAAAATATTTCAAATACGTGGTTTAGGAAAACTAATTCTAGACGGAATTTCAATTCAAATGAATCAGATTGCTCGAGTACAGCTGTTACCATAAAAAGATACAGGCTTAATTCAATATTTGATCAATTCGTTAGTAATTTTTTCGAATTTTAAATTTTAGATAAATGAATGTTTGTTATTAAGGATAGGAAATGTTTAACACTTACAAAATATACGCTTTACACCTTCGCGAAGGTTTCTAGATTACTACAACTACATGACAACAGATCTAAAAAGTTTTTAACCATTACAAAGACTCTTACAAAACTGCCAGCCATGTCACACTTGGCGAATGACATTTTGCATGCTACCAATAGATTATAAATTAAATTTTATTTTGGGATAAACTTCACTGAATGTTTTTTTTTTTTAAGTATTTGCCCTATTCGTTAATATTGAATCTTATCAAGAACTATTCGTATATTAAATATTTATATAGGTACCACCTTTAAAAAACTGTCACACTTTGAGTTTATGAATTTCTAATGACATTTTGCAAACCATCAATTGTTCTTAAACTAAAGCCAATTTTCGAATGAACTATATTAGTACAGATTTATTACAATAGTTCGCTTTGTTAGAGTGGAATTGCAACGCATGCCGGGTACTCGTTTGTTTAACATATAGACGTTATAAAATTTACAAATTAGAAGTACATGACTTTTGAAACGTATAAAGTATTTATAAAAAAAAACACTGGAAAATTAAAAAAATAATTAGACAATCAACCGAGAAATTTTGGGCAAATTCTTATTTAATCTATTAAAAATAGTGTATGCTAAACTCATCCTCCTTCGCGTGAATATGTCGACATACAAAGCAGACCTGTGGAATGTGCCAAAGATAATTCCAACGTGCCAAAAAATATGTTAAGGATTTCAAAAAAAAATAAACAGGAAAATAGAGTTTGATATTATTAAGGATGAAAGAGTTCTCATGTTGGCTTTGCATATATCAAAAGAAATATATTCTCAGATACATTTCTCTTCGAAATTTTATACTTGTGATAGTGAGTATGGGAAATCGTTTTAAGTAGTATCCTTACGCCCTCGAGTAAAAGCCTTTTGCACCTTGAAAGCACACTTTGAATTGTTCGAGGCTCATACAGAATATCCATTTTAATCTTTTTTAAGGTATTGTGGATAAATTTAAAAATTTTAACAAACGAAATGCTCTAGAGCTGTAGAGGATGCAGTTATTAAGTCGAAAATATTTCCAAATACATTTAACTTCAAGTTTTTAAAGTATTAGAAGTGAGAATACTTTTTATGTACCATGATCTTCGACATCTGTGTTCTATTAAGGAAATAACAGTCCAATTTTAGGTCTGTATCTGGCGACATTTTGTCAGTCAGCTTTTTTCAACGTGACGACATTTTCCCATCTTTTCTAGATTATCAATGAACTGGAAAGTATGGGGTAGGTATACCGTAAAGAGTATTTCATTGACATTCTATTCGGCAGCTGAATCATTTCGTTTCGTTATCCCTCCACTGCACACCTTGAATATATTTTTCGTCTCTTATTTCACCCTCAAATCTGATGTAACATAAGAATTTTTCCACTATGATATATTTAACAGTCTTTTTATAACATTTATGATAGTTTTATTTATCGAATCAATTTCGAGACAGTTTGAATCTAAGTGGTACGAATAAACAATATTTTCAAATCATGAGTTGAATTCATATGAACTAATTGTTTTAGTAAACTTGAATCGCTCGTTTGCCTCTATGGGAATATGAGATTCGTCACGTATCACCTAATTCATACTATGTGAACTTTAGAACTCTGAAAAAACAAGTTTTGAAAATTGCAAAGGGAGATAAAAACTTTTTTTGATATTTTCGGCGGTACTCAACGTTGCTTCCAAGACCATCCACTGTGGTTTCATACACGTCATATACAGGGTGTATTCTGTAATTTAACAAAGTTATGCGTGTTTCAATTTTTTGCAGGGATCGTGTTATGATTTTGATTATTCCACGTAAGTATGTGGATTAATAAAAGTTATTTTAAATATGATTTTAAAATTTATTTCTATAAAGCTACCACCGAGTCCATTGAAAGTATATTCAATATTTAATTGTGCAAAAGTAAACGTGTCTAGAAAATTAAATTAAAATTATTAAATCGATATTTTTGAACTTTATTTTAGTTGTTTATTTTGATCCTAGTCTGTGTTTTTCCTTTGTAAATATCTTCTTTGGTATATAACCTATGCTAACTGTATATTGCTTATCAGTTCTGTTGCATCCGTGTGTGTAGAATGTCTGAAAATTCCGAAAGGCGAAACCCGGGTGGTTAGTGACAAAACAAATGGAATCGTACAATGTTTCAACAATTTCAATTTAATATTAAAATTCTGTTAAGCAACTTCAGCCGATATCGATATTAAACAAAATATTTTTGACACTCGCTTTTTGATTAAAACTGTAATTTTTTAAAAACTAAACAAATATTGTTTAAATATGCTATCAAACGTTATGTCCATATTTGAATCACTTTTTTTTTTACAACAATTTTCGATGAAATTCCATATTATATACAGGTTGTCCTCGATTTACGACGGTTCGACTTACGAACACTCCCACTTACGACCAAAAAATAGCATTTTTTAAAAATTGCATGACGCTGCAATATACTTGGATATGTTTTTTAAAACGACTACTACTGTTTCTTCTTTCACTACTGATGATGAGCCAATGGATTGTATATATTATACTTATATAAGTACAGATGACGTAAAATTTTTAATATCAATGAAGTCCATATTTTATTTTGTACTAATAAATAAGTATAAATTTCACAATGAAAAATGTAAATATATACACATGTTTTATTTTATTTATGTAAGTACATGCATATTTTGTATGAATTCGACTTACGACCAAAGTCCTGGAACTTATCTCGGTCGTAAGTCGAGGATAACCCACATATTATGTATTGATGAATTTATAAACTACGGAATTACGTGCAGAGACCGTGTATCGGATGCAAATTAAATGAACATAAAGGATTTCAAAATAAACAATACAGAAGCTCTTGTGTTGTATGACAACATTTATCTTTGTGAGCTGCACGCCCTTCAAGGGTGTCTTTAAAGGCAGAGATGAAAAGCCTGATTAAGCACGTTTGGCTGAATACGATAGCAAATCGAGTCCCAGGTTCATTGCGGTTATTCAAATAATAAAATGATCGTCGTTTACTGATTTCGCGGAAATATGTGGACATCTAAAACGTTTTATATGTTTTAAAAGAGTGGAAAAATATTATTTACATGCTGCACTTTGCACTAAAATTGTCACTAAAATGATATGTGATACCTCCTGAAGAAGTGTGATGTTTTGAATAATTATCATTTCAAATTTTAAAGTACAGTTTAACGTCGACTTTTGAGGTATTCTGTTCAATTCATGGCAGTGAAAATATTCAAATTTCCTTTTTTGAATCGATTCAACATTCTACTTTTCAGTTCTGTTGCATGTGTGATGGAATGCCTGAAAATGCTGAAAGCCGAAACCCGGTGAAAAAACGTGTGGATTCGTAAAAAGTTGTAACAATTCAAATTTGATATTGAAATTCAATCAAGCATCTTCAGTCGATATCATAAATTACATGAACAATTTTCAATTAAAAATTTTAGTAGTTAGACATGAATTCATCGAAAAGATAAATTTATTTTTGGAATAATGTTTTTTAAAATTTGAATGGTAAAACAATAAATACAATGTTTATTCATAAAGAAATACGCAAACTTTTCAATGAAGACTCACTCTTGATACTGAAAATAATAAAAATAAAAAGTTATTTATAATACATTATTTATTAGACATCTTTTTTTCTGACTGGCAAATTTCTTTTTGTTTCTAAAGACCGTTTTGTTTTATATATCAAAAATATATTCCCCATTCAATGAAGCGTTTCTCAGAGATATTACCCGAGATCAATCTCACGTAATAAAACTATTTTCGACATCAAAATGTCATGTGGCTTCTTTTGTGAGACGGCTGTTCATTTATCTATTTCAACCGACGTTCAATTGTTTTTCTCGCAACACTATTCGTGCTTCTGTTTTGTTTTGAATGTTGACAAATTTGTTCCATCTAGTTGACGTTCTTTGGTAAACAACGTTTATATTATAAAAAACTGCAGTTTATCGATGAAAAGTTTGGTCGGTAAACAAAATTGTAAATAACACATATCTAAAAATAGAGCTTTCGTTGTAAGCGTTTTTAGGAAATCATAAAAAATATCAAGTAGCGAATACATAAAATAATGTTATATTATGCTAAAAACCAAACACGTAATTAGGTTGTTAAACATTGACACCTTGTTACGGAAATTTGACTAATTAATGTCATATTTCGATAAAAAAAAGCAAACATAAGAGAAATATTATAAAATTGCTAAGAATACTGTTTAATTTAATACAATAAGAATGACATTTTTAAATACGTTTCCAAGAAGAAAAAAACATGTGAAAAGCTTGGTAATTAATGTAAAAAAATACACTACGAGTAGTCAACGGTTTTTTTTCAACTTTTTAAATTAAATATTGACAACTTGCTACGCTTGACCGGTAACGCTAAATTTGAGCGTAATTTTTCTGTAAACCAAGATCATTTTTTTGAAGTTAAAAATTTGGCGAATATTTTGATTTGATAAAATTACAGAGTTGGACCGAGAGTGTGTCCATTTTTGGGCCCTATGGAATTTGAAATATACTCTTATAGGGAAAATTCTCGGAGGATTTTTTCGAGACTTCTTTACTTAGTATATAATAAAGAAATATGGATACTACAATACATTTGATTTTATTCAACTGACTTTCCATATGACATGCTCACTGTTAATAATTTGAAAGCTAGAAGAGAAATATACGCGGTAAAGTATTTATTTTAATTTATTTTCACGAACGTAATAGAATTCACAATACTATATGAGTGTGGTAAAATGCAGGAAGATGTCGATAAGTGAAAACCAATATACGAAATATAAAAAGTTAGGAAAGATACCAAGTTTCAACAAGTCTAATTTGTATAACTTATTTAAAGTTGAATGCTATCAAACGGCATTAAAACTACCTTAAAATACGTTAAGTTACTATGATAATAACATTGATGTCAAATGATATAAATGAAAGCCATTTTCCACTTCTTAAAAAATACATAAATATTCATAAAAATTTGTTAGTTTATTGCTGTTTAATTGTTTATAAACAATAAAATTAATTCCAGAATTTGGAAAAAAGACAATCAAGTATGCTTTTATAAAATATTTTTGTAAAAATATTACTATTCCGAACTCACTCTTGTCACTTTAATATGGTGATGTTCGAAGCAATACTAATGAGCTTTGTAAAAGCTCTTATCAATGGTGACAACTTTGCATTATTATGTTGAATCTTTTCCACCATAAAGGGATATTTCAAATTCCTTTGGCTCGAACACAAGACCCAATTTTATGTTTACAGGCATCATAGATAAATATCAAATTTATAACAACCGAAAAGGCTTCAATAGTACTAAGAATAAAGCCCAACATTTGCAATGTTTTGTTGTAGGTAATCTTAGTGTGGTTAATTAACGTTAACTGATAAAATTAAATATAAATATAAAATAATAAAAAAAAACAACTATGTACAAGGCAATGAAATACGCATGGGGAAAATAAACAGTCAGCTTTTTGAAAAATAATATCGTAGTCTGTAGGTTTCAGAAAACTTCAAAGTCGTGCTTTATAAATACCTTTAAGATTAAAATCGTTACAGCATAACTGTTGGATCCCAAGAGCAAGAAAAAATTTCGTATTCACGGCAGCTTAAATAACGCCACGAGAAACTAATTTTATTACAGTTTCGAAACGTTCCAACGACAAAATAAAATTTAAATACACTGTGGCCTTTTAAATCCATCAGGAATCATTGTCTAAAAGTATGAAAAAGATATTTGTATCATTTTTTTAGAACTGCCTACAATATTCGCTGATACATATTTTTTTTAAATCGGTGAGTTGCATTTGATATTTTTGACGTGACTGAATAAAACAATGTTAAGATCGTATTGACATGCAAATGAATTGAAAATTATACGTTTATTAAGTATTTAAAATGGGAAAGTAAATCACATTTTTTGTGCTAAGAATTGGAAGTTAGTTAAAACACCTAAAAAATAATGTGTTCATAAAAGGTATTTTAAATCTGATAACAACAATAATTAAAGTCAAATATTTGTTCGATTTCGACATGGTTATACTTCGCAAAGCTTTTTGTAACCCTTTTTATCGACGTAAAAAGCTTTTAGAATTTTTTTAAAATATTCGATAGTAATAACTAAATTGAGTCACATTTAGGAAATATCTCCTTTTTGGAGTATTAGTCTTTTATATTATAAACTGATTGTTTCGTATATTTCTATAAATTTTAGCATTTTATTATTATAAAGATTACTTATTATTATAAAATGACAACTTTTAAAAAATAAGCTGTCAATTACCGCTGTAATAGAATTGTATTAAAAATATTTTCTTTTGTGTTTTTATTATTTAAAATATCATGCCTTTCCATCAAGAAGTGACAGTTAACACCTTAAAAGTGATTTTCTTTTGTGTAATTCTGTTATTTTGCGAATTAATCACGACTATCTTAGCACATCAAAAGCTCTTTCAAATGAAAAGTAAAAGGTATAAAAAGAAAATATTTTAACAAAGAAAAGTTTATAATATTTTTAATAAACGAGAGATATTTATATTTATTCGTGGAAATATGTTTATTATGCTTTTACAATTGACATTTAAAACAATGAATTCAAATAGCTTTTAGATAGTAGTTCTCAGAAAGTTAAAGAAAAGCTTAGCAGTTATGGAAAAACAACATTATGATCGTTAGAAAATTGATGTTTTAGACGCTTATAAAAATCTGTAGTTATGGCAAAACTTCATGTTTTCTTTTTTTTTGATTATTTCTTAAATTCCAAAATTAGTAATTATCAACATACAAATAATGTGAATCATTCTATACTTATAATAAAAATGTCTATCACCAATTCCAGCACGCAATTCCAGATACAAAAAGCCTAATTGTAACCACTAAAGAAAAATAAAATACACAATAAAAACCGCTCGTAAAATAAACACAGAAGTAAATAAAAATATGTATAAGCACGAAGTATTATTTTTGTTGACTTGCCTTCATTGACAACTGTGAGGGCAGAAATTTTTACGGCTTAGGGGTGTGAACGCGCCGGGGTGAGAATCGGCACTGAATCCAGAGAGGGTTTCTCGCAACTACCCCCTCTACGCTGTCGTACCCCTTGGAAATATTGTCGCGCCGTTGATTATCTACAGTTTCTTTCTAAGCTAGCAATAGTTGAATGATTACTCAGTAGAGTTGAATAGAGTAATAATATGTGTTTTAACTTAATTTAAAAATTGTATAGAAGTATACATTTTAGTATCAAAGTAAAGCTTCAATACTTCATGTTTAGACCTTTCGTGTCTTGAAAAGATAAATTATGAAAACCGTTAGATAGAAATTAACTTAAAACCTATTTTCACATTTTTAAATATAGCACTAAATGACCAAATCATATATAATTTGTACAGTGGAACCTCCCAAATTACACTACACCAAATTACGTGCTGGCATGAAATATTCCCCGAAATCCCCCAATTACACGATCGCTTGGCACAGCCAGACGAACGTTTGCGCGGTACATACAGTAAAATGTTGGCTAGCGTCTGCATATTCAATACGTGCCAGACAATACATTCACAGCCGGGCGACTGACTATGTGCTGGATTTTGCAAGCGCTTTGCATTTTATCATGTAGTAACTAAATATTTCGTCCATGTATTTTTTTTGCAAAACTACGAATAATCTTAGTTTTACGTTTTGCGCGAAAAAAACAAGAGATTCACTCTTCCAATTACACTACACCAAATTCCATCCTCCCGACTTTAGTCCCGTTTTACTGTTTATTCAAAACTTACAATAAAATCATAAAATTCGATTGTTGGTCTTGTCTCTTTTTTAGGAACTATTTTAGATACAAAACTTTCCCGATCGAAGCTTCTGAAATCACCTACGATAGCCTTTTGAGAACCATCCAGTGCACTGGTTTTTTCGTTATCAGTATAACAATTGCGTAGTCATTCGTCTAAAATCAGTAAAGCGTTAAATTGGGAAAATGTAATTGATTTTGAGTGTCAAATATATTTTTTTCATTATATATAACGAATATATCACAAATTACGTAACGAGCAGTTGGCGTATATGACATGTCTGTATTACAAATACGACACGACTTTTCGGTTTCCAATTTGTATCATTGAACAATGTTATCTACAAACCGATTTTAAAATTCATAATTTAAAACATTGAAAAGTTGAGATTCCTAATGACATGTGAGTGAATATTTCTTCATAAGATGTTATTCAAGGAAGATAGCATTTATATTCCTCATTAAATTCCGTTTTATGTGACAGGAATTCGTGATGATAGGCTATACAGAGAAGGTATTAAGAGACAATTGTTTGCGCAAACTTCTAAAATTTTATCACGCTGGTGTTTGTTATTTCACAATTGCTTTGAAGCTACAAAAGCTAAAATAAGCCGTCCATATTTTAAATAACAAAATTAATTATTCCCTTTAAGATATAAACACTTTTTGTTACAAATTCGAAACAATTTTTCCGACGCAGTTTTTCTCATTATGAAGTTTCAACTTAAGCACTAAATTGATTAGTGGAAATAGTAATAAAATCGACGCAGTCCAAAGGTCGATTTAAAGGTCTCAATTAATCATAAATCTCGAGCATAAAGTTTGGTAATAATTTAGATGATCTGTTTTAAAAACAGAATCTTTTACTTACGACAACTTAATGTTTTGAAATTCTAAATAAACAAAACACAATTTTTTGTTACTACTTCCACAATATATTTTATGATCAGGGGTGGTTCTACTGATTGATGTTCTTTTTTACTTATTTAAATATTATACCTTTTCACCAAAAAAAGACAGTTCTCAACACATGAAAAGTGATGATTTGAAGTTATTCTTTTTTTCTTTCTGGCGCAACAGTTCAGAGTGAGTTATGGCTGCTACAAAGGCATCTTTCAACCTTTCTGCACCCCTAAGCCTTCCAGTGCATTTGCTGGTCTGATTTTTTATTAACCCTTTTAAAAACATTTTTTACAGTTGAAAAACGAAATAAAATTATTTTTATATACTAAATTGAATGCGATTTCGATTCTTCTTGGGATACATAGTCTGTATTGTAATCATTAAAGTAAACGATGTATGTAATAATTTCAATTGTAAATTTCTCTTTTCAAGAAAATATTCAATTTTTATCTATATAACAAAAACAATTTAATTATATTACTCCAAATATTGTACATTTTATAAGCTTTTTTCTTGCAGCAGAAAATACAGATAACGGTATCTTCACCTTTTCGTTTAAGCCATAGGCTCCCAACCGGGGGGTCGCCAACTTATATAATCAATTAAAAAATATTTTTTTTGTACGCTTTTGGATTGTATAGGGGTCGCGGGTCTCATGAATTATATGAAAAGGGGGTCGCCACCCGAAAAAGGTTGGGAACCTATGGTATAAACCAATCATCAAAACTTGACTATATAAAAATTAAATTATACACCTTCAATTGATAGAAGTTGGAAGAATTCTCATCCAAAACCGTTATGTGTTTCGTATTTTTATATGCCGCATTTTATATCGGTAAAAATTATTTATAAAAAACAAAAAATAATAAATATTCTCTTGACTCTTAGCAAAGTTGTTTGGGACCAGTCGTTTTACGATGCACATAAAAAAACAATAATACTACTCTGTCAGTCATTTTACTAAAGTGGTATAATGTATCTGTGTATACTGAGAACCTATTCTGGAAGTAATGTTTAGTTTACACCCTTAGTCGATATTTTAAATAAATTATAAAAAATAACCATAAAAGCTTATGTTATATAAAAGACTGCGTGATAAATTTTCTGCTCAAAAGATTGCAACTATTGTAGTATTCTGAAATACTTAGATTGGTATGTTGAATAAAATGTAATTTTGATAAACAAAATGAAATAATTTAAGCTTTTAATTACGTAATTCCATTAAAATAAATTAAATATCAACAGATACAAAGTATTAATGCTGAAAAAGGTTTTATAATTAAAAATTCTTCAAAAGAATTATTTCACAAAGTCGTCGACCCACGAGAGGAATAAATGTTTTCCGTCTCAGCGTTTTGAAACACATAATTAACAATATTTCGGAAGGAAGTTACGAACAGACAAATTTATAATTGCGCTGTAAGCTTCCAAAAAGAAATTAATGAATTATTTGAAGCGCAAAGAATCAAACGTGCATGAACTCTAATTTTTCGTTTAACAAAAAGAATTATTTTGCAATTTTATTTTTAACCCTTTAGACGCCACCATTTTCATTTTATGAAAAAGCAAAAATAAATATGCAGAAAATCATTTAAAGCCTAATTTCTCAACCGGTGGTCCTTGGATATTTTAGGTGGTCCGCTATGTGATATTGTTTCGATAAATAATCAAATTTAATGATGTCTTTTATGAATTTTAAAATTATATTTCTTTGTTACTGTCTGTTTTAATATGTTTAAATATTGTTATATCAGCGTACGGTATTACGAAATTAATTGTTTGAATAAAAAAACAATTATATAAATATTATTATGGTCCGTAAAACATTTTTGGATTTTTTGGTGGTCCGCGGATGTAAAAAGGTTGAGAAACTATTGCTAATAACATTGTTTTTTATAAGGTTTTATCGAAAAGTCAAAAAAAGACTAAAATCAAGATATTTTTTTCACGACTGCCATAAATAATGAAACTGAAAAAAATAGAATTTATAATTTTTTTACTTTTAAACTGTCAACTTTCGCATTTTGATGGAAAAGCATGTTATTTTAAATAATTAAAACACACTTAATAGTACCAT